>JBCNJP010000025.1:30970483-31015855 GCA_039602395.1 Deinandra increscens subsp. villosa
TGACTTAAATCTCGCATTTGTACTGGAAAAATATACATACGTAAAAATACGAAGGTTTTTGTATGCTAAATGTGGAATTTCAATAATAAGAAATTAAATATAAAAATGGAACTTTTTATATTTTATCAAACTGATATAAACTGTTAAAACGTTTATGAATTTAAAATGCGATCAAAATGTTACGTTGTCAAGACTTAGCCAAACAAGAAGTCCAATGACCCTATTGGGCCCAGTTAGGCCCGATAAGCCCGAATAAACCCGGATAAACCCGAGACTTTACCCGAAGGTTCACCTCGACGTACCGAGTAAATCCCTCGACCCGGATATCCGACCCGCGGCCCGAATCACATTGGGCCGAAACCGGCCCAACCGGTCCCCTTCCTCTCGGCCCATTCGACAAACCAACCCAACCCGAGGAGACCCAACCGGCCCACTCCCGATTTTAATGGGGTTCGGCCCATGGCCAACCCGAAATCATTTGGGCTTCGGCCCAACTCGCAACTTTGTTTTATAAATTGTCTTGGCCCAATGATTTTTATAAAACTAACCTACTTGGTTTTTTATAAAAGTTTTAGCCCAATTAATTTATAAAAATCCATCACCTTTGTAGTTTATTTACTACTAGGAATAATTTATAAAAGGTTTGTTTTTTTTGATCATCCCTAACCATTTATATTTTATAAAACCTTCACTACCTTCATAAAACAAATGGAAGATTTATTAAAATTTATCAACCTACATCTAGAAAAGTTGGGTGATTGTGGGTTAGACAACTCACCTAGTCTAAGTTAATACAAGTTCCCATGCTAATGACCAAGGGATATTAACCTCTAATTGGTGCATAAGTAGGAGACCAATCACCCCCACTTGTCCCTCACTCCACAACACAAACCCACACTCACTCCCCCCCTCTTGTCTCCTTAGCGCCGACCGAGAAACACCCCAGCCCCGCCCCCTGCCACCGGCAGCCACCGGCGCTCCGCCACAGCCGCCACCTACGTGTCACTGTCGCACGCCGCCCCAGCCCTGCCGGGAACCGCCACCACCCTCCCTTTCTCGGTTTTGCTCACAACCCCTTGTGAGTCTCCTAAACTCCCTTCTTTCTATGTTTTCCTACATGTTTAACCACCCAACATGAAACCCCAAGTCTTGACAATAATAATCTAGCAATTGCATTTTGAGTGAATCATCCAATCTATCTTCTTAATCTCCTTTCTTCTTAGATCTTAAACACTATGTTGGTGTTCTATGAACATAAAAGAGCCAACTAGTGGGGTGAAACACTTAGAGAAATCTTCAAGAAAGTATCCTTGTGCACCTAGATCTTCATATTTATTTTCATGCATTTTATGTTGTTAATCATGTTCATAGTTTATATGTTGTTGATCAAGAACATAATCCCTACATGGAACCATCCATAGACTCATAAATGAGTTAGTGTTCTTGATCTAAAATGGGTGACTAATAAAACATGACCAACTTGATAAATAAATAAAATGAGTGTTAATCATATTGTCCTAACACATTAAAAAGTGTTAGTAGATTTATTTAATTTAAAAAGTCCTAACATATGACAATATGTTAGTAGATTGTCATTTAAATTTCCATGTCCTAACATATGAAAATATGTTAGTAGATTGTTGTTATGATTATTTACTTTTGGTCCTAACACCTACAAGTGTTAGTAGATATAATTATGTTACATATTTCACTTGTTTAAAATGGGTCCTAACATATGAAATGTGTTAGTGGATTTGGACTTAAAAGATTTGTGAACTTATAATAAATATAGATGACAACTAAAAATAATCATGTTATATGGTTATTTAGACTATTTGGGTTAATAAAAATAAATAAGAGTTAGTAGACTTGACATAATTTATTTTTATAAAATTAACCTACAACTTGAAAATATTAAATACTTGGATAAATCCATGACTTCTTTTATTAAAAACATTCCATTTTTGTTAAAAGAATTTATATGTTTTTATCCAAAAATAGCAAGGACCACATTTATATCAAATCATTTACTTGGATTTATTATAACATTTAAGGATTCTTAAAATTCCTATAAAAGGCAACAAAATCTAGCCTATGTCTTTTATAAGTAAATGAAGACTTTTTTTATAAAAATAAATCACTTTTTATAAAAATAAATGCAAGTCTTACATGTTGGAAGACTTGATGAATTTTTCATAATCGTTTTGTTAACTCAAAACGATCTAAACATAAAGACATTGCGTAGTAATAAAACCGGGACCAACACGGCAATATACGCGATAACGTCGGATAAATGAGCTTATCTAAAGACACGACTTTCATAAACGTCTTAAGGGAAAAACATATAAGTCCAAGTAATAACATAATTATATGCTTCCATGACATTGTCAAAATAAATATTTTAAAGACGTCATAACAAATAAATAATTATTTAAGCAAATAATTATTTAGAAGTTTCCAAGACTTTTCTGAACTCGTTAAAATAGTTATAAATTTAATAACTATAGATTTTAACTAAAGGATTCTTTTTTCACAAGTAAAATAAACATCATTATTTATAAAGCTTGTGTAATGTTTTCTTAACTTATGAATAATCAAATGGAAGATTTCTCAAGAAAACGTCATAATTAATTTCAATAATTATGCAAACTTATGAAAATAATAATAAACATTGTTATTTTAAACTCAATATTCAAGACTTGGTTGAATTATTAAAAATGATTATTCTTTGGTTATATTTATTTAACATAAATATAAATCATCACCAAACGTATTTGTTTAATAAGTACAAGTTAACGGGTTTTCAAAGATACAAACGGACTAAAACGTCAAGACTTGACCGGTATCACTTGGGTGACTTATGTTACTCAAATGATCATTGACCTTATGTATATGTTTAATTAAATTATCTAGGACGTTACGTGCTACCGTTCCTTCGCTGCTTTATACCGCTTATCTGCTGAATTTGTGAGTTTCTTTTCCTTTTAACTGTTTTATACTTTGGGGGAGAAATCATGAAATCTGTTAAATGCTTTTTACTTAATATTATGGTTTATCTGTTAGCCGTATGACTACTTGTTCTCTTACTGATTGCCCAATTTGGTACATTATCGTTATAAACGTTTGTACAACCGTATCCCACCATTAATTGATTTCAATTAGTTCTGTACGAAACGATAGCTAGTGAATAGATCTATTTGGGTTGACAAACCTACCCTGACTGGTAGCTCCAGTTCTGACTCCGGAGGGCAAGAGATGTTTGGGTGGGTAAACCGTTAGTCTTTGAAATCAAAGTTCAGGTGAGATCATATGTGACACCTCGTCCAAAAACCCTAGGTCAAACCTCCTTACTTTGACTTTTAATTAAGCATTAATGTGCATTAACCGATCTGATTACTGTTTAAACTGTTAATTACTGTGCCTGACTGATAACTGATGACGTGAATCTAATCCCGCGTTTGTACTTGAAGCGTATACCCATAACTTTCATAAAGATTCCATGGATTAACTTTTGGAATTTCAATAACAAGAAAATAAATATAAAATGTATTTTTATATTTTATCCGGAACTGGTGTCGTACGCTTGAATAATCGACACGTCAAACTGATAAGCGATCGATCATCTAAAACTATTCGGTTTTAATCAATATGAACGGTCGAGCTTAAAACTGTTACAAACTGACAAACTGAAAACGTTATCCGTAACCCGTTTGAAAAACTGAGAAACATAACTGATTTCTGAAAAACTTTTATAATATCCTTAAACAATTGTTTTTATGAAATAAAAACATCACAAACTGAAATCATTGTCAAGACTTAAGCCAAACCTCAACCGCTAACCAATTGGGCCCGACTTGGCCCAATAGGCCCAATAAGCCTAAAACAATTAAACCGAGCCCGAAACCTTAACCCGTTACACAATCTTGATAAACCGAATGATCGTGGTGATCCGTAAACCGAACCGTTACACAACGGGCCCGGGCCTTGAACCGGTGCCCCGTTTGGACCCGTACGGCCCATACCCGATGAACCGGCCCAAATTTCATTTTCTAATAAATCAAGTAGGCCCATTAGCAAGCCCAAACCCAATGGGTTAATTTTAAATGAATGGACCCATCAAACTTGCAATTTTTATAAAAACTTGTTACCACCTTTTATTTTTATAAAAATTAGTCACTAACTTGTATAAGTTTTACACTTTTATTATTTATAAGAGTTATGATTTTCACCCTTGCCATCCTTTATACATTTTATAAAACTTTACACTACTCAAACCATTTTATAAAAAAACATGGCAAAATTTTATAAAATAAAGTCACCTACTTATTGATTATTTTATAAAAACTTAGTAGGTGATGTTGGTGGCAAAAGGAGGTGATACTTGGCCTATTTGGGGACCACATTTTCCAACCACCTCCTCCATTCTCCTTCTTCTTTCTTTCTTGTCTGCACAAGACCAACACCCCTTTCTTTTTTTTTTGTGTTGTCCCTGTCAAGAAGTAAGTAGCACCACCACCACCCTTCACCGCCGGCACCACCTTCTACCCTCACCACCACCATGAACCGCCACTCCCAGCCCCTTCCTCCTTCTCCTCGGTGAACAACCAAACACCACCACCATTTACCACAGCCATCACCACCATCCTGCCTGCTGCCACCGAAGCACCCCATCACCACCCTTCCCTCCTCCTTGCTCCTCCTTCCCGGCAGCCCACAACCAACACCCGTCACTTTTCCTTCATTCTTCACCATCTCTCTATCGAGACCACCACAGCCCCTCTACCGCCGGAAATCGCAGCTGCAGAGCTGCAGCCGTGCGACTGTTAAGGTTGCTGTACCACCACCACCATCGACCGCAAACCACCGCCACTACCTTTTTCCTCCTCTCCTTTCTGCCGAGACCAACCACAACACCACCGCCCCCTCTCGCTCCTTTTCCGCCGGACAAACAACCACCACCGTCACCTTGCGCCTGCTGCCACCGCTGGACTCCTGCTACCGCCGCCAGGCTGCTGCCGCTATGGGTAGCCGTGAACAGCCACCCGCCCCTTCTTTCTTTTTTTCGGTAGCCACCACTACCACCACTACTACCGTACAACTGCTGCTGTGCAGCCCCCCCTGTGGCCGGAACTGCTGCAGCTGAGCTGCTGCCGTGCCTCCCTCTGTGGTCACCGGAGCTGCTGCGCCTCCGTTACTGCAGCCGTGAACCGCCACAAACCCGAGCCACCACCTTTCTAACCTTTTCCGTTGTGAGTCTTTTTAACCGTATTCGTTTACGATCTTATACGTTATTAACATCCCGAATGATTCCCCGAGTCTTGACAACTAAACCGTTAAAACCCGAACTTTCTAAACGGTCGTAACCACCAAGCTATATTTTTCTATCGCAAATGAGTTAGTGTTTTTATTTAAAATAAAAACCTATGGATTAAATTACAAACTAAATGATTTTGTATAGTCATTTAGTTAATTCATGATGTTAATATATTTTGCATGATTAATCTTAGTTATTTTATGTTTTAATGTAATTATAAATGACTAGATTGTTATTTGTGATTTTTTTTTGTTATTAATCATCTTGTTAATGAATTTATATTTGCTAATGACAAAGTATCATGGATAAATTTTGGTGTTTAAGGACATGCATGGACTTATTATGAACATTTGAAAACGTTACATAAATTTTGGACATAAGATGACAACGTTAAAACCTTTAAATAAGATTTTATGGTTAAATAACAAAGGTTAGTAATTTTATAATAATTACTTAAATAAAATAAACCTTAGAATCTCATCATGGAATTTATATACAAAATGCTCACATTTTATAAAAATATAACTTCTAAGAAAACAAGACTTAAAATGCTTGTTTTGGAGTTTATAGAAAATAAAATGGATAAAAATATATATAAATATATTTTTATATAAAAAATGATAAATAGATCTTATTTATAACAAATGACTTGAAAAGTACAAAACTTTGGATTTTATACGAAATGGAAACATTTTATGTTGGTGAATTTCGATAAAAAGCCTTTTATTAAAACCCTAACTTTATTGGATAAATAAAGTTATTTAAAAATGATTTTTATAAAAATAAAATCAAAAGACTTATAGAAACTATGAAAAAAAAAACATATTTTTGATTATTTTAAATAAATCAAAATAATCAAAACGTTTTAACCGGATCAAATGTTTTATTTTTAAACGTTTGGAAATGAAATGAAATCTTTAAACGTTTTAAAAACGTTTTACGACGTATCGAAACGTAGATAATTATTTTCAACAAATAATTATTCGTGTGAGTTTTGGAAACCCTAATTTGATTTAAAACTCATCATGATTGTTAATATTAATTATTTTAATAGTAATTATATTTATATTAACATAGAAACCCTAATTATCCTAACATAAGTTTAATATTAAAATAACCTTTAATATTTTACTTACTTGAGATTTGTTATTTAATCTTTAACTTGTAATAATTTAATTAAAATTATTTCGACAAGTTAGAACAATTATTTCAATAATAATTGTGAACCCTAATTATATATATTATAACATAACGCGATTAATTATTCAATCGATCGAGCGAACTTAAAAATAATAATAAATATTATTATTTTATTCAATACTTGATTGAACTGGTCTTCATGATATGTTATCACATGTTCGTTACTTGTATTCAATTGACATAAATGCCTATATACGTGAGCATTCGCATTTACTGATTTTGTAAACTGATTAACTAACGGGTTTTCAAAAACGCTACAAACGGGATTATACGTCAAGACTTGACCGGTATCATTTGGGTAACGTTCGTTACTCAAATGATTATGTGGACCCTTATGCATGTTGTCTTATGTTTTATTAGGACTTTACTTGCTAGTTGCCACTCGGCAATTCATCATTACCGCTGAATCAAGTGAGTTTCACGGCCCCTTTTCTTTACAACTGTTTTACACTTATGGGGGAGAAATCATGAACTGATAAACTGCTTTTTACTTAATGTTATGGTTTACCTGTTAGCCGTATGACTACATGTTCCATTCTGTATCCCAAACAACTGGTACTTTATCGTTATCAACGTTAGTACAACTGAATCCCACTATTAATTGAATTCGATTAGTTCTGCTCGAAACGATAACTAGTGAATAGATCTATTTGGGTTGACAACCCTGCCCAGATTGGTAGCTCCAATCCTGACTTCGTACATTGTCAAGGGGTACACGTCAGTTATTCTTGCCTGTTCGGTATTCTTGGGATAGAATGCTATGAGTGGGTAATCCGTTAGTATTCGAATTTGAGGTTCATGGTAGGATCTTACAACCACGACAGTAAACCAACGTAACATTTAAGTATGCCGTAAACTGTTATCCCAACATACCGTAAACTGTTATTCCAACACACTGTAAACTGTTTTTACAAACTTACCATAGAATCATAAACCTGTGAACCTCACCAACTTTATGTTGACCTTTTAAAACTCATGATTTCTCAGGTATCTAAGATTATCATGGAAGACGTGCAAATGGGGCTTCACTGTAACTTTCGACCCTGCTTTACCGGAGTCGTAGTCCCGTCCTATCTTAAATAAACTGCTTTATGATTTCAATATCAAACTAAGACTTTTATTCAAATGTAAGACAATATCATTTCACCACGACTTTCCGCTGCAACATAAATGGTATTATGTTTTAAATGACGTTTGAATTTAGTAGAAGTTGTTCTGTATATCTGCGACTATGATTCCGTCCCGCTCACACCCAAATCCGTTGACCGGGGTGTGACAGATTGGTATCAGAGCCGTGGTTATAGCGAACTAGGTTAAACAAATAAACAAAAACCAAACCTGGACTATAACCCGCTCCGAAGCTACCGTTTGCACGCAAGACCAATTCCTTATCATATTGGTTACGTTAACTTATGCTTTACATATACGAGTTATTATTACTGCAACTGGTACATTTATATCTTTATTCTAGATACTGTTATCATGTTACCAACTATGTTATCTCATGGAATATTACCGCAGAGATGACTTCCGAAGAGGTCATCTGCATATCTGATTCCTTTGGAAAAGACACAGTCGTGTCTGAGTACACATCTTCCCCTGAGGACCATAAATTGTCTAGCCTAGTGCTGGACATTCTCACCATCGGTACTGTCCGACAGTCCTCATTACCATCGAGTTTTCTAAAACCATTGTGACCCCGCCTCTCAGACAACTCCTCGAACCACCTGATTCCCACCGCTGCTACTGGCAGTGCGACCACTGCTACTGGTGACATGCCTGAGATATCACGAACAAGCCTTTGCGGTAATCAACGATGAGATCACTAGACTCCCCACCTGGACCGATCTGGCGACACTAGAGACCCGTCCAACCGCCATGGAGCATCACCAGGTTTCCACACTTGGTGTTATGGAGTCACTGCACGCTCGTATGAGTGGTGTCAACATGGCCTACACCGATCTGCGGTTGGCCAACGAGTCCTTCCAGACGAGAGTCGCTTACCTAGAGGAATTCCCTGGGCGAGTGTTCAGTTACATGAACCTCACTACTCAGATCACCACCACCTTAACTATGCCCTCTGGACCCCCGCCACTCTAGATAGCTTGATTTAGAATCTAGACTTTTGATCCCTCATTTTTGCAATGAAAAATATTAATGCGAACCCAGAATGAAGATTTATCCTCTTTTGACTATCGTATATTCTATCAGTTAGTATGGTGGTAATGGAAGCTAGCATTATGATTATGATTTCCACGTTTAGGATTGATGTCATTACTGTTGCTGTCGTTATATCGTTTTTATCATGTCGTTTATACGCGTATAATGTTCCCCTGTACTTCCTGTTTCTTGGTCGTGCTTGCGCGCGTCATGTTTTGGGTATCATTGATGTATGTCGCGACAGTTATGCTCGCACATGTAATAACCCTATTCACATATAATCTAGACTTTCCTTTATGTTGACATTAGTAACTTAAAGCAAAAGTATGCCGCCTATACGCCGAGCCACCAGAAACGCTTCACCACCTCCGCCCTAGAGCGCTGCTGAAATCGAGAAACTGATTGACCAACGCGTTGCTGAAACCGTCGCTGCTACTGCAACCCAACGTCACGCAGACGATGGGGCGCACAGTATGAACGAATTAACCAAGGTTAGAAAACACCAGAATACAATTCCACCAGATTGTGTTCAATGTTTTAACCTAACATTGTAAGCCCTCATGAATGTTCATAAAAGGACTTTATGAATTAAATCCTACACTAAGAGGTCCCGTGAGCTGTTCACCCTGTTCGAAGGATCGGTTGCACCGGTACAGCACCCCTATGCTCCTAATGCAACCTGCACCACAATCTCAATTGTGGAAATGTCTACTGTAACATCTACAAGGTTAAAAGACATGTAGCACGTGATTGCCCAAATCGCACTTGCTACGGTTGCGAGGAAATTAGCCATTACAAAGGAATGCACGAAGGCGAAGAATCAAGATGCTAACCATGCTGGAGGAAGAACTTTCATGATCAATGCCAGAGACGCCCGTCGTGACCCCAACACGGTGATGGATACGCATCTGCTAGATAGCAATTATACCTCTGTCTTATTCGGTACAGGTGCCGATAGAAGCTTGTGTCTACCGATTTTAATCAATTACTTGACGTCACCCATGTTGCCCTAGACACTAAGTTTGCATCGAATTCGCAAATGGAGATTATATAGAAACCGGAGCAATTTACACAGACTACCTACTGACCATACTTTCAGCATCGACTTAATGCCCATTGATTGAGGAGGCAATGTAGTCATTGGAATGGAATGGTTCGTAAAGAACCATGCAGAAATTGTGTGTCATGAGAAAATGGTTGGAGTGCCGTTAGCATATGGCAACACTCTGGACGTACAAGGCGAAAAGAGTGGAGCCGAACTAGATATCCTGTCTTGTAGGAAAGCACAGAAATTCCTCCGCAAGGGATGCCATACCATCCTAGCTCATGCCACTGAGAAGAAACTGAAGGAGAAGCGCATCAAATACGTTCCTATTGTCTGCGAACACCAGGAAGTCTTTCCAGAAGACTTGCCAGGCTTATCTCCAGCACGGCAAGTAGAGTTTCGCATCGACCTAACACCCGGAGCCGCCCCGTTGCCAGGTCCCCTTTACCGACTGGCATCGTCTGAAATGCGAGAGTTATCTAGCCAACTGCAAGAGTTGCTAGCTAGATAAGGGCTTCATTTGTCGAAACCACTCCCCGTGGGGTGCTCCCGTGTTAATCGTGAAAGAGAAAGATGGAACGTTTAGAATGTGTATCGACTACCGAGAGTTGAACAAACTGACTATGAAGAACCGTTACCCGCTTCCAAGGATCGATGACTTATTTGATCAACTTTAAGGATCATGCTTATACCCAAAGATCGATCTAAGGTCGGGGTAACATCAACTCCGAGTTAAAGAATGAAGATGTCTCGAAGACATCGTTTAGAACACGCTAGGGTCATTACGAGCTCCCCGTCATGCCCTTTTTGGTTTAACTAACACACCGACCGTATTCATGGACTTAATGAATCACGTGTGCAAACCATACTTGTATAAATCTGTTATCGTGTTCATCGACGATATTCTTATCTACTCACGTAGTAAGAAAGAACACGAAGGACACTTGAGACTCATCTCAGAACTGTTAAAGAAAGAAGAGCTTTACACGAAATCCTCCAAATGTGACTTTTGGATTCGTGAAGTACACTTTCTGGGTCATGTGATCAACGACCGAGATATTCATGTTGGTCCGTCTAAGATTGAATCAATCAAAGATTGGAGTACTCCCACGACCTCAATCGAGATTCGACAATTCTTAGGTTTTGCTGGCTATTACCGCCGATTCATTGAATTTTTTTTTTGATAGCCCAGCCTCTCACCCCCCTGACCCAGAAAGATAAGAAGTACATCTGGGATGATAAAACTGAAACTGTTTTCCAGTTGTTGAAGCAAAAACTTTGCAACGCCCCAATCCTATCCTTACTGGACGGAATCGACGATTTCATTTTATACTGTGATGCTTCGCATCAAGGCTTGGGTTGTGTACTGATGCAGCGTGATAAAGTCATCGCTTACGCCTCTCGACAACTGAAGATTCTTGGGAAGAATTACACGACTCAAGACTTAGAACTTAGAGCCGTCATCTTTGCCCTCAAGATCTGGAGGCGCTACCACTATGGGACTCGGTGTGTTATATTCACCGATCACAAGAGCCTCCATCACATCTTTAACCAGAAAGAGCTAAACATGAGACAACGACGATGGTTGAACTGCTTAACGATTACGAGTGTGAGATTCGTTATCACCCGGGGCAGGGCTAACGTTGTAGCCGATGCTTTAAGCAGGAAGGAACATGCCAAACCGCGTCGTGTTCGAGCACTAGGTATGACCATACGCTCGAATCTCACGTCACAAGTTCGTGACGCTCAAATCGAAGCTCTTAAGCCTGTGAATCTGAAAATGAATGCCTGCGCGGCATGGAGAAATAACTGATTGAAAAGCCTGATGGAACCATGAGCTTTTTGGATAGACTATGGGTACCTAGCCTCAGAGACTTGAGAAGGCTAGTGTTTGATGAAGCCCACAACTCAAGATGTTCCATCCACCCATGGATCCAACAAAATGTATGTATGAAGGAGTTATACTGATTACCAAATCAAAAGGGAAAATCCAGACCTTAAAAAGGTACGTTGCGTAGTTATGTGACAGATCGTCATCACGCAAGACGAACCTAGGCAATGGTTGAGACAACCATTTTCCACCCCCCTACTTTCCTTATAACCATAGATATCGCTCGAATATTCAAGCCGCCCCTTTTCGAAGGCTTGTATGGAAGAAAGTTTCATTCTCCCATTCGCTAGACCGAAGCCAGTAACAGTCAACTGACTGGTCCAGAGATAGTTCATGAAACTATTAAGGAGACCTTTTAAATTTCCGAACCATCCAAAAGCCATATTTAATCTCCAGGAGAACTGCGTTAACACTCGACGCGAACCCTTAGAAGCTATAAGAGGGTTCAAAACCTTATAATGGATTCTGTCTCTAACGGAGGTAACTAGGCCTGGAAAGCTAGGTATGCTTAAACCTCATCGGTCCCTTGATATCCTGGAACGGATTGGACCAATGGCCTACACACCCATCTTGTCTAGAACCTTTTAAGATCTTATACTGCGAGACCAATAGACTGGAGTTAAACCGCATTTCCATTATTGTTATCATTAGATCCCGTCCGGTAACAAATCAATCTAAACTTTTCCATAAGCCATCTTGTCCCCGATACATTTCATTTTCCGACAAATTGAAAACTCAAGTATGAGCAAAGCTTAGGCTGATCATGTAAGGCAAATCACAATTGTGGGTGCACACATAATTGTAATTTGAACTACATGAAAATCCTGATAGAGCCCATTCATGAGAAATCCCGACTTGACCAGAAACCTTCATACTCAAAACCTCGTTCATCCGTGTGTCAATTCCTGTTCTTTTATCAGAATATTGAGATTTATCTGCCGACAATCGTCGCAAACCCTTATCCTTTAAAGGGTGACCGCGTCATGTTAAAAGTGTCACCTTGGAAAGGTGTCATCCGGTTCGGCAAACGAGGAAAGCTTAACCCTCGTTACATTGGTCCATTTGAAATCACTGAAACAATCGGACCGGTAGTTTAGCGTCTACGCCTTCCCGTATAGATAAGCTGTTTACATAATGTCTGTCATGTTAATAATCTTAAGAAATGCTTATCTGATGAAACGCTTGTCATTCCACTTGACGAAAATCAAGTTGACAAAATGCCTCACCTTATTGAGGAACATGTCGAGATACTTGACCGAGACCTTAAGAGAACGTAACACAGCCGCATTCCCATTGCCAAAGTGTGCTGGAACTCACGACGAGGTCTAGAGTACACTTGGGAACGCGAGGCTCAAATACGTCTGAAATGTCCTCTTCTTTTCGGAAACGTCACAAACAACCAGTGATCACGAACTGAATTTCGGGACGAAATTCTTCTAACTGGGGGAGAATGTGACACCTCGTCCAAAAACCCTAGGTCAAACCTCCTTACTTTGACTTTTAATTAAGCATTAATGTGCATTAACCGATCTGATTACTGTTTAAACTGTTAATTACTGTGCCTGACTGATAACTGATGACGTGAATCTAATCCCGCGTTTGTACTTGAAGCGTATACCCATAACTTTCATAAAGATTCCATGGATTAACTTTTGGAATTTCAATAACAAGAAAATAAATATAAAATGTATTTTTATATTTTATCCGGAACTGGTGTCGTACGCTTGAATAATCGACACGTCAAACTGATAAGCGATCGATCATCTAAAACTATTCGGTTTTAATCAATATGAACGGTCGAGCTTAAAACTGTTACAAACTGACAAACTGAAAACGTTATCCGTAACCCGTTTGAAAAACTGAGAAACATAACTGATTTCTGAAAAACTTTTATAATATCCTTAAACAATTGTTTTTATGAAATAAAAACATCACAAACTGAAATCATTGTCAAGACTTAAGCCAAACCTCAACCGCTAACCAATTGGGCCCGACTTGGCCCAATAGGCCCAATAAGCCTAAAACAATTAAACCGAGCCCGAAACCTTAACCCGTTACACAATCTTGATAAACCGAATGATCGTGGTGATCCGTAAACCGAACCGTTACACAACGGGCCCGGGCCTTGAACCGGTGCCCCGTTTGGACCCGTACGGCCCATACCCGATGAACCGGCCCAAATTTCATTTTCTAATAAATCAAGTAGGCCCATTAGCAAGCCCAAACCCAATGGGTTAATTTTAAATGAATGGACCCATCAAACTTGCAATTTTTATAAAAACTTGTTACCACCTTTTATTTTTATAAAAATTAGTCACTAACTTGTATAAGTTTTACACTTTTATTATTTATAAGAGTTATGATTTTCACCCTTGCCATCCTTTATACATTTTATAAAACTTTACACTACTCAAACCATTTTATAAAAAAAACATGGCAAAATTTTATAAAATAAAGTCACCTACTTATTGATTATTTTATAAAAACTTAGTAGGTGATGTTGGTGGCAAAAGGAGGTGATACTTGGCCTATTTGGGGACCACATTTTCCAACCACCTCCTCCATTCTCCTTCTTCTTTCTTTCTTGTCTGCACAAGACCAACACCCCTTTCTTTTTTTTTTGTGTTGTCCCTGTCGAGAAGTAAGTAGCACCACCACCACCCTTCACCGCCGGCACCACCTTCTACCCTCACCACCACCATGAACCGCCACTCCCAGCCCCTTCCTCCTTCTCCTCGGTGAACAACCAAACACCACCACCATTTACCACAGCCATCACCACCATCCTGCCTGCTGCCACCGAAGCACCCCATCACCACCCTTCCCTCCTCCTTGCTCCTCCTTCCCGGCAGCCCACAACCAACACCCGTCACTTTTCCTTCATTCTTCACCATCTCTCTATCGAGACCACCACAGCCCCTCTACCGCCGGAAATCGCAGCTGCAGAGCTGCAGCCGTGCGACTGTTAAGGTTGCTGTACCACCACCACCATCGACCGCAAACCACCGCCACTACCTTTTTCCTCCTCTCCTTTCTGCCGAGACCAACCACAACACCACCGCCCCCTCTCGCTCCTTTTCCGCCGGACAAACAACCACCACCGTCACCTTGCGCCTGCTGCCACCGCTGGACTCCTGCTACCGCCGCCAGGCTGCTGCCGCTATGGGTAGCCGTGAACAGCCACCCGCCCCTTCTTTCTTTTTTTCGGTAGCCACCACTACCACCACTACTACCGTACAACTGCTGCTGTGCAGCCCCCCCTGTGGCCGGAACTGCTGCAGCTGAGCTGCTGCCGTGCCTCCCTCTGTGGTCACCGGAGCTGCTGCGCCTCCGTTACTGCAGCCGTGAACCGCCACAAACCCGAGCCACCACCTTTCTAACCTTTTCCGTTGTGAGTCTTTTTAACCGTATTCGTTTACGATCTTATACGTTATTAACATCCCGAATGATTCCCCGAGTCTTGACAACTAAACCGTTAAAACCCGAACTTTCTAAACGGTCGTAACCACCAAGCTATATTTTTCTATCGCAAATGGGTTAGTGTTTTTATTTAAAATAAAAACCTATGGATTAAATTACAAACTAAATGATTTTGTATAGTCATTTAGTTAATTCATGATGTTAATATATTTTGCATGATTAATCTTAGTTATTTTATGTTTTAATGTAATTATAAATGACTAGATTGTTATTTGTGATTTTTTTTTGTTATTAATCATCTTGTTAATGAATTTATATTTGCTAATGACAAAGTATCATGGATAAATTTTGGTGTTTAAGGACATGCATGGACTTATTATGAACATTTGAAAACGTTACATAAATTTTGGACATAAGATGACAACGTTAAAACCTTTAAATAAGATTTTATGGTTAAATAACAAAGGTTAGTAATTTTATAATAATTACTTAAATAAAATAAACCTTAGAATCTCATCATGGAATTTATATACAAAATGCTCACATTTTATAAAAATATAACTTCTAAGAAAACAAGACTTAAAATGCTTGTTTTGGAGTTTATAGAAAATAAAATGGATAAAAATATATATAAATATATTTTTATATCAAAAATGATAAATAGATCTTATTTATAACAAATGACTTGAAAAGTACAAAACTTTGGATTTTATACGAAATGGAAACATTTTATGTTGGTGAATTTCGATAAAAAGCCTTTTATTAAAACCCTAACTTTATTGGATAAATAAAGTTATTTAAAAATGATTTTTATAAAAATAAAATCAAAAGACTTATAGAAACTATGAAAAAAAAAACATATTTTTGATTATTTTAAATAAATCAAAATAATCAAAACGTTTTAACCGGATCAAATGTTTTATTTTTAAACGTTTGGAAATGAAATGAAATCTTTAAACGTTTTAAAAACGTTTTACGACGTATCGAAACGTAGATAATTATTTTCAACAAATAATTATTCGTGTGAGTTTTGGAAACCCTAATTTGATTTAAAACTCATCATGATTGTTAATATTAATTATTTTAATAGTAATTATATTTATATTAACATAGAAACCCTAATTATCCTAACATAAGTTTAATATTAAAATAACCTTTAATATTTTACTTACTTGAGATTTGTTATTTAATCTTTAACTTGTAATAATTTAATTAAAATTATTTCGACAAGTTAGAACAATTATTTCAATAATAATTGTGAACCCTAATTATATATATTATAACATAACGCGATTAATTATTCAATCGATCGAGCGAACTTAAAAATAATAATAAATATTATTATTTTATTCAATACTTGATTGAACTGGTCTTCATGATATGTTATCACATGTTCGTTACTTGTATTCAATTGACATAAATGCCTATATACGTGAGCATTCGCATTTACTGATTTTGTAAACTGATTAACTAACGGGTTTTCAAAAACGCTACAAACGGGATTATACGTCAAGACTTGACCGGTATCATTTGGGTAACGTTCGTTACTCAAATGATTATGTGGACCCTTATGCATGTTGTCTTATGTTTTATTAGGACTTTACTTGCTAGTTGCCACTCGGCAATTCATCATTACCGCTGAATCAAGTGAGTTTCACGGCCCCTTTTCTTTACAACTGTTTTACACTTATGGGGGAGAAATCATGAACTGATAAACTGCTTTTTACTTAATGTTATGGTTTACCTGTTAGCCGTATGACTACATGTTCCATTCTGTATCCCAAACAACTGGTACTTTATCGTTATCAACGTTAGTACAACTGAATCCCACTATTAATTGAATTCGATTAGTTCTGCTCGAAACGATAACTAGTGAATAGATCTATTTGGGTTGACAACCCTGCCCAGATTGGTAGCTCCAATCCTGACTTCGTACATTGTCAAGGGGTACACGTCAGTTATTCTTGCCTGTTCGGTATTCTTGGGATAGAATGCTATGAGTGGGTAATCCGTTAGTATTCGAATTTGAGGTTCATGGTAGGATCTTACAACCACGACAGTAAACCAACGTAACATTTAAGTATGCCGTAAACTGTTATCCCAACATACCGTAAACTGTTATTCCAACACACTGTAAACTGTTTTTACAAACTTACCATAGAATCATAAACCTGTGAACCTCACCAACTTTATGTTGACCTTTTAAAACTCATGATTTCTCAGGTATCTAAGATTATCATGGAAGACGTGCAAATGGGGCTTCACTGTAACTTTCGACCCTGCTTTACCGGAGTCGTAGTCCCGTCCTATCTTAAATAAACTGCTTTATGATTTCAATATCAAACTAAGACTTTTATTCAAATGTAAGACAATATCATTTCACCACGACTTTCCGCTGCAACATAAATGGTATTATGTTTTAAATGACGTTTGAATTTAGTAGAAGTTGTTCTGTATATCTGCGACTATGATTCCGTCCCGCTCACACCCAAATCCGTTGACCGGGGTGTGACATCATACAACCACAACAATAAACCAACGTAATATTTAAGTATACTGAGAATCTGTTTTACAAACTTTAACTGTGAGTCTTAAACCTGTGAACCTCACCAACTTTATGTTGACCCTTTTAAATTCATGATTTCTTAGGTAATTGACGCAACTTCCTGAAGACATGCAAATGGGGCTTATATATGCTATCGGACCTGCTATCGGAGTCATAGTCCCGACTATCCAAATAAACCGTCACATGCTTTTAATATTAGTTTAAGACTTTATGTTTTCAAATTGTAAGACATTATCGTTTCCACTATCTTTTCCGCTGCAATGAAATGAAGTAATGTTTTATGAAGTTTTAATTTATTAGAAGTTGTTCTATGTATCCTCGACTATGATTCCATTCTCGTTCACACCCGAAACCGTTGACCGGGGTGTGACATGCTTGATGTTGCTTGAGTTCTTCTAGAGCTTTGATCATTAATTCCCTCCTTCTTATCACCCCAGGGTCAGTTGCTTTGCTTGCTTGAAGTAAGAATGAGATAACTTGTAGAGAGGCATCTGAGTAAGCATGGCATTGATTGATTCTGAAGAAGCTTTTATTGTCATTGTGACTTATGAAGCATATTCCTATTTCTCTAGTGCTTGGAATCAGTTTGGACCCTTTCCATTGTAGTCCAGAGGGAAGATCTTCTTTTTCAGTCTGAATGGCGAGTTTCTTCACACCACTATGCATAGCTAGCTCAAGGTCAAGCAGAGCAAATCATTGTATATTTTCTTTCCTGCTTCTCTGAGTTGATGTATTGACCTTCTGTTCTTAATACTTGTTGAGCCATTCGTGAAACAGGTCTTGATGAGAGATAGAATGTGCATCTCACTGAGTTGGTCAAGATCTGCATTGTTGAATGTATATGGCTTATGATTGTTTGCAGTGGTGGTTATTGTATAGGAATTGAAGTAGTAAACGAACTGGCTTCCTTTTTGCTGTCTTTCTTTGACATCATCAAGTTGTAGAATGGTAGCATCTGAGTATAGCCAGCTTCTTTCAAAAGGGACATTGTGGATCCTCTCTTCAAATATATTCTTGCTCATTAGGCTCATCGGAGGTGCTTGTTCTGTTTCTTGGAGAAACATATTTCTGCATCGTCTCTTTTCATGCCATAGTTCGTTCTCAACCTGCTTCTCTCTTCCGTAATTATAATAATATAAAGACTGAGAAATAACTGACACTTCTAGAGTGAAGAGGGCTCCCCCTAGATATATTGTCTTCTCCTTTCCATTTTAGAGTCTTTTGTGGATCTTGAGGTTTCTACAGTGTGAGCCCTAGGAGCAGCATTTGAGGTGGGTGGAACTGGAGGCTTATTGGATTTTTGAGCAGGTTGCCTTGGTGGAGGGGGTGGCATTGATTGCTCAGGAGTAGATCTGGGCTTGCATTGATCAGGTTTCTTTCTTTTAGGAGAAGACCTGTGTTCATCAGCACCTGCTTTTCTCTTTGACCTACGGGGTGAGGTTGAATCATCAAGATTAATGAAAGGAGGGGTTAATGCTTCCTTTTCTGAAGGCTTCTTGATTCGGAAGAGTGGATTGGCTTATGTTACTTTCATTGATTCATCAAGGTTGATTTCATTGAGCATTTCTTCTCCTTTGGTTTCATATGATTCTCTGGTCTTTTGAACTAGCACATTCAGCCGCTTGATTTGATTTTCTGTGGATTCATGTCTTCCTCCCTTTAGTTGCCATTCCTTTTCTTACAAGACCTTCAGTTGATCAGAAATCTGGTGCAGTTGCAGCTTGCTGTTCTTCTTCATTGTTTTTATCTCCTCTTCTAGTTCAAAAATTCTCAAACTGTTCTTTTCTGACTCCTTTGATAATTCATCTATTCGTATAGAACTACTGCAGAAATTATGATGTAGTTTTGTAGTCTGTTGTTTTTGTTCGTTCATAAAGTCAGTGAGTAGAGAAGAGAGAGAACTGGAGAATTCCTCGAAATCAGACTTTGAGGCAGCTTTAGGGGGTAACAAACCAGAACCCAACACATGTATTTCTGTTGGACTGAGTGGTTTCTCTTTGAGAAATTCACCAGTGCCTGCTAACCCAGCCAGGCTGAGTGAGTACAGGGCTTCCACATTCCTTGATGAATCCAGAATTGGATTCACCTCCTGTGTTTTTAGAGAATCCTCAGACAGAACATTTATTTGTTTGTGAGAGGATGTCTCAGATGAGCTGGCAGGGAACACATCACTATTGCTCATTTCCAGGTTTCCTTGACTTTTAGAGTCTCCACTTGTTGTTACATCATCTTCACTGACAGAATCAGAGAAGATATTCTGATGTGTGGCTATGATGGGTATGTCAAAGGAGAGTTGACTGGTTGCTTAGGTTTGGAAGTGTGTAAAGGCTTCTTGGTATAATGTTTGAGGTGATGACTACTGGCTTTTGTTCTGAGTTGGTGAGGTTGGTTTTTCTGGTGAGTGTGGATCTGAGATTGATGGTTCTTTGGAAGGATGTGATATGAGGGGTTGTTGGTGATGACTTGGTGTGGTTTCTTGTTGATGGTGTGATTGTGGGGAGAGATGAGGAGAGGAAGGGTTGTGATCAACCATTTCTTCTGATGGGTTTGAGGTAGTGTTGGTTGAGGTTGGTGACTGGTCAAGGTTGGCTAAGAATTTGTTGGCTTTGGTGAGGTGCTTCTGGAGGATTTGATTATTATATTCTAGTTTGGCTTTCATGCCCCGTGGGAAATTGCAGAAATGAGTGTGTGTACCTGATTTGTAGATGCCTTTGATGTGGTACAACTCAGTGGTGTATGTTTCTTAATTTTCTTTGATACCCACCTTCTTTTGAAGCATTTGAGCTAGAAATCTGATATAGGGCACGAGGTCTGATTTCTTGCTTTGAGATTTTTCCTTGACTCGTTTCTCCATATCTTTCCAGATTAGTTGAGCTATATCTATTTGTTCATTGAAATATAAGCCATACAGGATGATCAATGTGTTTTTGTTTGTTTGATCCATAGAGCCCTTCTTTGATGTCATTGCGTGGTTGAGCAAATCAACTGTGAATCTCCAAGCAGTCATTAGCTGACTTACTCTGAGGTTTGAAATTTGGCCGTTTTCTGCAAAGCTTCCTCCAGTGATTTCATGAATCATTTGCTTCAGAGCGGAATCTTCAAGGTTTGGACAGAAAGATGTAAAGTTGTTGGGTAATGGAAAGATTTCTCTCAGATCTGAAAGTTGAAGAATGATTTCCCTTTTGTATTCACTTTTCTCTTCATGTTCCCGTTTGACATTTTCACGCTTGCCCAGAAGTTGAGTAAGGCTGATTTAGGGCATGGTTTGTTGATGGTTAAAGCTGTGGAGAGTTGAGAAGAGTGCTTTAGGGATTCTATGATTAACTGTAGGTTTGAGGAGTAGGCAGAGGGGTTGAGGTCGCATGGTTGGTTGACAGTATCTAGGGCAAAGTTGCATCTGGGTGGTGAATCAGAGGATGATGAATCGAGGTTTAGGGTTGGAACAGAGGATTGAGTGATTTTGCCTTTTGAACGGGTGTTCATAGCGGGAGTTCCTGATGAAGACGGCATTTGTGAGCTTTTGTGATTTATGATGTGAACAGTGAGATTCAGGTGAGGGAGCTTTGTTCCTTTTATAGATACCTCTTGAAGCCGTTTCGTATTTCTGGGTTTTTTAATAACGGCTATATTCCTTTTTAAGGGACGCTTCTTCTCGAACGGTAATAAAGGTTACCGTTGGCAGTATATGAATAATTGGAGAATTAGTTATCATACTTATGAGAGTCAACTTCATTTATTGTTCAGCCGTTTTCGGCAATCGTGACTTGAAGAATTGTCTGCCAAATTTTTAATAAGGGAAATAAAATTTTATTAATCAAGAGATTTATACAGATAATTTGAGACATGTGCAAATGTCTGCACACGTGCACCTATTCTGTTCTATGTTATGAACATGAGTCTTAACTGCTCTGAACTTTGCTTCCATTTGAAGAGATATATATAGATACGGAGAAGTTTGCCTTTCTGTGGAATGTAGAAAATATCCATTAGAGTCTGGAAGCCCAGAACTAGATAGTCCTCCAGGAGAGATTCCTCTCTAAGACACCACTTTACTTGTTCTGATTCCTCTCGGTATTGTTTCCCAGTTTAAGGCTTAAAGAATTAATTTTTTGGTGAATCTGGGGTAGAGAATGATACTTTCATTTAAGGGTCCTTTGAGGTTGCTTCGCATGTGTCTCATAAGATACAGAGAGAAGTTCATGTTGTGGCCTTGGATGAGAGCATGCATGACACATTGAGTATCCTCATCTGAGAGGTGATGATCAGAGTATTTTGAGGAGAAACATACTTGAATCTGAGAAAAGAAGTATTGCCATAGGTGTGAGATGAACTCTGTCAGCCTTTCCTTCATATAGGTTTCCCTTATATCCCATATCGAGAAGAGTTTTAATCACATCATATCTGTTAAACTGACTGGGGGCAGATGGACTGTCTTTGATTTGAAGTACTTTTCTGATCAAGTGTTGATCGAAGACAAACAAAACTCCACAGACAGATGTCCTGATCAGTGCATTATCTCCATCTTTAATGATGAGGACAACATTACTCCAGAATTCTTGAAGAAGAGAGTAATTGATAGGAATGTCAAGAGTTAAAGCATGTCCGATGGGACAGTTTTTGAGGAATTTCATCATTTGTTGGTATGACCAGAATCTGTTTCTGCAGGATGTATAGAGCACGAGATTGTGAAGGTGAGGAACAGGGAATGTTATGCTTTCAGGGAGTGGAGGAGAAAGTTCTTTGAAAGACATTGATAAGTTATCTTCGTTATGGGAGGATTGGGTTTATAGTAACCATCTCAGAGGCCGTAGTTTCTGGAATTGCAAGCCCGTGACTCTGAGTTGTTGTACGTGGAGAAACCTTCTCCAACTTCGTTCTTTGTTTCACAACTTCATGTGGGCTAAAATTGGTGATGGACATAACATTTCGGCTTGGTATGATAAATGGTGTGTCGAAGGTCCTCTTTCCACTGTTATCTCTCCTAGAAGAATTCACAATGCGGGGTTCACAATTTTTTCTAAGGTGGCGGATCTGGTCCATGATGGTAATTGGAGTTGGCCTATGGATTGGCAGGTGTGTTTTCCAGCCCTTAACAGCCTAACTGTCCCCGTCCTCAATGATCAGCCTGATAGATATGTCTGGAGGGTGGACGATCGGTTCTGTGAGTTCTCTTCTTTTGTTGCATGGAACTCGATCAGGCAACACTATGGTGAGGTCCATTGGATGCAAGTTGTTTGGTTTTCTGCTTGCATTCCGAGGCATTCCTTCCTCTTGTGGTTGGTTTTGAGAGGTAAATTACGAACTCAGGATAAGTTGCTGAGGTGGTATAGACGAAAAGGTTGTATGAATATGATGTGTTGTCACCTATGCAATTCTGATATTGAAACACATAACCACCTTTTCTTTGAATGTATTTTCTCGAAGACGGTTTGGAGCATGGTCTGTAACAAGGTAAAGGTTACTGTTCCGAATGATTGGGGATCTATTGTCAACTGGGTCAGTCAATTTGCCCGGTCTAAGGTTCTGAAAGAGATAATTTGTAAGGTTGCTCTTGCTGCCTCAATTTACCATCTTTGGAGAGAACGTAATCTTAGATTCCACAGAAACCACTCTAGGCCACCGGATAAAATTGCAGCTGCTATATTCGATGATATTCGGTACAAGCTCATGGGCCTTAAGATTGTTCGTTGGGATAGAGTTCAGAAGACGCTCGAGGAGTGGGGGATTCATAGAGATGGAAGGATTGACGATGGAGGTTGATGTGTTTCTGTGATTCCGTCTTTTGTTTCTACTAGATTGTATCTAGGTGTTTGTCCTTCTTGGTTGTGTAGTGTTTTTTTGTGTTTAACTCTTTTGGGGCATGTCCCAATTGAGAACTAGTAGAGACTTCACTCTACTACTTGTTTTTTTTGGTTGGTATATAATACAATCACCGGGGTAACCCTTTACCCAAAAAAAAGATATTTAAGATTTCTTGAAGAAGAAAGAGTGTTGTGTATGAGTGTTCAGGCTTTTGTTCTCCTTTTAAAGACATGGTGAGATGATGAAGTCAATAGATGAAAGGTAGAGGGATTTGACAGCCTATAAATATATAGGTTGTTATTAATGTTTTTGATTCTTGAGAATTGAGCTTTTTGTTCAAGAAGTCAACTTTTCAGAGGAGTTCCTTAGGAGTACAGGAAGAAAATAACAGGTAGTTATTGAACTAGCTTATACTTTTGGGTGGAAGTAAATGACAGTTATTTTTATTTTTATTTAATTTGCAGTCATGTTTAACATCCCCAGCTTGCTTAGTAAAAATGAGAATCTCTTCTCATCTAATGGTTTAGTAAAAATAACTGGAGTTCAGTTGGGACAAAGTACATTTTAATGTGTCCTTTTTCAACATGATCTTTGATAAAGTTATACCTGACGTCACTGTGTTTTTTCCTTGAGTGATGTTGGATTGGATGTGATAGCAATCGCACTTTTTGAGTCACAAAGAATTGGTATTTTAGAGAGATTTATCTCATAGTCTTTGAGTTGGGTTTGCATCCATATTACTTGGGAGCAACAACTGGCAGTAACAACATATTCAGCTTCAGCAGTTGAAGTTGATACACAGTTTTGTTTCTTGGATGTCCAACATAATAATTTTCCACCCAGCATTTGACAGCGTCCTGATGTGCTCTTTCTGTCTAGTCTGCATCCTACATGATCAACATCTGAGTAGGCTGTTAGTGAAAAACCAGTTTCTTTGGGGTACCAGAGACCTACGTCAGCTGACCCCTTTAGGTACCTAAAAAATCCTTTGACACCTAATAAGTGAGACTCTTTGGGTTTACACTGGTATCTGGCAAGTAAACATGTGGAGAACATGATATCAGGCCTACATGCTGTGAGATACAGAAGTGAGCCTATCATTCCTCTATATGTATGTTCATCCACAATTTTACCATCCCTGTCAGCATCATTTTTTATATTTGTGGCCATTGGTGTTTCGAAAGGGGAACAACTTGAAAGAGAGTACTTAGTGAGGAGATTTTTTGATGTATTTTGCTTTATTTATAAAAATTCCTTCTAGGGTTTGTTTAACTTGGATCCCTAGAAAGTAGTTTAGTTCTCCCATCATGCTCATTTTAAAGTTCGTTATCATGAGTTCCTGAAACTCATTATAGAAGGATGGACATGTGGATCCAAAGATGATGTCATCTACAAAGATTTGAACAACCAAGAGATGACCTTTTCTTTCTGTAAAAAATAGTGTGGTATTAATGGACCACCTTTTGAAGTTAGCTGATAAAAGAAACTCAGAGAAGGTGTCATACCATGCTCTAGGTGCCTGTTTTAAACCATACAGGGCTCGTTTAAGTTTACAAACGTGATTTGGAAATTTTTCATTTTCAAATCCAGGTGGTTGTTCAATGTAAACGTCTTGATCATTTTTTTCAATTTTAAAAAGCACATTGAACATCCATTTGATAGACTTTGAAACCTTTGAAAGCTGTAAAGGCCAAAAATATCCTAACAGCCTCAAGTCTTGCAACTGGGGCAAAGGTTTCATCATAGTCTAGTCCTTCTTGCTGACAATACCCTTTCGCTACAAGTCTGACAACTTTGTTTCTAATTATGGTACCTTCCTCGTCAGTTTTATTTCTAAAAACCCATTTAGTTCCAATTACAGATTTATTGCTAGGTCTTGGAACTAGATTCCACACATTGTTTCTTTTAATTTGTCCTAGCTCCTGTTGCATAACTAGGATCTAATGAGTATCTTGAAGGGCTTCTTCGTAATTTTTTGGTTCTATTATTCTGAGGAATCCAGCATATAGACATTGGTTGGCCGAAGCAGCCCTAGTTTGGACACTAATGTTCTGGTGACCAATGATTAAATCAATGGGATGATTCGTTGTCCATTTTGTTGCTGGAGGAAGAGTGGCTAGTTCTTCACTTCCAAGCATTAAGCCTGTTGTGTCAGGGTCTTGACACTCCCCCTCATTTGATGGACAAGTTTCAATTACAGAATTACTTCGGGGCTCCGGAGTAGAATTATGTAATGGTTCTGTGGTTGCAAGTTTTTTCAGTTAAAGAATGAGAACCCAAAGTTTCATCGTTATTTTTGGTTTTTGATATAATAGTTTCATTCTGATGTTCTGTGACAGTGTTTTTTTTTGCGGATGAAGAGTTATTGATAAACATAGGAATGTTACTTTCTTCATCAGAGTTTTCTTCGAAAAATTTGACAGATACTTTTTCTTTTTTCAGAGATTGTCATTCTAGGAATGCAAATCTTTTCATGTTTGTCATTTTCATTTAGAGATGTTACGCTGTTATGCATAGCCATCTTATCATCACTAAAGGATACATTTATACTTTCCCTTACCACTTAAGTTTTTAGTACAAAAACTCTGTAAGCCTTCAGCTTGAGTGAGTATCCAATGAAGATTCCTTTATCGGCCTTTTTGTTGAATTTTCCAAGGTAATCTTGATCATTCAGTATATAATACCTGTATCCAAAGACACGAAGAAATTTTAAGTTTGGAAATTTCTTATAAATTCCTTGGTAAGGGGTTTGATTGATCCTTTTGTTGATAATTGATCTATTTTGAGTGAAGCATTCAGTTGCGATTGCTTAGGCCAAAAATAAATGGAAAGACCTGGCAGAGGAGAGCATGGATCTGGCAGCTTCAACTAGAGTTTTGTTTCTCTTTTCTACTACTCCATTTTGTTGTGGAGTCATTGGTGCAGAGAACTCATGAGAGATGCCTTTGCTGACTAGATAATTATCTAGTTTTGTGTTTTTGAACTCGTTTCCATTGTCAGATCTTATCCTTCTAACTTTTAAGTGCATAAGTTTTTGTATTCTTCTTATAAAGTTAATGATAAGATCTGTAGTTTAACTTTTGATTTTAAGAATTCAACCCATGTGTATCTGGAGAAGTCATCCACCATAACTAGGATATACTTCTTTCCACCAATGCTCTCTGTGCTTATGGGTCCACAGAGAACCATGTGGATTAGCTCAAGTGGTTGATTTCCAAATGATTATTGAAGACTTATGTGAGAGGCTTTTTTCATTTTGCCCATCTGATAAGCTTCACAGATTTCTTTGGATTTTGGGGGTATGGTAGGAAGACATTTTACCATCTTTTTACTTGCTAGTTCAACAATTGTTCTAGAGTTTAGATGGGATAGTCTTCTATGCCAAAGCTCAGACTCTTTGTTGGAAAAATTTTGAAACTAGACAAAACGACTCATTTGAAATTAGATTGTTGAAGTTTATAAAGTATATGCTTCATTACAACTCGGAATTGAGCCCCGTTTTTTCCCACGTTCCTTGTTTTCAATTTTCTACCACCTTTAAGTGGTTTCAACCATTGACATGTCCTTATATGTCAAGTCTAATATCGATATCCAAACCAAAACTTTGGTTTGCTATAACTTACTAGCTACTAAAAGAATTCCCAACCCGCTTTTGCACACGCTCTTTATATCTCATAACAAGTCGCGTATGTGAATTTCTAACTCTTTATTACATCTTAAGCCCAAAATCATATATTCGGGTCCAAACCTAACAACCCTTGAGTTAGAGTGACCTCATTGCCACACACACATAGGTCAATTTTATCTTAGCAGATACCTCGGTAATGCTATAATGGTCATCATGCAACTGAAGAATCATCCATTGGATTCTTGGATCTCTATCTACTGTTCTAACGTATAATACGTAAGAAACTTTGGGTGTTACAATTCAAAGGATTAATTTTCACAAAACCATATATTTCGCAAAAATGTCTCAACCTCATTGCTAAACTATTTTTCACAAAAGGATATGTATTCACAAAAATACTTTTTGCAAAAGATTATTTCGCAAATGAACTTAATGAAAAGTTGAAACTCAATATTTCATAAAACAGGATTTCAGAAAAGTATTTCACGAAAATTTCGCAAAAAAAGTAGGAACTTTTCGCAAAAACTTTTCACAAACACAATGTTTCACAAAAATAATCATCGTAACAACTTCTTGCTAAAGACACAATTCGAGATGAAACTCACCAAAAACCTGTAAATTAATCAAAAAGGACAGTTTGTAACAAAAACGAGTCTAACCGTAATGAAATATGTCACAAAAACTAAAAAATTAGAAGCCAGTCATAGATGTTTTGAAGCAAGATTATCAAGATGGAAAGCTAGATCGCTCTCCATGGGTGGTAGGGTAGTGCTAATAAAATCTGGCCTTTACGCACTACCATCATACTACTTCTCCTTGTATCATGCCCCTAATAATGTCATTGATACGCTGGACAAGATTAGACGTCGATTCCTATGGGGTGGTTCTCCGGACGGCCGTAGGATGTGTTGGGTTGTGTGGAACAGGGCTACCCTTAGTAGGGAATTGGGTGGTTTGGATCTTGGTTGCCTTAAAGAAGTTAACATGGCTTTCTTAGCTAAGTGGTGGTGGAGGTTTAAAGTGGATAAAGGTAGGATTTGGAGGAATGTTATATGGTCTATCCATAAGAATGGAAGGTCTTGGATCTCCATACCCGGTTCCCTTTCCGCCCCGAGTACATGGAAGTCTATTGCGAAGACTGAGAAGGATTTCGATAACATTAATATGCAAGTTAAAATCCTCTTTTCTACTACTGTTGGACGAGGTAACGAGGTTTAATTTTGGCTGGATAGATGGTTGAGAGATACACCCCTTGCTGATCGATATGCTGCTCTTTTCCAACTGGCTTCCCATAAATTGGCCAAACTAATTGACTGTTACCTATCTAGATGTTTTGGTTAGAAATCACCGAGCCAATTTAGTGATCAAACTTAGATTGTGAGGTAGTGTGCTTGATCAAGAGAATGACGAAGAAATTAAATTGGATAATTAACACAAGGATATAACGAGGGAAAATCCGGAATCCTTTGAGTTTCCTCTAGGGATCCTGGCAAAAAACCTCGGGAGCCAGCCTGAAGAGCCTACTGCCTAGCAATTATATTAATGAAAAAATGATGAATATAAGTGTTTGCGAGCCTTGATCGATGAAACTAAGTGTTACAATCGTTATTTTCCAATCTGAGCTAAGTGTGAGAGTTGTATGTGTTCTTATGTCAATCAAAACCTTGGTTAAATAACAGAAATACAAGTAACAAACTATCCGGGATTCCCTGGATCCTATTAGCAACTATCTTGACCATTATACTCCTCTCGTCCACTTGGTCCACGTTCTTCATCTGTTGGAGCGAGTCTTTAGGAGGTTGTTAATCGTCCAACGTCCCTGTAATCAAATAAACACGAGGCAAATAATGGGGTTAGCAAATAATAATTAATTAGGATACATGAACAGGCAGGATTCCCGACTAGTGCAAGGATTCTAGACTATTGGAGCTTCCGGGTGAGCATCCTGAAATTCCATCCCAAACATTTGCCCCTTGAATTTTGATAGATGTGGATAGTATTGACAGTTGTTAAAATTCAATTTCTTCCAAGATCACGCCGTGAAAACGGAAGATGCCGATGAGATGGGATGTATTTTATGGTTTCCTAGGCTACTTGATAGCTTATCATATTTCTTTAAATACAACTCGATTTACCCTTTTCTTCTTCACCTTCCTCAGAAAACCCTTTAGAGCTCCTTTGAATTTAGGTCAGTTTTCGATTTCTTTCCTTTTCCGATTTCTTTTCTCCGACGACCAAAAAAGCCACCCGCTCTTCTGCTTCATCGGCCGCTTCATCGGTTGGCGATTTCACTGATAAGGGGTTTATCCCCTTTTGTGAAGAGGAGGCATACACCTTCGACAACCACGACATCCAAGCCCTGAAGGAGTCACTCATCTTCCCTACCGGTTCTGTAATTTGGAAATTCGACCCTCTGATGAAAGCTGACTTCTCTTCCCCTATTCGGGACTGCTTCATGTACTATCCATTCCTTTTGGGTATGACATTCCCTTTCCTGACCTTGTTAACCTGTTCTTCGAGGTAACCAAGCTGTGCTATTCCCAAACCATGCCTATGGTTTGGAGAATCCTGTTTTCATCGACCAGTTGAACCACACCATGAATGTCAAAATCCGGATTTCTGAGCTTTGTGCCGCCTACCAACTTCGCACCCATGGCAGTAGCCGTTTTGTTCTCCAAGCCCGAACTTCCTTTTCTCAGCTGATTCCCAGGGCTTCCCATAACAATCATGATTGGAAGAAGAGATTCTTCTTTATGAAGCGTGACTCCATCCCAGAGAGTAACAATTTTCCTATGGACTTGGTTGGAAAGGGTAGGATATTGCGTCTTTTTGCCTTCTAAACCTTGAGTTTATTCTAACATTTGTTTATATTTTTGATATCTCAGCACCGAAGTTTGAGAAGCTCATCCAGCCGAACGAGGATTCCCACGAGAAGCTGCAAGCCATGTACCAGATTTTGGCCACTGAAAGAGCCTTTGCCAACGAAGCGGCTGCCAGTGGACAAAGCTTCTCAGCCGACCACACTACTCCAGCTACGTCAGGTAAATGCTTTCATATTCTGAATCCTTTGCTTTATTTAAGAATCCTAAAATAATATTTTGCAGTTGTAGCTCCAAAATCCAGCGCCTTATTTTCTCTCAAAGACTTAGATTCCAAGCTCGTAGTAAAGAAGGATAAGTCGGAATCTTTGACCACTTCTAGGCCATCTATCACCCGAATCAAGTCTACTGCCTCCCAAAAGAGAAAGGGTACCGACACTATGGTGTATTTGGGCACTTTTGACGATCTAGCCCCTTCCGAGGTCAGCAACAAGCTGCTTTTGTGGAGGGATCCTAAGGTATTCCAGATGAAACCAAAATCCCAAACTTTTAACAACAGACATAGAGCAGCTCATGTGGAGGGATCTTGAAATTTTCAAGATGAAACCTTGGTTGCTCCTTTAAATTCCTACACATTGAAATGCCTAGGTGGATAATTACACATAGTAAAGGTGCGATTTCACTGTTTGATCGTTTTCTGTATTTTCTTCCTTCGTGCTTCCTGATTCCATGGAATCATCGAGATTGGATCCACATCTTGTGGTTCAATCTGCTGATCTGCTCGATCCAGGAGAGAATTCGAGTCCCTCGAGGGTATATTCCTCGCAGAATCTCCAAAAACTGGTGGACTCGACGATTAATGAAGTATTAAATGCTCGGAACTTGGATCCGGCATTAATGGAGGCGGCGATAAACCAAATTAATGTGCCGGATAAGAAGCTGATGGTAAATCCGATTAATAATTCTCCTGCAAGTAATGAGGAATCCACTGAGCTCGATAATAGCAAGGTATCTTCGCATTCTGCTTCTGATTTAGTGAATATCTGTGAATCGGGAATGAGAGATGCTGTGTATGGATATAGTGGGGATGAACTTGATAGCTGCGAGATGAGGGATTTAAAAATTGAGTGTCGGGCTCAGATGTTTACCACAGCAGCTATGAAGAGTAATCCTGAGTTGAAAATATGTGAGGCAGCGGATCGAAATTTGGCTGAGGTTAGGGGAGATATTAATAATGGGTTGGGGACTATTTCTGCTTCGAAAGGGGAGGTGGACGCTGCCATGAAGGATCTCTTTGAATTTGCTAATGTTGATTTTGAGTTTATGAGCTTAATGGTAAAATTCATTGTTCTGCACCAAAATGAGGTTGAATTTGCTAATAGATATTTTGAGTTATTGAGCAATGTGGATCTATTAAACATTGTTGCTAAGCACTTGGATGGCAATTTTGATATTTTCATTTTGCCAATGGCTGCTAAGTGTATGGTCTTAACTGGTAAGGAGTTTGAATCTGTAATTCCTGTTGATTCTGGATAGATAAGTAGGTACTCTCACTTGAAGTTTAGTGCAATCTTCTCAAGTCCTTTTGAGGCTTCTTGTGATAATTTTTTTTTAGGATAATGATCCTATAGTTTTAGCTTTGTTTAAGCTATACTCATCTTGTGTCTTGAAGAAAATGGCAGTTAAAGTCAAAAGAAGAATTGCTTACACTGAGAAACATTTATTTGAATTACAGAACAGTTTTTTAGATGCTATTCCGATTGATTACAGAGTTGGCAGGGATAAGAAGCTCAAAGAATATGTCCCTAGTGGGGATGGAAAGAAAGCAGTTTACTTTGATGCTGGGTTGGGAAGGAGAATGGTTAATATTAGTCAGGTTAAAGCCAAGTTGGACTGTCTACTTACAACCTATGATATGATTTCTTCTTCTTTAACCTGTGTTACCTTCAATGTGGGGAAATCTGACTGTAATCCTGATTATCAACTTCCTGCAAAGCTTGAATCTGATGTTGTTGTGGTGCAATCTAGTCTAGATGATGGTAATAGTGAGAAGGGGTTGCCTATCCCTTTAATCAAATATGAACATGACAGGAGATACAAGAAGAGTATGAAGGAGATTATGAGTGAGCAACAAAATAAAATTGAAAAATCAAAGAAGTTTAAAAGGGAGATGATTCTTAATGTTAAAGCTACCAATAGTGATGGGGCTAAATGTGAGGCTTTTGACAACCTTCCTTTTGATGCTGCAGCTGTTTTTGCTGCTAAGAATGCCCCTAATGGGGATGTGGCTGGGTTTATCAAAAGGCAACTAGATAAGGAAGAGAGGTTGAGGAAAGAAAAGGCTATGAAGAATGAGGAAAAACAGTCTTATGCTAAAGCTGTTCAGAATGATGAGGTTGATCATGAAGTAAAGGAAGTCAAATTTATACCTCCTGCTGTCCTTCCTAGTGGTGAGAAAGTTGTGATTATTAATCCCAAACTTATTGAGCAGTCTAAGAAGGTGTATAAAAATCACTTGTATGGCTACTTTATTGGGACAATGTGTACTATTGGATGGGTAAGATTCCATATCTACAAAATGTGGAAGAACTTTGGGATTGAGGAGGTAACTACAAATGGTAATGGCATTTTCTACTTTAAATTTAAGAATGATGAAGGTCCTTTAAAAGTGTTGAAATCTGGTCCTTGGGCAATAAGAAGTATCCCCCTGTGTGTGAACAAATGGGAAGCTGGGATGGTGCTAGAAAGAGTGGAGCCTAGAGTTGTCCCCAATTGGGTCACTTTTCATGGTTTGCCTCTTGAGGTATGGAATATGGAAAGTATATGTAGTCTGGCCAGCTGTATTGGAAAACCAATAACCCTTGATAGTATTACTTCTGACAAATGTGTGAAGAAGGAAAATGCCAGTTTTGCTAGAGTCCTGATTGAGGTTCCTGTTTTTGAAACTCCCGCTGGGTCTGTCAAAATATTCTATCCTACTGATGAGCATGGGTTTCAAAAAAGTATTGATATAAATGTTGAATTTTCAAAGCTCCCAATTAGTTGTTGTCATTGTTTGGTTTATGGTCATGTCTATGAGAACTGTATGAATAGAATGCTCACTGAGGAGGAAGTTTTAGAAAGAGAGAAGGCTGATGTGAAGGGTAATGAGGATAAGGAGGCTGATGGCAATGAAATGGCTTCTAATGTTCCTGGGAGCAGTACTGGCATTGTAAATGAGGCTGTTAAACCTGCTGTTAGTGTGGATTCTCAAGCTCAGGCCAATGTGGGCAATCAGCCTTTAAAGGCTAATGAGGCTGGTATTATAAAAGAATCTGGTGTGAATAAAGACCCAAGTAGTTCCAGTAGTGTTAAGAAGCCTGTAATTGATGCTGATGGTTTTCAACTGGTGGAAAATAGGAAAAGCTCTGGGTTTAAACAGGCTGTTTTGAGGGATTCAGAGGGAAAAAAGGGTAATGGGAATAGGGGTGCTGCTGTGATTGGTACCTCTAACCCATCTATGAAAAGTGTTCAGCAGGAAAATCAGAGAGTGAGTAATGAACAGGTTACTGACAGGAAAGGTAGTGTTAGCCATTATAAGGTGCAAGACAAGGCTGGGGTTGGTATTAAGGGTGGGAATCAAAATGTTGGGAGTAAAGGGGATTGTAGTAAGGAGGAGAGGCCGGTGGTTAATATGGGTGGTAAAGGGACTCTGGGCAAGGATAAAACTGGCAAGAATGGGAGGGTGCAGAGTGATAACAATCTTCATGGCAGAGTGTATGTGCCTAAGGGGCAACAGTATAACAAGAAGACTATTCCTCCTGATAAAACTGGTACTATTCGAATGTCTAATTCTTTTGATGTCTTGGAAGATATAACTACTGATATAACAAATGCTACAAACAGTAGTTCTGTCATTCAGCCTAATGATGGTTTTATTGCTGTGAATAAATCAAAAATTCTCACTACTGCTTTGGAAGTTACTATAAAAGTCTATCTGAGGAAGAGAAAGATGATGTTGTTGTTTATGTAGCTAATAAGATGGTTCCTCCTTTTGAAAGAAGGAGTTTATGGAGCTTTGCTCAAAGGAAGCTTTTCATGATTCTTTGCAACAAGAATGGGTTTGAAGCAGGTATGGAATGTGTTTTAGAGGATGAGAGAAATGCTGAGGAAGTATGTGAGATGCAAGATGATTTAAATGATAGTATTGAGGATCAGGAGAATGAAATGGATGTATCTGGGCCTAAGAATCAATCTTTGAAATGAAGGTGTTGGCTTGGAATGTCAGGGGCTTAAATAACCTTGATAGGATTGTCTTAGTTAAGAGAGTTCTTAGAGAAAATGGAATTTGGGTCTGTGGTTTTTTGGAATCTAGGTTGGGGGCTGATAAAATTGAGGATGTTACCAAACAGGTTAATAGTAATTGGAGTTGGGTTTCTAATATGGTTTGCTGTATGGATTGGGCTAGAGTTGTTGTGGGTTGGGATTGCTCCAAAGCTGATGTACAAATCATTGATATGAATGATCAAGCAATACATTGTATTGTCAATTCTCTTGAAGGTAAGGAAAGCTTTTTGTGTTCTTTTGTATATGGACATATAACTCCTGTCAAAAGGAAATTACTATGGCTGGATCTGGTCTGTCATAACCAGTTGATTAGGGAGCATCCCTGGGTTTGTATGGGTGATTTTAATACGATTTTGGATCCTGCTGAGTCTACTTTTGTTAATTCTGTTATGAACTCTTCCATTTCTCAGTTTAGAGACTGTCTCATTGCTTGTGGGTTAAGTGATTGTGGTTATCATGGTTTGAAATTTACTTGGACTAGTAAACCTAAAACTGGTGGTGGAGTTCTTAAGAAACTGGACAGAGTTATGTCTAATCAAGTTTTTAGTTCCAATTATGATAGAGCTGTTGTGGAGTTCTTACCATTCTACTCATCTGATCATTCTCCTAGGCTTTTGATGTTTGGGAGTAGATGTAAGCAGAAAGTGAAGGCTTTTAGATTTTTGAACTACTTAATTAGAAAGGATGAATTTCATGGGATTGTTGCTAGGGGTTGGGATAAACACTGCTTGGGTTTTAAGATGTTTGGTCTTGTGTCTAAATTGAAAGGTTTAAAGAGGCCTTTGAGGAATTTGAATTTCTTGAATGGTAACTTGTTTGAGAAGACTGAGAAGCTGAAAATTGAGTTAGAAAGAGTTCAGAGAGAAATGGTGGATGACCCTGAGAATGGGTCTCTTAGAGATGAGGAATTTGTGTATCTTAATGCTTATAAAGATGCTCTCATTGATGAATACCATTTTAATAAACAGCAAGCTAAAATTAAATGGTTGAAGGATGGTGATAGTAATACTAGATACTTTCATGCATCTGTTAAGGAAAGGAGGACTAGAAGCAAGGTTGCTATGGTAAGAGATGTTGATGGGGAGGAGTATTATGGGGATCAAATTGGTGATGCCTTTGTGAAACACTTTAGTAATTTTTTAGTCAAGAAAGTGTTCTGTTGTTGCTATTTCTGATCCTGAGTCCCTGTTTGTTAATGTTATTCCTGCTGATAGGGCTGATGCCATGGTAACTCCTGTTACTATATCTGAGGTTAAAGAGGCCCTAATGGATATTGATGATGATAAGGTCCCTGGGCCGGATGGGTATACTTCAAAGATTTTTAAGTCTGCATGGGGAGTGGTCAAAGATGATTTTTGTGAGGCCATAATAGAATTTTTTAAGAATGGAAGGTTGTTAAAGGAAGTGAATGCCACTGCTATATCTCTAGTTCCTAAATGTAACAATCCTTCATGTGTTACATATTTCAGGCCAATTGCTTGTTGTAATGTCATTTACAAATGCATTAACAAAATCCTGTGTAATAGGATAAAGGGTGTTCTTGAGTTAATTGTGGATGAGAATCAGAGTGCCTTCATTCCTGGAAGGCAGATTAGTGATAATGTGTAATTAGCTCAGGAATTAGTAAGGCATTATAATAGAAAGAGTGGATGTGGCAAGGTGGCTTATAAGATTGATATCCAAAAAGCCTATGACACAGTGGATCTTGATTTTCTCAAGTTTATTCTTGGTAGATTTGGATTTCCTTTGACTATGGTTAACTGGATTATGGAGTGTATTTCAACAGCATCATTTTCCATCAATGTTAATGGTCAGCTTCAAGGATTCTTTAAAGGAATGAGGGGGTTGAGGCAGGGTGATCCATTGTCTCCTTACCTTTTTACTTTGGTGATGGAGGTGTTAAATCTGATTATTAAGAGGAAAGTGGCAAGTGAGGAGTGTTTTAAATATCATTGGAGGTGTAGATCTCAAAATACATTTGTGTTTTGCTGATGATGCTTTTTTGTAATGCTGACAGGTACTCAGTCCAAGTCCTTAAGGATGCCCTTTCTGAGTTCAGTAATGTTTCAGGCCTTATTCCAACTTGTTGAAGAGTACAGCTTTCTATGGTAATGTTAAGGATGCTACAAAGCATGTGTTGAATTCAATCATGCCTTTCAAATCTGGGAAGCTGCCTGTCAGATATCTAGGGGTCCCCCTTCTTTCTAGTAGGCTTGTGTATACTGACTGTATTGTGCTAATTGAGAAAATTAGGAAAAGATTGGATAGTTGGAAGAACAAATTCTTATCTTTTGCTGGTAGGTTACAACTTATAAAGTCTGTGGTGTTCTCTTTAGGGGTTTATTGGACTTCAATGTTTATTCTTCCGGTTAAGGTTCTTGATGAAATTAAGGGAATGATGAGAAGTTTCCTGTGGGCTCAAGAGACTAGTGCTAGGGGGAAGGCTAGAGTGAGGTGGGACAGACTGTGAAGGAAATGGGAGGCTGGGGGGCTTGGGATTAGATCTATGAGGTTAATGAATAAAGCCCTCATTACTAAGCATATATGGAATTTGGTGTCAGGTAAAAATTCAATAGGGATCAAATGGGTTAAGGTGCATCTGATTGCTGATAGGAACTTTTGGAGTCTGCAGGTAAAAGATGGGCTGAGTTGGTCATGGAGGAATATTTTACATTGTAGAAAGCTTATTAAGCCACATATCTTGTTTGAAGTTGGATCTGGGAGGGAGCTGAATGCTTGGCATGACAGGTGGCATGAGTTAGGTCCACTTGATATGTATATTACTAATAGGGAAATTAAGAGGGCTGGATTTAATGACAATTCTTCAGTTTATGATATTGTGAGTAATGGTAGGTGGAATTTTCCTGAGGAGTGGTTCAATATGTATCCTGTGTTAAATTGGATCCAATGTCCTGCTCTTGTCTATGATAAGATTGATAGAGTCAGATGGATCAGAAGTGATGGGGAGTTGGTGGAATTTTGTACTGCATGCTGCTATGATGATTTGATGGGTGTTCAGCCTGTTCTGGGTTGGACTGGTAGTGTTTGGTTCTCCCATAAGATTCCTAGGCATGCTTTTGTCCTTTGGATGGCTATGCAATTCAAATTATTAACTCAAGATAGGCTGGATAAGTGGTCTGGGGGAAATGATCTTAAGTATGTTTTTTGTAATGAAAAATCTGACAGTCATAACCATCTTTTCTTTGAGTGCAGGTTCCCTGCCCAGATCTGGGCCAAAATGAAGCAAAAGGCTAGGATGAATGATGCTCCTAACTGTTGGAATTTAATGATTTTCTATTTAAGTACTTTGCCTAAAGGTAGGTCTATTTGGGTTGTTATAAAGAAACTAACTATAGCTGTTGTTGTCTACTTCTTATGGCAGGAAAGGAATATGAGGATGTTTCAGAATAAAAGTAGAACTGTTGAGGTGGTGGAGTTTTTACTCACTGAAGCTGTTAGGCTCAAGCTGAAAGGGACAATGATGAAATTCTCTAATCGGGTTCTATTGGCTGATGGTATATGGCATTTTCTTCCTTACCACCTTTCCAATGAGGTTTAGTTGTGAAAGGTTATGGTATTTCTGGGATGTTATGATTTTCTTTTGGGTCAGTTTGTTAAATAAATGGCTTTTGTGGTTTAGGGACTGGGGGGGGGGGGGGGTATATGGTATACTTTTTTTCTTGCCTTTTCTTGGTTTTTCATATTAAGTCTTGGAATTTAATGATTTGCTATTTAAGTACTTTGCCTAAAGGTAGGTCTATTCGGGTTGTTATAAAGAAACTAACTATAGCTGTTGTTGTCTACTTCTTATGGCAGGAAAGGAATATGAGGATGTTTCAGAATAAAAGTAGAACTGTTGAGGTGGTGGAGTTTTTACTCACTGAAGCTGTTAGGCTCAAGCTGAAAGGGACAATGATGAAATTCTCTAATCAGGTTCTATTGGCTGATGGTATATGGCATTTTCTTCCTTACCACCTTTCCAATGAGGTTTAGTTGTGAAAGGTTATGGCATTTCTGGGATGTTATGATTTTCTTTTGGGTCAGTTTGTTAAATAAATGGCTTTTGTGGTTTAGGGACTGGGGGGGGGGGGGGTATATGGTATACTTTTTTTCTTGCCTTTTCTTGGCTTTTCATATTAAGTCTGGCCATTTGGGCTATGGGTGGTGGGACTTTGTGGGAAGGAAGGTGGTGGAGAGAAAGGGCTCTTTATATTGAGGGAAGGTTTGGGGTGGGATTATGGGGGGTTTCTGGTACACTGTGCACGCTACAGAGCACATTCATGACATCTAGAGGGGAAGGAGGGGAGTGTATGGGATATTTTTTTGAGGAAGGAGCTGAGAGGCCCTGTGGGGATAGATATTTTAGGATCTGGGATTGGGGGTATCTGGGGAAATTCTGTTGAAGCAGGGACTAAAAAGCTCTTGCGGGGTAGTCATCAGGCACATTTTTGTGTCTTCATCTGGTTTCCTCTATTTTTTGTTCTTTGTGCCTTTTGTTTTATGGCAAAGGCAGTTGTGTGTCATTTATTCTCATGCACAGTTGGGTCTGTTAAGACTGCTGTGCATATCTGCTTTGTTGGTTTGGTGGTTTAGGTTTGGTAAGCATGGTGTTTGCTTTTCCCTTGGTGATGAGTAGCTTGAGCAGATCAGGGGCACTAGGTTCTTCTATTTTGTTCTTAATGTTCTCTTTTGTAGCACAAACCCCTGGGCTGCATTCCCCTTTAATTGGAATGATTTTTTTCAGGCCTTTTCTTGGTTTACAATATTGAGTCTGCCCATTTGGGCTATGGGTGGTGGGATTTGGTGGGAAGGAAGGTGGTGGAGAGGAAGGGCTCTTTATATTGAGGGAAGGTTTGGGGTGGGTTTATGGGGGGATCATGGTACACTATGCACACTACCTAACACTTTCATGGCATCTAGAGGGGAAGGAGGGGAGTGCATGGGACATTTTCTTGAGGAAGGAGCTGAGAGGCCCTGTGGGGATAGATGTTTTAGGATTTGGGGTGGGGGGCTAAATGGGATGAGGGAGAATGACAACAATTCCTGTGGTAATGTGATGAATAGAAATGGGCTGTGTGAACCTGCTGTTGCTTGTTATGAGATAGTTGACAGTTATAAGAGCTGCTATGAGGGTTTTGATTTGTGGGATATTCTTAATACTGATTGTGATATCAGGATCTGTGTCTCTATCTGCTGTTGTGTCACTGATCTTGTTTTCAAGCTAGCTGAGTATAGGAGCTGGTATCTCAACTGTTTCTATGTCTGCTACTGTGCCACTGCTGTTGTTTTCAAGCTTATTGATTATAGAAGCTGGTATAGGATGGAGAATTTGGCCTATAGACTTGAAAATCCAATTGATGGGGAGGCAAGTCTTATGGTGATCTTGTTAGTTTTTGTTTGGTTTAGGCACTTTAAGGGTGCTGTTTGGAAGAATGTTAGGTGGAAGCTGTTCTGGTATGTTGACTTAAAAGTTTTTGGTTAAGTTCAATATGTGCAAGTCATGGTGGCAGCAGGTTCATGAAATGAGGATTGAGATTGAGCTTATGTTCCTAACTGGTTCAAAGGGGAGTAGTGGCTTATCTTATTCTTCTGGAATTCTGGAAGGTTTTAAGTGGAGTGCTTTAAGGGAGTTGTTTGGAATATATGAGTATAGAGTTTGTTACAGCCAAAATGGGAGGTGGTATGAATTTTGGGATTTAATTTTCAAGTTATATAATTGGAGAAATGGGACGAGCTGGTCTGAAATTGATTGCTATGTGGCTGTAAAGTATTTGAGAGCTAGGTTAAAGATTTTATTTGTCATTATTGGCTGTTATTGGTGTGTTGAAGGTGTGAGATTGGGCTGGAAAGGTTGTATGACAATAACTGTTAAAAGCTTATACTTGATACACTCTTTGGTTTTTGTATTTGGGGTTAGTGATTTTGGATGGCTGCAATGGCTATTTGAAATATGGAGTGGAGCAGGATTGAAATAGAGACTGGTTGGGAGGATTGCCAGATGCTTATTGGTTTCCATTTGGTTTTGATTTTGGGCTTGTATGGTTGGAATTTAAGCGGGGCCTATGAGATGATTGTTGGTCCGTGGTGTTTTGGCTACCAGGGTATGAAATATGGGCCTTGTTTTGCACATATTGTTATAAATGAGACGAGCTGGTGGTATAAGGATGCAAAGGATATTTGGAAAGGTTTCATATACTTGGATTATTGGAGCTGGTGGGTTTTTAGTAACACTTGCTTGTATTTTGGTTGTATTTTGTTTGTTAAGGTTGTTATTTGGTGTTTCCTTACTCACTTAACTGTTAAGGTTGGGAATTGTCCAACCTAATGGTTTTGTGTGTGCTCTTGTACTTGTTTGTTCTTTTTATTTATTTTGCCGGGTTTTCCCAAAAAAAAAAAACAAAAAAAAAAAAAAGTTCCTACACATTATTAGTATAATAATATTTTGACTAGTTATGGCTTGTCCACTTTGTTATCCATTTCAATGTTATAAAAATAGTTTGGTTGTTGGAATGAGAATCCCAGCGTTAACCCTATAAATATTCTGGTTAGGGAATACTTTAATATTTGAGTTTTAACAAGCCAACCATAATTCTAGTCAATATTTGTTAAGTATGAATGCATTAAAAATGAATCCAAAATGATAGATGTTACCTTAATTGAAATTAGGAAGCTTATAGGGATATCTCTATTGAGAATCCCGGATGATCTTCAAATTTCCTTTGGGGTTTCTGAAATAATATCAGAATCCATTCGATTTTTTAACTGGGGATATACCCATAAGACTTGGGACTAAGCCAAACTAGGGTTTAACCTATAAAACTTGGGACTAAGCCAACTGGGGATAAACCCGATACATGAATGAAATGAACATGCCAAAACCTTAGGTATGCTGGGGATAAACCCAAATTCGTGAGTGACATGAAAATGGAAAAACCTTAGATAACACGATAGTGTTATAAATCTTAGATAATTCGTGATGTCTGCTATTACTTGAGGATCCACTCAGTAGCCAATAACAACGAGATTATCATCCACCTAAGGGATAGACTGGTCCCACCATCTTGAACTACTAGTGAATAACGAGCACTTCTGGCGATTCTTAGAAAAGGTGAAGACCTTCTAAACCTTAGAAGGCATCCTAGACACCTTAAACGTAGGAGAGGTAGCCACCCTCTAACTTGTGTTAGGATTCGTAAGTTTCTGCAAGATGCTCAAAACTTTATTAAAGATAGATGCCAACAACATTCCACTGTCTAGGTTAGTAACATTTTATAAAAACAATAAGTGTGAATTAAAAATTAGGGTAGCAATCATACCTGCTATGATAAATCAGTGAGGATCCATGGGAATCCTACGAGATTCTCACATAAAATAAGCTTTAAGGGAACGACGTTCCAAGATCTTGGCAAAGGTTCCATGCTTACCAATCGAGATGCCCCTTTTCCTTCTTCAGAATCCACCAAGTATGGACCTTCCCACTTGGGTGCCAATTTGCCATCAGCGTGGTTAGTAGTATTCTGGAATGCCTTCCTGAGCACCATGTCTCCCACTTGAAATCTTCTGAGTCTGGTATTTTTGTTGTATGATTTGGCCACTCTCTGCTGGTAGGATGCCATACGAATTCTGGCCAAGTCTATGAGCTCATCAACCATTTCAAGATCCTAAAGCAGATTCTGACCATTGGTTTCAATATCCTGGCAGCTGATCCTTGCTCTAGGGATAACCATCTCTGTAGGGTCACAACCTTAGTTCCAAATACCATGGAAAATGGAGTCTGACCCGTTGCGTTCTTGGGTGTTGTTCTGTCTGCCCAAAGTACAAATGACAGCTCCTCAGCCCACTTCCCTTTCTTAGAACCCAACTTCTTCTTAAGATTATTGATAATGATTTTATTGCTAGATTCTGCTTGACCATTGTGTAGGGATATGATCATGTAATAGTAAACGTATGTCTGGAAAGTATTTAAGCCTACGGGGTCAGACGTCTCGACACCAAATGTATTGATATTAATTAATAGTTAATTAATATTTATCACGAACATTTAACGAGGTTTCGTTAAAAACTAACAGTTAATTGTTAACAGGGGTGTTAGTTGTAATTAGAGAGAATTGTAATTGGATTACAATTGAGAAAAGGTTGAGGATAAGGCCTCTAGGCCGAATTCGGCTAGGGCTCTTATGCCTATCCCTTTTGCTTGTTTATCAAGTAATCTAATCCTATAAATAGACCCTATGGGTTTAAGGATTAGTTGCTGCTTTTATCAGATAAAAGAAAACCCTAATTCTCTCTCTCTACTCTCTCGAAATCGGCAACAAGAAAACCCAAGAGGGTTTGCGATTTCTTGTGTGGTTCGACCAAGCCTACATCAAGAGAAGTTCGTGGTCGGTTGCTAGCACATAGCATTGGTGTGTCGTGTGTGCGATCGTAGAGGGATTTATATCAAATCCTCCAAGAGATCAAGTCAATCCGAGCTAAAAAGGTACACGTTCTAATACCGGTTAATTAGATTAATTCATAGGATTCTTTCCGCTGCGTACTCGTGTTTTGATAAAAGTTATATAACCCAACAGTGGTATCACGAGCCACCTATGATTTTAATTAATTACCGGGAATAAAACTTGGAAGGGGGTAACCAAAACAAGATTCTAGCTTTTCGATTCATTTAAAAATCGTGTTTTACAATTGGAAAAGGTTTCGCAATTGGTAAAAACGAAAAAAATTCGACATAATAGGACTTTTCGACCCGATCGAAAAGTCCCTGATCGTAAAACGCTTCTCGACCCGATCGGAAACCCTTGATTTCCGATCGGAAAACCTATTCCGGTGCGGAGACCCTTGTTTTTCGACCGGAAACCCTACTTTTCGATCCAAATCGTAAAGTGTTTACGAACTGGTCGAAAAGTAACCGATCGAAAAGGCTTTTCGGGCCGATCGAAAAGTACCCGATCGGAAAGGTTCCGATCGGAAAGGCTTTTCGACCCGATCGAATAGTCCACGATCGAAAAGTACCCGATCGAAAACCCTGTTTTCGATCGGAAACCCCTGCTTTCCGATCGTAAACTCAAATAATGAATCGAAAACCTCTTGCCGAATCGGAAACCCTAATTTTAGTTCTAAAATTTGATTTTTGTGATCTAAAAATTTTAAATCCAAGTTTTTATTAATTATTAGATAATTGTTATGAACAACATGTTGTACCTTTAAGATTTTAAAGTGTTAAAAAGAAGTAAAAACCATGATGTTTCATGCAAATCGTTCATGGTTATTACTTAAATGAAAGAGGATTAAATTAAAATTATATGTGATAATTAGAAACCCTATGATTATGTGATTATCTGATAATTGTGACATAATCATCTTGATTCCCCAACTTGCACAAAAAATTATAGTCCTTCTACCAATAAATTGGGAGCCATTGTCACAAGTGATCTCTGCCGGAATCCCAAACCTGGTTATAATATTCCTCTTGATGAAAGATATCACATCTTTCTCCCTTACTTGAACATAGGCTTCCGCTTCAATCCATTTGGAGAAATAATCTGTCATTGCAAGCATAAATACCTTTCTCTCCAGGAGCCTTACGCAGGTTACCCACAATATCCATGCCCCACTTCATAAATGGCCACAAGGACACTATAGGATGCAGATGCTCAGCTGGCTGATGCATAATATTGTTGTTCCTTTGATAAGCATCACACTTTTGTGAGAAGCTCATAGCATCTCTCTTCATAGTAGGCCAATAGTAACTGAATCTGAGAATCTTGGAGAAGAGTGCTCTGCCCCCAGTGTGGTTTCCACAATCTCCTCCATGAATGTCTTCAAAGACTTCAAGAGCTTCTGACTTTTCCAAGCATCTCAAGTAGACACCTGCAAGAGATTTTCTATATAGTATATTGTTTATAATAAGATAGGGTACTACCTTGGCGCGAAAAGCCCTAGGATTTTCACCCTTCGGAATGTCCCCATCTTGTATATATTTTTTGATTGGGTGAGTCCAGGATTCCTGGATGTCTTCGGGATCCCTAATGTCCACGTCTACATCATTGGCGACCGCATGGGCTTCCTGTTTAGCGATTGCAGGGATCGGGATATGTGTTATTAGGATCCTGACATCCTTCGGTACCCTGAGCGATGATGCTAGATTTGCTAGAGCATCAGCTCCCGAATTTTCTTCTCTGGGAACCTGTGTTATATTAAAATTTTCAAAACACAAAGTTAATTATTTAACAATGTTAAGATATTTAATTAAATTTCCCCTCACCGCATAAGAACCATTAAATTGGTTAGTCAATAGGAGGGAATCAATAAATACTTGTACGCACCGAATGCCCATATCTTTGGCTAGTTGTAACCCAGCAAACAAAGCTTCATATTCAGCTTCATTGTTGATAGCCTAAAATTCATAAGATATGGATAGTGGTATTATGTCCTCTTGTGGCGATTTTAGCAGGATGTTTAGACATGTTCCCCAAACATTTGAGGATCCGTCTGTGTAGAGAATCCAGTGATCTTCAAGCTTCTCTAACTTCTGGACTTCTTTATCGGCTTCCGGTTGAATATCGCTGCTGAAATTAGCCACACAGTCAGCTGAAGCCTGAGATTTGATAGCTGTCCTTAGCTCATATCTAATATCGTAGGCACTAAGTTTAACTGCCCACTTAGCCATCCTACTTGACATTTCAAGCTTCCTGAGAACTACCTTAATAGGATAGTTAGATTTCACAATATAATATGGGTTTCAAAATAAAGTCTTAATTTAGTGGAAGCCATTATAAGTGCTAAATTAACTTTTCAAGGTTGGAATACCTAGATTCTGCCTCTAGCAGAGTTTTACTTACGTAATATACTGGATGCTGCTAACCTTCATGATTTGTGACTAGGACAGCACTGACTGGGCTTCCTGATACTGCAAGGTACAAGGATAGTGGTTCCCCATCTTCAGGTTTCATTAGCAAAGGAGCTGATGATAAATAGACTTTCAAAGATTCAAGCGCTTCCTCATGCTTCTCATTCCATTCAAATCTCTTGTTTTTTCTCAGGATATCATAAAAGTCTTTGCTTTTCTCTAAGGATCTTGAAATAAATCTGTTGAGTGCTGTTATCCTGCCTATTAACCTTTGCACCTCTATAATTGTTATAGGAAATTTTAGATTCAAGATTGCTTTGATTTGCTCGGGACTTGCTTCTATTCCTCTTTCAGT
>JBCNJP010000025.1:31016355-31041355 GCA_039602395.1 Deinandra increscens subsp. villosa
CCAATTGTATTGTGCTCTTCATTGATGATGAGTAATAGTTCTTCGCTTCCTGCTAGTTGCTTTCTATCCTGACAACTCCCCAAGGAGTAGGAAGTTTGATACATTGATGATAAGTTGAGGGAACCGCTTTCATCTCATGTATCAGTCGCCTGCCAAGAATAATATTGCAACGAGAAAGGGAGTCTATTACACACAATTTCTGCATAGAGTTTACCCCCTCTATGTATACCGGCAACCTGATATCCCCAACGATGCTCTTAGTTTCGCTACTGAATCCTACCAGCACTGAAGATCTTGGGACGATATCATTTTTTGAGATATTCGTCTTTTTTAGCACATCAGGTTGAATTATGTTGACTGAGATTCCGTTATCTATCAGGATCCTACGGACAAAATGGTTAGCGATATATAAAGTTACCACTAAACTGTCATGGTGGGGATCTTGGACGTTGCAACATTCGCTCTTATCAAATGATATTACTTTATCCTGAGTCAAGGTTGATGTCCGGACAGGTCTGTCACCTTGTTCAGACTTAGATTATTTAGCATGATTTTTTTGCAGATGAGTAAGAGGTGCCGCAAATATCTAAGTCTCCCAAATAAAGTTGATGATTCTGGCATCCGATGGTGGGAAGCTGCTCTCTTAGGAGACTTCTTAGCTTCTTGGATCTTGCTATTCTTTCTGCCCAATAATTCTTTGAGATGCCCCTTGCTGAGAAAATAGCTGATCTCCTTTCGAAGTGCTATACATTCGTCAATCAGGTGGCCAAAATCCTCATGGTAGGCATACCACTTGGTTTTATCCTTCCAGGATTCCTGTTTGTAGTTCTTCCTTAGCCATCTTGCTTTTTCACCGAGATCATACACGACACACATCAAACCACCAATGTCAACTGAAAAAAAATATTCAGATACCTTGAGATATTCCTGCTCGTCTTCATCCTGGTCCACAGTGTTGATTCTTTTGTTGTCAAGTTTGGAATATGGTCAGGATCTGTACTGTTTCCCAGGGGATTCTAAATTCTTGACATTAGATTCATATTTAGGAACATCAAGCCTTTGATGAATCCTTTTGTCATCCTCCAAGCGAATGAACCTTAGGGCTCTGCTGCGCACTTCACCCATTCATGCAAGGAGTCATAACAAGATCATCATAAAAACAGGATTCCTTACGGAGTCCCATCTTGAATGCTTCGACAACTGCCGCCATATCCAGGCAAGGAATCTCTAAGGATTCCCGTCCAAATTTAGCAACATAATCCCTAAGCGGCTCATTGGGGTTCTGAACCACTCGATATAAATCACCTGTAAGCTTCTCAAAGGTTCTGCTAAAAATGATTATTAAATAGATTAACCAAATGAGAATATGAAGAAATGGTGTTAGGAGGGATACTCAATAGCCATTTCATAGCTAGGCCTGTTAAAGTGGAATCGAAGCCTTTGCATAGGCATGTTTCCTTGATATCCGTTGGAATAGGGTTGATTTCCATCCGCTCCCTGTAATGCGCCACGTGTTCCTCAAGATCCGTGGTTCCGTCATAAAGCTTCATGCTTGGAGTCTAGAAACGCTTGGGGATTTCAACCTCAAAAAATGGCCAAGTGAACCTTGAAATTTTGTGGCTTCCTAAGGGGACCTCAAGAATGGGTTTTATGATTCCCGGAACATTTAGATATCATTTCTTTCAGCTTCCGGAGCTCCTTAGCGATATTTGGATTAATACCTGCATCATAAAAAGCATCCTGGTTAGAAACCAAAGGAATAGAGTTAGTCAAATTACAAGGGCTAGGAATCTGAATGTGGATCCTTGGGCCATATCCGTGGCTTGTGGGAATGCTTGGTTCTGTAATCGCCGCAGTCTACATTGGGATGAAATCTCCATGATGTACGTATGAGGAACTGGTTTGAAATATCCCTGTAGAAACAGAAGGGTTAAAATGTTGGTATCCTTGGGGATCCTGACCGGAGGATTCTGTATAATGTGAATATCCCTAGGCCGATGGAGCTGGGAATCCTGATGGCTTCATAATCCAAGGATCTTTAGGGCGCGACACCGAGAACTCTGGTGGTGTGACTTACGGGAATCCGCCAATGGACTTTGCATGTTCAACAGCCTAAGAACTAGTTGTAAAGGTTGTTATGAAGCTCATGTTTATTGCAACTAAAGATTTTGGATGATAGCGAAGCGGGTCTAAGGATCCTGAAACATCAAAATCAAGATGCCTGGGGAATAAGGGACTCTGCTCTTCCACATGTTTCTTTGATATCTTGAGTTCCACAGTCTCCTTCATCATCGTCCGATTAGTATTTTCTTGCTGATCCATCTGGTTTTTGACATGTTCGTACAAAGCAAATATATCATTGTTAGTTATAATGGGATAGATAGACTGAACCTGGGATCCCAAGAATATCGGATAATCTGTTTTCTTCTGGCGACCATCAGTCTTCTAGGTCTGGACTCGATACGGGCGTATTCCCTTAAGCCAATACGGTCATATTACAAGTGTCCAACACGTGTCACCTCAAAAAATAGCTCGCTGGCATTCTATACGACCGTATCATTAGTAAGGCAATACGGCCGTATCGCGCGTTCGGTAGAAAACCCCAAATCTTGTTTTCGCGATTCCCGCTTTGTTACAACACAGAATTAAGTCCCGTTTTCGCTCACGTTTCTTATTTTCAATCATTTATCATCTCCAAGTGATAAATGTTTTATAAATCACTTAAATCATTGGGTCTATATCTAGCTCGAGAAATCAGGATGTTACGATATATATATGTATATTGTGACGTCATAAAGATAAATAATTACATTATTAATTAATTTCTCTCGTTTGACTTAGAATTTATGATTATTTTACTTGATTAATTATTAAAGTACGCCATCACTTGGATAAATCACCAATGAATCGCCGAGTCGCACTTGTTCGTTATATCATTTTAAGTCGTGGAAATTATTTATTTATTTATTTAATTATTTGTCCATTTTTCTTTTAGTCGTCAAAGTCGTGTTCAGGGTTTATCCGTCTCGTCTCATGGTGTCATTCTTTCTTTTGTATCTCCACACCAGGTGAGTATCATAGCCCCTTTTTACTTTTAAGTTTTGGGGTGCAACATATATCGTGTAAACTCATGTTCTTGAACTATATATTTCTAAAACTGCATGTGAATTTTGTGTTTGTTCTATGTGCTCTTGTATGTGAACCTGTATGGATCATTGCTATGGATTTGGTTGTGTCATTGTTCTTTCTTTGTGGATCATGTTCATGTTCATTTTCACAGACGTATCTCATTAACTCATTTGAACTGGGGTTACAATAATGGATCCGTTGGTCTGGCAAACCACCTAGCCTGCCTGGTTTTGGTGATAGGTCATTGAAAGCCTAAATGCCGAAGGCTTGATTTACGTCAACCCCCATGTGCTTTAGTTCAGTACTATTTTGCTATACTTGTGCTCATTAGACATCATTGAATCGCATGTTCTTAAACTATGATTGTATATAAACCTATGATTACTCACCAACAAACTTGTAGTTGACTCGTATGTTGCACATGTTGTAGGCTTTGTAGTTTGATTTCGATGATCATGATGATGACACTTTAGGATGCACGTGGACTTAGTGAGACCTAAATTAACCGAGTTAAATCTGTTTTTTAGTGATGCTTTGTGGTGGATTATTATATAATGTATGAATGCTATGAAATGCGTTGATAAAGAATATTGCAACATTTAATTAGTGTTGTTTGCATCTGGACAATCATTGTGTCACGACAAGTTCCACCATCGGTTGGGGTGTGACATTCATATCCTTTGGGAGTCTTGATCTGAGCCAAAGGGATTGCGTCTAAGTCCTTTATTTCTGAATAACAGGGGTTGCTGATGACTTCGGGTGGTTCTTCATCTAAGATTACTTCCTTGTCTATGGTTTGTTCTTCCTCACTTCTTAGTGTTTTAAAGTAGTCCTCTAGAACCTTTATATGTGCTAACATTCTTTCCATGGTTTCTTCTAGGTCACTTTTCGGATGAAAGTAAGGTGTTTTTTTTTGTACATGGTGTGTAATGATGGCTTTCTCCTTCATAATTTTGCTTCACACACTATTTACAGAAAAAAAAACCGTGTATGCACAAAGTGGATGGTGAAAAAGTAGGTTCTTCTTCCTCAATGGACATTATAGTACTTTCTTGCCAATTGTTACGTTATGGCTCGTAATGATTATCATTATGGCAATAGGTACTATATTGTTCTGGTTGTGAGGATGAACATGGGAAATGGTCAGAACTTTCCTCTGGTGGATCAACACAGGTGTTCGTACCAATATGTAACAGTTCCGAGAGTAATGGGGACCTTCGCAGATTCTACACCACACAGATTGAGTCCAACCATTCTTATAACCGAAATATTCCTCCGGATAATCATCCATCCTTGAAATATTTCTCAGACAAAATATTAAAAGAGGTCTAAGAGAATTTAAAATAAAGAAAAGAAAAAAAAGATAAACTAAAACTGAAAATAAAAGGTTAGGCTGTCAACTTAGAGTTTTCTCAAAATCCACGTTTTATGTCCTCCGTAGAGGTGCAAAAAGCTTGGTGCGCGACGTAGTGTGTATAAAAATATGCCAATTATGGATTGATTTCAACATCACAATTGCATTTAAGATTTAAATTTATAAACACGATAACGAACACTCACTATACACCATGTACGCTGGCAAGTGCACCCATCGCGAAGTAGTATAGCGAAGGTAAGATACCGAGGTCGTCCAAGGATACAAAGTATGGAACTAAGGGCTCTTGATACTTTGTCTCTGTTAACTGCTAACCAGATCTTACTTTTAGGGTAAAGTTTAAACTAAATTAAGAAAATTAACATAAAAATAAAGATAAGATAGGATTTTAGTTTTATCAATCAAAGTTAATATTACTTAAGAGAACTTACCAGTGGCTAGGATGGTAGCATGGTTGTTTATATCATTTCCTTAAGATTGTTACTAACAGACGAAGGCACCCCCTTTCAGCCTCAAATTTAATCTCACTTTACCCCTGTTAATCATCCATTTGGTATAAATCCTAGAAGTACATGTGCTGTTAGGAACAAATATAGTGAGGTGAATGCCATTTAGTTGTAGGGCCTTATGGTCAAAGTACCATTACACTCGGATACATTGTCATGAACCAGTAGGGGAACAACCCACGCATCAGATAATTTTATTATAAAAACATATTTTTAAGGGACTAAGTCCTTTTCTATCATGCACCGCTCTCGCGCATACATGGACAGTCGTAACCAAAGCCAAGTTCACCAATGCATTCCCCACCAGATCTACGCGGTGACAAAATATTACCAACCCTTCATCCTAACCAATATCTTCAGACATCACATATGTGAAAATAGAGTTTGTTTACATAGACATAAAACACTCAAATGTATTTTTTGCATAGGATTCGAGTCACCATAAGGATCATGCATCGTCCCCCAGTCGAGTGTCACAGATCAGACTGATGAGCTTTCGACTCCTTAAATGGTTCGCAATACACAAGATACATTTGTTCAAAAGGATGAAATACACTTTCAATAAAAAAAAGTTGTTATAAAGTCATTCGTACTTACCTTAAGGTGAGTTTATAAAGTCACTTACCAACCCGCTAGAGGTTTGTTTATTACCAAGTGAGTATAAGAGCTTAGCCAATCATGGCTTTAATGATTTGCTTAAGAGAAGATGAGAGATTCATAGACAAATACTTTGCAAAATCTACTTAAGTTAATATTCTTACAAACTTGATTTAGAAAACATAAAAATGCCAAATGGCTCAAAGAAAACTAAGTTCTACACTAAGAAGAGAAAAGAATTGAGCCGCTGTGATTGTGGGCTGAAGCTGGTATTTATAGGTGAAATATAAGGATGAACACGGGCTATGCTTTTCAGGGCACGTGCCGTGCTTGGCAGTGTTGCAGGGCATGGGCCGTGCTTGGGCGAAAATCACCAAGTCTTCATTTTTTTTCTTCTTTTTCATGCATAATTGACTTCTTTTCTGATTTTTTCCTTAATTAAGCTGAAAAACTAAAAAGGAAACAATAATGGACTATTTTGTTAATAGCTAATTAGTTTTAATCCAAAATATAGGGAATATTTGATGTAAAAATATGTAAAATTTGAAGTATATCACTATCGAAGACCAATTTTCAATCACATACATTCTCCAGAAAACTAGAAAAAGGATTTCCGAAAATAAGAAGGAAAAGGAATTAATGATAAATCAACCAATCACATTTTCAATTCACAATGACACTAGCTTAAAATCTCTGATTCATGTAGTGATACAACAAGTGCGAGTAAGCATAAACGTGGTATTAAATGTTATGTATGTGGTTGTGTTGAATATTTTTCAAAGGACTGTGAAAACGTGCTCACAGGAAACAGATTGAGCAACCTGTTTCTATATCAAAATGTGCTCAATCTGAAGTTTCCGTTCCAACCCTGGCAGAATCTTATTTGTCTAAGTTTCAATTTTTGAAACATGGGTTAAACTGAACTTTGAATAAAATAACTTGATTTGCAATGAAATTTGTACCGACCAAACAAACTGTAGATTCTGAGTCGTCCTCTGAGAAAATCAAAAACTTTATGGTCAAATGACCAAAAAGAAGGACTTGCTTCCGAGAAAACATGGTGTGGAAATTCAAACAATCAAGTGTGGTTAAGGGTGATCTGACTTAGGTCATGACACTACAAGTTATTGGGTTTTGAAAATGTTTGTTCAAAAGACATGTCTATTTTTTGGAGTGTTCATCAAATTTTTCATTTTTTGCATTAAATTTCTATTTTTGTATATAAGAAGTCTTCTTTTATATCTTTGTTTAAATAAATAAATTATTCTATTTCTCCGTTGTGAAGGTAGGTTACTCAAAATATCATTTTAAGTTGCATTTTTCAAAGACTAGTTATTCAAAAGTAGGAATTTGAAGTAAAAGTGTAACCTAAGAGCCATAATCAAGGGTGATCATTAAGGACATATGCTCGGTGCGGCACATATCTTAGATGAGGCTTTGGTTTTGGGTTCCTATGTTTTTTTGGGTGTTCCTACGTATCCATTTTATCTTGTCAAACGTAGGCTCTGATACCAATCTGTAACACCCCGGCCCTTGGGAGGCCGAGATAGCCAAGATCGTATTTGTTTGAAAACACAAAATGAATACATTTCTATTTAAATTTTAAGAGTACAAGATTTAATTAAGGAAAAATAGTAAAACATCTAGGAAATAAAAATATAAAACTAGGGCGGAAGCTAAAGTCTACTAGGGTTATCTTCATGCACACGTGAGCGAATCTACTTCATAGTCTTCTATTTCAACTTATCCAAAGCTAGGTACCTGATACATTCTAAAAAATTAATTGTGTCAACTAGAAAGTTGAGTGAGTTCACAAGGTTAGTAAAAGTAATCGTTGTACGAAAATGAGTTGTCTTTAGATTTATCAAAAAGGTTTAGTTTTATCAAAAAGAATGTTTGAGTTTAGTAAAAATATGGAATTTGTTGTATTTGCCAAAAAGTATAGTTTTATCGTACGTCGTCACAATAGAATTTAATTAGTTGACCTGTCGGCCATGGAATGCTATGGTTTTAAAATGAATGTAGTTCCATAATCAACCATTCTCTATTCGTCGTGGTCATACCCGATAGTTACGTGCACAAGACCACTCGCCAATAGAGCCTTCCCGAAATAAATAAATAAATAAGTGAACCCAACCATGGGGTTTCGATGTGCCAAAGGCCAAAATGCCGTTCCTTGTGATGGTGTCCCGAATAGCATGGGCACAAGGACGTGGGGGCATTATCCCTAAATAGCGCTACCCATTTTATCGCGGTCCTATACCAAGGACTAAGATTGTGTACGTGTGGGACTAGTCGGGGTAAGTATCACTAGTCCGAACATATGTGTACCGAGCATCCAAATATAATCAAGTACAACATGTAAATAAAGAAACTACGATAATTGAAATAATTGTGTGTTTCAAGTAAAGAGAGTATGTATCACCCCAAAATAGTAAAAAGTAAAAGGGGGAAGGATATGAATACTCACCTAAGCACTTGCATTTCCCAAGTAGTTTGGGTTTCCTTGACTTCCCATACTTCACTATTCATGTTAAGAGTTGGGGTGGTGGGTATAACTGGGCCATTACAATTGATGTTGGGTTTGACTATAAAGCTGGGGTAGTAATCTGGTGCATTTGTGCATCATCTATAATTCTATCTTTTGTTTATGTTTATTTTTGTTAGTAAATGTCTTGTGGCATTTATTTGATTGCTTTCTTAAATTTGTTAATCATTTGGGTCATGTATGGCTGATGATCAATTACGCCCTTTATAATTGGTGGTTAGGATGGAAATGGCACTTGTGGTGCATTCATCTTGGAGAGATAAGATTGGTTGGCACCAGGTCTTATAGGATATTATTCTCTACCCCTAAGTTTTATATTTCTAGTCCTGTTCTCTGGTGCCTGATCCCTGTTGTCCATATCTTTGAGTCAGCCTTTTTTACTTTGCATTGTTGCAGTCTTTCCACCACTTGGAGGTGGGGTGGGGGGATTGTGGGTTTTGTTATGATGGTGGGTTGGCACAGTATGAAGATTAAAGAGAGTAATATTTACTGCATCTGTTGCATTTTCTGGATGAGTGGGAGGGTGTGTAGATGCAGTCTGAGTATTGTTATGATTGACCTCAGTAATGTTGTTGTTTGGATGCTTAATGTAAGTACTTTTGTTGGTAACTGCAAGAATTATGGAAGTTACTGGTCTAAAGGTAGGAGGCATTATATTTTGGTCTTGTGGGTCAGTTTTGATGTTAGAAGGCAGATGGGTGTTTGTTAGACTCTGTTTAGAAAATTTGGCTTCTGGTTATTAGGAAATCATTCACTTAAAGTTTAAAAATGTTGGTTGGTGCATTTGTATAAATGGAATTCCTGGTGTGTCCACATCAATGCTGATGGGTATTGAAGCCCTTTGGAGACATATTTGGGAATTTATGCAGTGTTACTACTGAGTTTCTTGATCTTGGTTTTTTGCAAATCGTATGCTGGAAAGGCATTTTGGGACTGAAAGTTGTAATTTTTTAGGCAAGAAAATTTGGTCAAGGTGGAATTCTGATAGTGATAATACTGATGACACTATGGGGACTGTTAGAATGAGGTTCGAAATTGGATCTGATTTGGCTATGAGGGTGCTGCTATGAAATGCTTTGTTATTAGTCTGGTTTGATTTCTTGGCATTGCAGGATAAATGGTTCATATGTTGCTGGTCTCGGATGAAAACTGTCAAAGTTTTAGGGTGTTTGCTGTGGAGATGGAAGATATTGTATCAAAGCAGGAGCCATTTTATTGAGATTGCTTGATTGTTATGGAAAATGGGTTCATTTTGGCTGCTGATAACATATGTGTTGCCATCTATTCTCTTTGTGTGTATTGTTCTAGTTATAGTATGGTTAATTCTTATGTTAGTTGTATTTTGGTTGATAGGTTAGTTGTTTGGTGTTGTTATGCTCACTTAGTTGTTAAGGTTGGGAATTGTCCAACCTAATGGTTTAAGTGTGTGCTTCTCTTGTACTTTTTGTTTCCTTTTATTTATTTTACCGGGCTTTGCCTTTTTAAAAAAAAAGTTTTTAGATTCGCACAAAAGCTTTTCAAGTTATCACATAAGTTTTTGAATTATCACATCAGTTTTCAGGTTATCACACCTAAGTTTCCAGGTTATTACATCATCCCCTCCTTTAAAGAAATTTCGGCTCGAAATTTAAGTAGTAACCCCAACCATCATCATGGGCTGTCTAAACAAGTTAGGATATTTCCTCATCATCTGATCTTCGCGTTTCCAAGTAAACTCTGGTCCACGCTTCGAATTCCATCAAACCTTGACGATCGGAATTTTTGGTTTGCTTGAGCTGTTTAGTTTCTCGATCCATTATCTCTACTGGCTCCTCTAAGAAACGCAATTGCTCGTCAACCTCCAACTCCTCAAGTGGAACTACGAGCGATTCGTCCGATAGACATTTCTTCAGATTAGATACATGGACAATGTTATGCACAGAACTTAGCTCCTCGGGAATATTCAATCTATAAGCAATCGGACCAATGCATTCAACAATTTCAAATGGCCCAACATATCTCAAATTTAACTTTTCACATGTCCCGCAACGAATAACACCTTTCCAAGGCGAAACTTTCAAAAGAACACGATCCCCCTTTTGAAACATCAATGGTTTCCTACGCTTATCCGCGTAACTTTTCTGTCTTTCAGGAGTTGCTGCTAAGAGATTTCGGATTTAAATGGTTATCTCGGTGATCTCGGATTTGAATGGTTATCTCGGTCGTCTCGTGAATAAGTATAGGACCAGTAAGCTGACTGTCACCCACCTCTGCCCAGCAGATTGGTGACCTACACTTATGTCCATACAAATCCTCAAATGGCGCTGCTCCAATACTCGTGTGATAACTATTGTTATAGGAAAACTCCACCAACGGTAGGTGAGATTCCCAGCTGTTACCAAAATCTATCACACAGGCTCTGAGCATGTCCTCCAACGTCTGAATAGTCTGCTCACTCTGACCATCAGTCTGAGGATGATAAGAAGCCATACTCATGTCGAGCTGGGTTCCTAATGCCTTCTGCAAGGACTTCCGAAAGTGAGATGTGAATCGCTTATCTCGGTCAAATATAATAGATAAGGGAACACCGTGACGTGAGACAACTTCTTTCATGTATATACGAGCCAACTTATCCATCTTGTCAGTGTCACGAATTGGCAAGAAATGAGCTGACTTCGTCAATCGATCAATAATCACCCAGATCGTATCGCATTGACTAGGGGTCTTAGGCAACTCTGTTATGAAATCCATCGTTATGTTCCCCATTTCCATCCTAGAATCTTTGGCTGCTGTAGCAAACCTAACGGTTTCTCGATTTTGACTTTCAAACAACTCAAACAGTTGCCCACATAAGTGGCGATGTCAGCCTTCATCTTCGGCCACCAATAAACAGCCTTCAAATATTTTATCCGAAACCAAATGTATAGTGTACCGAGACTTATGAATCTCATCCATAATTAGTTGCCTTAAGTTTCTGTGCTGAGGCACCCATAACCTCCCAGCAAAGTAGTGAGCTCCATTCGATTGGATCTCAAATTGCTTGTCCAAACCATGCAAAGATTCAGATTCCAAGCTCTTTTTTGTTCAACGCTTCTAACTGAGCATTTCGAATGTGATCTGGCAAACATGAGTGAATTGTCATCTGTAGATCATGAACACACTTTGGTTTCGTCTCCTTGCGGCTCAGGGCATCGGCTACTACGTTAGCTTTACCCGGATGATATTAATAACACACTCATTATCATTAAACAATTCCTCCCATGTGCGTTGCCTCATGTTCAGCTCCTTCTGGTCAAATATATGCTGAAGATTCTTATGATCGGTGTAAATCGTGCACTTGGCACCGTACAAGTAATGTCTCCAGATCTTTAACGCAAAAACTATAGCTCCCAACTCTAAATCATGAGTCGTATAGTTCTTCTCGTTATCTCGGAGCTGTCTTGATTCATAAGCGATAGCCTTATAGCGCTACATGAGCACACATCCCATGCCTCTAATAGACGCATCACAATAGACCACAACACCGTCGGTTCCCTCTGGCAATGAAAGAATAGGTGCACTGCAAAGCTTTTCCTTCAAAAGCTGAAACACTGCATCCTGCTTTACATCCCATTTATACACAATGCCTTCATGCTTTAATGCGGTCAAAGGTTGAGCGATTGAGGAAAACCCCTCAATGAATCGTCTGTAATAGCCCGCTAAACCAAGGAATTGGCGTACCTCAGTCAGCGTCTTTGGTACAGGCCAACTCTTAATCGCCTCAATCTCGACGGAAACTTAAACCCTTGATTCTCACGACATGACCTAGGAATTGCACTTCTCGTATCCAAAAATCGCACTTCGAAAATTTGGCATACAACAGCTCCTTTCTCAGCAAGTCTAGAATGATTCGAAGATGCTCAGCGTGATCTTCTCTCATCCTAGAAAAGATAAGAATGTCGTCAATGAACATGATGACTCGATCCAGATATAGCTTGCATACCCGATTCATTAAATCTATGAATACTGCAAGCGCATTGATTAACCCGAACTTCATAACCAAAAACTCTTAATGACCATGCCTGGTCCTAAAGGATGTTTTCGCTACGTCTTCCTCCTGAACGCGTAGTTGATGATACCTGGATCTCAAATCAATTTTCTAATAATAACTCGAACTTGAAATTGATCAAACAGATCGTCAATGCGCGGAAGAGGATACCGATTTTTTACAGTAACCTTATTCAACTCACGATAATCGATACACATTTGAAAAATACTGTCTTTCTTCTTAACAAACAGAACAGGCGCTCCACACGGCGATGAACTAGGTCTAATAAAACCTTTCTCTAGCAGATCCTGCAACTGAGCATACAGCTCTTGGAGTTCGCTTGGGGCTAAAAGATAAGGGGCTCGAGCAATCGGCGATGCTCCTGGTGCTAAATCGATCTGAAATTCTATCTGTCTATACGGACATGGACCTGGAAAATCTCAGGATATACGTCAAGAAAATCATGAACAACAGGAATATCTTCCAGATGCGGTTCTTCCATTGGTTTCTCAATGACGTGAGCCAAGATAGCTATGTGACCTTTTCGCAAACACTTTTGCGCCTTAAGAAATGAAATGATCCCGACTACAGATCCACTTCGTTCTCCTCGAATCGTCAGAATTTCTCCACTCTGAAGAGGAATTTGAACCACTTTCTCCTGGCATACAATCTCAACCTGATGCCTAGATAACCAATCCATTCCGATAATCACGTCAAAGCTTCCCAACGTTGTTGGCAACAAATCGACGCTCATTTGATGACCAGACAAATCTAATGTACAGTTTCGAACAATACTATGGATTTCAATCAGCTATCCATTTGCGAGTTCTATCGAGTACTTAACTTCTAATGGGCTTTCTATGGCGTTAATCATCTTGCTAAATTTACTTGAAATAAAGCTTCTATCGGTGCCAGTATCAAACAATACAGAAGCAAAATAGCCATTAACGGGAAACTTACCAATTACCACGTTGGCATCTCATGCTCCAATCACAAAAGCTCTACCGGCTGCTCCTCCATTCCCGTTTCCACCATTGCCATTGTCATTCCCATTTACTCGATTTCCACTGTTGCCATTAACGTTCCCGTTTAGCTTTGGGCGGTCTTTCTTAATATGACCAATGACTCCACATTCAAAAGAGCTAGCTTGATTACCCTGGCGATTCGGGTTTCCATGATTCTAAGCTCCTTGGTTGTTGACTCTCACTCGGCAGTCAACAGCTTTGTAACCCAATTTTCCACACTTGTTACATTTGATCACACAGTTTCCAGTATGATGTTGGCCACACCTAGTGTCACACCCCGATCGACGACGGAAAATGTCAGGGCGTGATGGCTATCCAGATGCACACAATACTAATATTAAGGTTGCGATATTCTTAATCATCCCATTTCAATCAACGTAAATAACTAATTCAATACAAGGCATAATACAACAACAAGGAAAAAATTAACTTAATTATTTGGGTCTCTCTAAGTCCACATGCATTCCTATAGTGTCAACGATAAGCAATCATCAAGTATCAGCAACCTGCAACATGTATAAAATAGGGTCAACTACGAATAGTTGGTGAGTAAACATAGGTTTAGTGTACTACATAGATTAAAACTTTGTGATTCAATGAGTCAAGCGATAATATCCAATTATGATCAACAAGTCATATAAGTGATGTGAACTTGCCTAGATAGTAAGGGAGCAATCACTTGGCGCCCAAGCCAAGGCAGGCCAGGTGGGTCATCAGCCAATAGATCTATCATTGTTGCCACAGCTCGATGGTTAATGGTACACATGCGATTAGAGATTAACGATTAGCGACTAGCGAATATCCACACATAGAATCTAACAAGTATCACATAATAGAATATAACACACAGAGCACATAGAATCGCATAGAATTTTGCATAATAAAGAGTTTAGGGTTTTGAATACTGATACATGTTGCACCCCAAAACATTGAAATGAAAAAGGGACTATGAATACTCACCTGATGCGGAGACACAAATTAAAAGAACGACAACACGGAATGATGAAAAGTAAGCCCGATGATAATCTTGACGACTAGCGAGATAGAGAAAGAATAGATAAATAATTAATTAAATAATTAGATAGCTTAATTTTCATGACTCGACCGACTCGATGACTCTATGGTGATTTGATGAGATGATACGTACGATATGGGTCTAATCCTAAACTAAGGCTAAGGTCAAAGTTTCCTAATTTGACTACTTATGTGAAAGTCAAACATGGTCAAACATAAGTCAACAAGGTCAAACATAAGTCAACATGGTCAAAGAGAAGTCAACATGGTCAAATTTCTAGTTTTTAGCAATCTACTAAAGGGTAGTCCTAGATCTATCATGCAAACCCGGATCTAATCAAAATATATCATGAATTATAAAGATATAGTTAATTCTAACATGGTCCTAATCATTTAACATCATCAAACTAGTACATGACATGGGGCTAGTTATTTTTAAGCATATATGGCATAATCCTAAACATATCTAATCATATGAGACATGTATCTAAACATTTCATGACAAGAGGTGGCTGATTTTGATCATAATAAACATAGGTCTAACATTAAATATAGAGCATGATATAGATCTAGTCGTTTAGAGCATACAAGTCCAACCATAATACCCAAACACATACATTTAATCCTAGATGACATGCAACTTGGTAGATCTAATCATTCCCAATCATAAAAACATAATCTTGATATCAAATCTCATGGATCCAACCCTAAATAACATGCATATTGTAGATCTAGGCAATTTATGACATAAAAATCCAATCTTGCATGAATAAACCCTAGATCTATGTTATATCATCTTGTAAATTCATAGATCTAACATAATCTCATCATAAAGATGCAACCTTTAGCATTTATTTCATAGATCTAGTCATAACCAATATGCAACATGAAGATTTAGCCCTAATGCATCATAAAATCTCAAGCTTTATACAAATCTATACATGGATCATCAAACACATCATAGATCTAAACCTAAATTGACATAAAGATGCAATCTTTGAACATAAAATCCATGGATCTATCAAAAGAAACATAGATCTAAGCATAATTAAGCATAAATTTCAGATCTTGATGGAGAAGGAATGAGGGTTTATGGAGCTAAACACATAGATTTTAGTATACATACCGAAAGGGGGTAAAACCGACTTAATCCAAGCAATAAAGCATCAAACTTGAGCCCCAAGTCTTCAAGGAAGATGATCTCTAAGGTCCATGGCCATTTTAGGGTTTATAGAGAGGTTTAGGGTTGGAAGATGGGGCCTGCAGTGACTTAAGAAGCTTAAATACCCGAAAATTAGGGTTCTGCTGATTTTTGCCTTCCAGGCGTATCGCCTAGGGCACAAGGGTGTTCCAGGCGATACACCTAATACTCACTCGAACCAGAATTTTAGAGTTTTGCCATTTTCGCTTTAGTTTCTTCGTTATTCATCGTTTTCGAGTCCCGTTTTTTTTATTTTCTTAATTTTTCATTCCCCATCATATCAACCACATTCAAGCCAATAAAATTGAATATAAAGTTACCATATATTAAATTATGATCAAACAGTTAATCAAACATAACGCCTTTTGGTGGGTTTTGACGTACGTATCGATTTTGGGCAATTCACCAACGTTTCGCAACTCGATTAAGTGTGTGATGACTCGTGACATGGTAATTGATTATTAGACTCATAAAATGTTGAATTTGATATACGGTGACCAAATACAAGATTCCCGGTAAACGACAAATCGTGTACCGAAATCGCATAGAAATCGGGAATTGCTTTATTTTCAATTCGAGACACCCAATTTGATTCCAATTGATTGTAATTAAGTATTCGGTTTCGAAAATCGATTACAGTTGATTGTAAATCATTTTCGAAAATCGATTATAATTAATGAATTAGGGTATAAACACCCAAAAATTCTTCCGGTTCTCAATAATTTGCAAATCGGTAAATCGCGAATTTTCAAAACGGTCGGTTTTCAGAATCGGGTAATTTGCAAATGTTACATTCTCCCCTACTTAAGGGAATTTCGTCCCAAAATTAGAAGAGACTAATAATTATTTGAGAAAATAGTAGTTAAAAGAGTTTTACCAATATCCAACACATTTTAACATTTTGAAACCAACAGAGAGACGACATAAGAGATTTTACCGAGGATGGGAATATGTTCTTGATTACCGAATTAATTATTTCAGCACCAAAACTTTACCCGACCACAAGGGTTAGGTTTGGAATGTCGAATAAGGCAAATAGATTATGATATAACCGATGATCAGAGACATAACCCACACACACACACACACCACATCCTTAATACCTTTAGTGAGTATTGTTTGTCTTCGGAGAACATCCTATTCTACATAACAAATATCAGACAACCAAGCTGGATACAATAACATAGGGAGATCAACAGAAACTGAGTGATAGATCTGAGGAATACACAACGACCAAACGAGAATCAACCAAGAGACTAACCAAAGGTAATGGACCATAGTCTCCCCTACTTTAGGGGTGAGACTGAGGTGGTTAGGAAACTCAGGTGAGTAATGGATGCAACATGGATTTCTTCAAAGTATCCCAACTCGATCACATAGATTCACATAGATTCACATTGATTCACATTGAGCACATTGATTCACATTGATCACACTGATTCACATTGATCACATATAGATTCACATCAATCGCATTCATCACATAGAATAAACCAAAACCAATATTGATAATAATGATAAACAAAAATTGGAGCTTCAGACTTCTTATCCAAACAAAGCGTCAAGTTCTGGTGAACTAGATGGGTAGCGACCCACATCCAGTTTACCTTACAAGACACGATATCTGGACAGAATCTGAATCTGCCCTCACTAAAACCTAAGACCTACCTACCACCAATACCGATCGCATACTAAGCTAGCATTACATACAATCGTCGGTAGCAGTGCGTATGAGTCCCTGATTTAGCAAGAGTAGAGTAATGATCAACACTCGAATTTACGATATACAACCAAAATAAATATTCAAGTGGTGAGCACCAAAAGGCTTAAAACCAATGATACCAAAAGAAATTGAGTACCACGAACTGGATGGAAAACCACACATTGGATGTCATGGGCCGATTAGTACTCGTTTGGGTGCCACGACTAGCGTAATCCGAACAGTACGTTTCAGACAACATTCCTCCGCTGACTTGGAATAAACTGTCTGGTTCGTGGTGTATGAATTCGGTGACATGAATTCAATTACATGGTCCGATATGCATGAATCCGATAACCTGAATCGAATGGCATGTCTCGAAATACATGTATCGATAACGTGAACCAAACGAAATGTCTCGAAACACATGTACTGATAACATGAACCGAATAACATGCTTCCAAATACATATATTGATAGCATGAACCGAACAACATGACTCAAAATTCATGTACCCGATGGTATAAACAGGATAGCATGACTCGAAATACATGAGCCCGATAACATGAATCGAATAGCATGACTCGGAAAGCATGAGTTTGATAGCATGAATCAAATAACATGACTCGAAATACATGAGCCCGATAACACGAACCGAATAGCATGACTCGAAGTACATGAGTCCAATAACGTAAATTGACTATCATGACTCGAAATACATGAACTCAACAAATGGACCGAAAAGACAACTTAAAATGTGAGAATCCTGATAACATAATCTCGAATAAAAGAACTCAAAATGCGAGAAATCCGATAATATAAACCTATCATGAGAAATGAAGAATAAATTGATTAACAGTGATTACCGTTCATAACCACCCATAGCACCCATCAGATGAGGCCAAAGATTTAGAAATTAAATGATACAACTGATGAAATAGATGAATGAACCAACAAACGGTCACATAATGATAGAGTGAAGAAAGACTGAACCACAAACGAAATGATCATCAAAGTCATGCAACAAATAAGGGTCGAAATAGAGGATCGAATCCATGAAATGATGGAAACCGAGTCTAAAATTAGACTCATGAGTCAATTGTAAAGCAATGCCAGACAAATCTAGGGATGAAATAGCACGGATCGATTCCATAAACCAACTATTGAGTAAATCAAAAGCCAAATTCACAAACCTAACTAGCCGAAATACCCGGAGTTTCTGGTCTAAATACGAACGAGTTTCCCATAATAGAGATCAAGGATGAGAAATGAGCAAATTCATATGCCGCCTATGAGGGTGATTACGAATTTGAATAAGTGTCGTGGATAAAATACAAACAAAAGCCGAGACGCATGACAGACACATATTAAGGAGGGTTAACAGAATGGCCGAGACAAAACCCATAAGGAAGAAATGGTCGTGAAGAGGCGGACGGTTTCCCGAGGGTTAGTGACGATAAGGTGACTGGAAAATGGAGTCGCACGACATAAAGGAAATGTGAAAGTCAATTTGGTGAACGGGAGGAAGACCCGATGTAACTTCGGATGTCTCTGATTCCCCATTCATTATGATGAACATCCACAATTTGGGTCCTAGATGCATGCGCTCCACACGCAAGTGAAATTGCTTGAGCGTGTGGATTGTCTACTTAATCGTTAAGAAATCAATGTTATACGAGCTAGAACACAAAGAGTAAATACAAAAGACTGGTATTAACCACTGAGAGAACCACAGAGAGAACCACAGAGTACACAGAGAAGATATGACAAAGAACCTTCTGAATTCTATTACAAGACAGCTATATATACTAGTGAAAATCCGACTGGCCGAACCTCAGGTTCGGACACTAGTTCGGACCTGTCCGAACTCTAGGTTCGCTAGGAGTTCGGACCTCAGCAACTTTGTAAGATTTGTCTTGTATTCGATACTTGCATATGACGATCAAGAACCATGTATCAACAAACTCCCCCTCGGCATGTGCAGTATCATATCCTCTAAAAAACTTGTATCTTCAATCAAACTCTTCCTCGATCTTGAAGATGAGTTCAATCTTGAATACTTAATATCACATCGTGTGTAATCTTTTATCAACAATCTTCAACAAACTTGAAGTTGTAATGATCTCCTTCCACTTAGAAACCTGCCAATCATAAATAATCTTGGCGCAAAACGTCTCTTCGAGACTCCAAGATATTTTGATTTTGAAAATGATTTCGTATTCCGTGTTGATCAATCAAAAACAAATCAGAAACAAAATCTTTTTGGCTTTTAGAAACTTTATATCAAAACATACCTAAAATCTTTTTGATATTTTCTGATAAGAAACATAAATGCATTACAGAATCAGACACCTTTTTGTTTTTTTGCGAGAAAGATCACAACTTGGGATCATATTGGTCATAACATGTTGAACTACACTTCAATTTCGATTATTGAAGCACATAAACCATGCCGATTGCAGATATAATTTGTCAAATTTAAACTCAGGCACAATCATACTCATAACATCTGGATATGTTAGGACATTGATTAGATTTGCATTGACCAGTGTACCCCACACTATCAGGCATACTCAGATATGCTTTTGCTTATCACATTTTGTGATTTCACTTGTGATTTAAAATCACATAATGATTTTATTCATGATATAGTCAACTGTGTTCCATGCAAAAAGAAATAAGAACGTTAAATCGTCTACCTTAAGGTCGATCTTTCGATACGCAGATAAGGCCTCAGATTTAACAAAATAAGAAAATAAAAAAAGTTGAAATTGTATAACTCAACAACAATCAGGTCGGTACTCCCGTACACGCAGAGAAAGTCCGATGAGTTATACGAAACACCAAAGAAAAGAAAGCAGAACGTCAAACGAACAACGATCAGGTCGGTCTTGTGGACACGCAGAGAAAGTCCGATCGTTTGACAAAAAAAGAAAATCAAACAAGTTTAAATCTTTGCAAAATGAACACATGTATACACAGTGACTTCTCATTTTATTTTTCACATATCTTTTTCTTGATATATCTTGAGATATGCATCAAAATGTTGTCCACTAGATCAAGCATCAGATTTAGTGTGTATCACATTCATATACTTTCTGATTTGCTGAGCCTACCTTACACATCGATCAGATGGTCTTATGGCTTTTTCACTTACTTTATCCATGAGCCAGACGATGTCAGCCAATGTACCATCACTTCCCAATCATGTCGGATACAATTTCTTATTTTTCAATATTTTTGAATTTTTGCATTTTTCAATATTTTTGTCTTTTTCACTTTTCTCCCCTTAAAAATGACAACTCTATTTATAGATTTTCATTTTTATGATTTGAAAAGCAGGACACTATTTTTGTAGTTTTGCAAAAACAAACTCCCCCTCAAAAATGACAACTCTATTTATAGATTTTCATTTTTACGAGTACTTGCAGAATAGCATTTTGAAAACAAAATTTGATTTTGAAATTCATTTTAAGTTAGCACAGATATTTCACAATCAACAATTTTCCAATCACCGAAAGGTCTTCCTGAAATACCTGCTAGACACCAAATAAATCATTAGCCGCTCTGGGATCGACCCGATTCAACAGCGTCGGGTTGCCAAGTGTCTTCCTCATAGTCGTTGTTGGCCATGGAAACAACTTTTGGTTTCCAAATTTGTAAAATTTTCAATTTTTGATCAGAACCTGAATCAAATTCAACCGACGAACTTGGATTAGACCAAGACAATTTACGAGTTGATTAAATCTTTGGAGACCATGGTTCATCAAAAACTTGACCTTTGTTATCCACATATTTTTGCAGTTTTGTGGATGTATGTAGTCGTCAGACAATCAGCAGCTAGATGTCCCAGTTGACGACATACATAACAAAGTCGTTCTCTAAAAATACTTGAAAATTGTTTTGACTTTGAAAAACCAGATGAATGTCTAAAATCAAAGTTATCAAAGAAACCATCAGAAGAATCATACCTAGGAGATGGACTCCTTGAAGATGACGATCTTCCAGAATAATAAGAAAATTTCTTCTGATGTGATGATTTCTTTGTAACTTTTGCTTTAGGAACTTTTACAGCTTTCACTCATTTTTTAGCTTGACCCGGTTCTTCCTTCACTTCATAACCCAAACCTTTGTGTTTGTAGCATGAAACCTTTGAAGAATTGGAAGAAGAACCCGAAGCATCTCTTGCTTTAGCTTCGCTAGTGAACTTGGCTTTGATATCCTTCAGCTTGTTCTTTTCAATCAAAACTTTTTCTTCTTCGGTTGCAGAGGAAGAACTCGAAGCAACCTTATCAAACACATTTTCATTTTCTAACAAAACAGACTTTGATACAAATTTTGGAGCTTCACCCAAAACCTTCTCTTTCTTCTTAGACTTAGACTTGTTCTTCTTGGGTGGAGTGGCAAACTTGGAATAATCATGTAATTAATCTTTTGAATCAATCTGAGAAGAAGTAACTTCAATTAAATCCACTGGTTGAGGTACCAAGTGAACATCCTCCTTCTTACAATTCTCCGTACTATGATCCTGCTTGTATAAAATGTTTAGCAATGTCGGTGACAAATTGCAATTCTTCACTTGCCTTTTCAACTCCAAAATTTCCAATTTCAAATCATTAATCTTTTGTTGACCCTCAAACACCTCCTTTTGTGACTTGATGAATTTTGCATTAAGATCATCATATTCATATGTTTGTAGCTTTCTGATCTCATATTCAGCAAATAATTCTTCAAGAACATTTTCTCTCTTTTGCTTATAAATCTCAACATCCTTAGTCAATACCTCATTCTTGTCAAGATAAAGAGTATTCTCATCTTGAAGCATAGAAATTTTGTTTTGAAGCTTTTCAACAGTAACTGCAGTTTTAGCAATAAGAGCAGTAGCTTCCTCATACTTTTGCTGAACTGGATAACTTTTCCCAAATAAATTCTCAAAATCTTGAGCTACATCTAAAGCTTCAGCTTTTGCCTTCTCACACTCTTCGGCCAATTGAGCTTTTTCTTTTAAAATATCTTCATGAATATGAACTAATTCATAATATTTCTTTTGAAACTCTTCCAACTCTTTCCTAAGCACACCAATTTCTTCAGTTGATGTTTTCGAACACTGTTCAAACCATTCAATCTCCTTGTGCAATTTTACACATTTAAGACATTTAGAGTCTTCAACCTTTGAACTATCAGCAACTTTTGGTAAACGTTCTTGTACGAAGGATTCACTTGAATAAGAATCAGAATCAGTCAACAAGTTGTCATCATCATCATGACGAGCAGTCAACGCCATAGTAATTGGAGCAATTTTCCTTTTAGCTTCAGAATCTGCATTCCAAGCAAATGCATCCGGATGCCAATATACTTCATTTAATTCCTCATTAAAAGAAACAGCTTTTTCTTCACTCTTAGAAGTTTCACTTGATGAATGAAAAACCATATGAGCATGTTGAACAGACTTCAGCTTATTCTCAATTGAACTTGGACATTCTCGTGCACAGTGACCATAGACGGAACACTTATAACATTTCACCTTTGATTTGTCCAAACCAATCTTACCCTCCTGATTCAATCTCTTCTTACCAGTTCTATTGAAAAACTTCTTCGTTCTTCGAACCAACATAGCATACAGATCCATTTCCTTTAAATGATCTTAATCAATTTGATCATAATCTTTATTTGCCAATTCAGCATTACTCACAACATCAGTGATAACACCAAAATATGAAGATACTAATGCAGACATCAACGCATTATAATCATCGATAGTTTGAATAGACAACGCACTTTGAGTTGAAGAACTAGGAATTGAAACACTGCAACCAGTAGAAGAATAACTTGGAGTTTCAGATTTACCTGCCATAAATGCTGTAGGGGGTGCAGAACTAAGAATAGTAGACTTCTCGACATTCAGGGTTGAATCATTGTTACCATAATACACTGCAAGATTTTGAACTTGCTCAGGAAGTGACTTGTTCACCATTAACTCCATATCCCTTGCTTGAATTCTTTGAATCAGATCATTAAATGGCAATTTTGAATAATCTTTATCATGAGAGACCATCATCACATAATTCTCCCATTTCTCTGGTAAAGCTTCCATGATCTTGTCTTTCTTATCAGCTTCATCTTTTGTAAGATTCACCAGCTTCATTTCACTCATCAAATGAGCAAAACTTGCAATCAGATTTGGAATCGATTCATTTTGATAATGCTTGAAACTATCAAATTCCTTCTTCAACACCTTTTGTCGACTTTTCTTATATTGGTCATTGCCCTCACATCGCTTCTCTAAAGCATCCCACAAACTCTTTGCAGTATAGTTACTTGAGAATTGATGTAATAATTCTGTAGGCAATGCCATCGTTATAGTACCATAGGCTTTCTTCTCGGCTTGATACGCTTTCTTTTGTTCACCTGAAAGCTTTCTTTGAAGAATTGGTTCTCCGTCTTCACCCTTAGGATACACATATGGTTCAGAATACGACAACCACATATCAATATCATTTGTAGAAACATATACTTCAAACCGTGTAACCCAACTATGATAATCTTCCAATTTAAGCAATTTAGGAACTTTCTGACTCGTTCCGATTTCCTTATCATAGTTTATCATCGATTGCATCGTAGCCTGAACTGAATTATGAATAGACGCGAACGCTTGAAAATCGGACATTTTGAAAACTGGTTACTGTTCACTCCGAACTTCGTCCTAACCTCCTCCGAAATACCACCGAACTTAGTCCGAACTTTAGCTACGCCGAACGTCCTCCGAACCTGACCTTCGGAAAAACAAACAAAACCTGGACCGAACAAGCACCGGGCACTGACCGAACTTTGTCCGAACGTGGACCGATCTCTCACCGAACAAGAACTGCGACCGAACTCCGTCCGAACCTCAAGTTCGGAGCAGTTACGCCGAACTTGTCCGAATCTCAGACGAAACAAAGTTCACTCGACACCATATTCTCGATTTTTAGTGTTTTTGACTGGAATTTTCAACAGGAATTCAAACAAACACGATAGAAATAATTTAGGAATAAATGTTTTACGTGAAACACTGTCGAAAAGATCAAACGAACTCAAAAATGAATGACATTTTCACAAAAACGTGTATTTTGAGTCAAAACTCCGAGAAACAATGATTTCCGATCAGTAGAGCAAACCAAATGCTCTGATACTACTTGAAATTGCTTGAGCGTGTGGATCGTCTACTTAATCGTTATGAAATCAATGTTATACGAGCTAGAACACAAAGAGTAAATACAAAAGACTTGTATTAACCACTAAGAGAACCACAGAGAAGATATGACCAAGAACCTTCTGAATTCTATTACAAGACAGCTATATATACTAGTGAGAATCCGACTGGCCGAACCTCAGGTTTGGACACTAGTTCAGACCTGTCCGAACTCTAGGTTCGCTAGGCGTTCGGACCTCAGCAACTTTGTAAGATTTGTCTTGTATTCGATAATTCACATGACGATCAAGAACCATGTATCAACAGCAAGTAATAGTGGACTAAAGCCCACAAGTTGGTTTATCGTCAAGCTGGGACCTGAGGGTCCGAGCGAGATACGAATGATTGTCTTAAAGCATATAGATTCAGAAAGATAGCTGAGAACACAGAGATGAGTGAAAGAAAAAGGAAGTCTGAAGGTGCTAACGGTGATCAAGGCTGAAGAACAAACGTCAACGAGTTAGGTCATAAGGCAGACATAACTCAATGGTCATGAAGACGAATCTCTGAACTTTGATACCGGTACGTGTGTAAGGTTATCTATTCAAAAGGTCGTAAAATCATAAACTCATACACATGTAATCCCATAAACATGTGGGCTTGTAAACTCATAAATTTCCAAACGGGTAGACTCCCTGACACACATACCTAGAGCCTAGAGGATACACA
>JBCNJP010000025.1:31041855-31062997 GCA_039602395.1 Deinandra increscens subsp. villosa
CATACACTTCATAGTTTGCATAGCACTTTGCATCGCAGAAAATGCGTGAAATTCTGACATTGTTGAAAAAAATGTGATTCTGTCGGCCGAACTTGCTCCGAACTTTACACTGCTGTCCGAACCTACTCCGAACCTTGTCCGAACCCAAATCCAACTTCGAACGAGCTCCGAACCTTGACCGAACCAATGTCAATTGCCGAACTCCCGCCGAACAAGCTCCAAACCTAGACTTGACCCCAAACCTTGTCCGAACTAGTGACCGAACACAGAAAACCCCGAACCTTGACCGAGTTTACGCCGAACTCTCACCGAGCCTACTCAGAACCTGGACCTCGGAGCAATTACTCCGAACCTAACGAGATCAGTTCGAACTTTGACATAATTTTTCAAAAATGCGCAAAAATGAACGGATTTTGACAAAACTCGATACTGTGAGTCAGAAAAACCGATAGAAAGTGATTTAGGAACAGATTTGACACCAAACACTCAATAGAATTGCTGAAAAACACGAAAACAAACTCGAGAAACTTCAAAAACGCTTCAAAAATCCGAAAATAGCAACCACAGATCAGTAGAGTGAACCAGAAAGCTCTGATACCACTTGAAAATGCGTTAGCATCGGATCGTCTACTCGATCTAGCTAATCGGACATCGAAACGTAATTAACCGATTGATTTATTGATCAATGAAGAACAATTACAACCAGTAAACACTCAGATACAGACTCAGAGAATACACACTCAGAAACACACACTTAACAGATCTCGCACGCTCAGAACCCCCCAATTATAAAGACCAAACATCTATATATACTAGCTGGTCCGAGCTTCGGCCGAACCTCAGGTTCGGCCAGTCCGAACTTCAGGTTCGGACCTAGTTCGGCCAGACCTAACTTGACTTGATCTTGTACTTTGTTTGATACTTCACATGACACACATATCAGGTATCAACAAACCATCTCCAGCTACTGACGGAGTTGGCCCAAAGATGAGGACTTCGCCGACACTACCAAAACTCACTTATCCACTAGAGGTGGCTTTTACTGCCTTGGTGGCCGATTCTGCGCTTCACCAGGAATGCATGTTTCCTGTCGCAGACGATGCAGCAGAGTTGAAGAGTGGATTTCGTGCATTGTAGCGTCAGGTGAACGACGTGACTACCGGGCGTCATCAAGATGAGGGAGCTCTCGATAGGTTGGACTATAGTAACATTTTGCTAATGAGGTCTATGACTTTGAATCACTTGATGCGAGTTACGTCCAACGTCATTCTCTCTAATGAGGTCTGTGACTTTGAACGTTAAACCCCTTGAAGGTTCAAAATTAGGATAGTCTTGATTTAGAGTCGTTCCCATGTCTCTAACCGACTATGGACATTTAGAACAATATCAACAATTATTTAGGGATGATTAAATGTATTAACATCGAACACAGTTATGAAACCATATTGCATTTACCGATGGAATATGAATAGTATAGATAACTGTTAAATGTTCGTACACCCAAATACTAAATCAAAACATATCTTTAGCTAATCTAAGCCTTATCGCTTCTCTGTGACGATCATGAGTCTCGTGACTCATGGGATTCGTAAAGGGATCAACAAAGTTTTGATCTGTGTCTACCTTGCATATCTTTATTTCATTTCTTTCAACTACTTCTCTTATGTAGTGAAATTTCCTCAAAATGTGCTTGGCCTTTTTATGAGACCTTGGCTCTTTGGCTTGAGCAATAGCGCATGTGTTATCGCACATCATCTCGATTAGTTTCTTGACGCCTAGAACCACATCGAGATTTGTGATGAACTTCTTCATCCATACTGCTTCCTTGGCAGCTTCTGAGGCGGCTATGTATTCAGATTCAGTAGTGGAATCAGCCACTACTGGCTGCTTGGAACTACACCACGAAACAACACTTCCATTGAGGATGAATACGTATCCGGACTACGAGTGAGAGTCATCTCGGTCAGTCTGAAAACTACCGTCGGTGTAACACTTTACAGCGAGCTCATCAGTTCCTCCATATACTGGCTGCTTGGAACTACACCACGAAACAACACCTCCATTGAGGATGAATACGTATGCGGACTACGAGTGAGAGTCATCTCGGTCAGTCTGAAAACTACCGTCGGTGTAACACTTTACAGCGAGCTCATCAGTTCCTCCATATACCAAAAACATCTCACTTTTGTTTCTAAGTTTTTCAAGATGTTCTTTACAGCAGTCCAGTGAGCTAGACCAGGACTCTGTTGGCATCGACTTCTCAGGCTCAAAGCAAACGAGACATCCGGTCGAGTGCAGAGCATGGCATACATAATTGAGCCTATAGCAGACGCAAATACGATAGAAGCCATTTGGTTGATCTCCTTCTCCGTTTGAGGAGATTGAGACTTGTTCAAGACAATACCCTTTATCATAGGGACGACTCCTTTCTTGGAGTTGCTCATGTTGAACCGTTCTATAATCTTGTCAATATATGTACTTTGACTGAGACCTAGAAGCTGCTTCGATCGATCTCTGTGAATCTTAATTCCCAGAATAAAAGCGGCTTCCCCAAGATCCTTCATAGCGAAACAAGATGAAAGCCATATCTTAACCTCGTTAAGCATGGGGATGTTGTTTCCTATTATCAGTATATCATCCACATACAGGATGAGGAATGATATAGCGCTCCCACTTGCCTTTCTGTCAACACAAGGCTCATCTTCATTTTGAACAAAGCCAAACTCCTTGACTTTCTGGTCGAAGCAAAGATTCCACCTTTGAGATGCTTGTTTAAGTCCATAGATGGACTTATTCAGCTTGCAAACCCTATTTGGATATTTAGGATCGACAAAACCATCGGGCTGAACCATATAGACATCCTCAGTGAGTTGTTCGTTCAGGAATGCGGTTTTGACATCCATTTGCCATGTCTCATAATCATAGTATGCGGCTATGGCAAGCAATATCCTGAGCGATTTGATCATGGCCATGGGCGAGAAGGTTTCTTCATAGTCAATCCCTTGGGTTTGAGGGAAACCCTTCGCAACAAGCCGTGCCTTATAGGTTTGGACGTTTCCATGCATGTCAGTTTTTCTTTTAGATCCACTTGCTCACTACTGCCCGAGAACCGGGGGTTAGCTCAATCAAATCCCATACTTGATTATCACGTATGGATTGCATCTAGGCGTTCATGGCTTCAAGCCATTTATCAGATTCAGGATCTGATACAACAGCTTTGTAATTAGTAGGTTCATCATTAGAATCAGCTACTAACAGGACATCGGAAGCTTCTAGATGACCGAGATATCTATCAGATTCCTTGCGTGTCCTTTCGCTCCTGTGAACGCTTGTGTTTGGGTCTGATTGTGCGACAACCATTTGTCGGTCAGACACAGTGACGGTCTCAGGGTTTTGTGTATCTCGAAACTTCTTCGAGATCCACTGGATCACTATTTGTTCCTCTGTTGAGAAACTCCTTCTCAAGGAACTTACCCTTCTTTTTAATAGAAACATAGTTTCCATCAAGATGGTAAAAGTAATAGCCGGTATTACAATAGTACATGATGAAAATCACCTTTTCACCTTGAGGATCAAGCTTGTTGTCAGATTCGCTAGTGACATAAGCTTCGCATCCCCACACCCTAAGGTAAGAAAGATTAGGAGAAGAATTATGCCATATCTCATATGGGGTCTTATCCACTTTCTTGGTCGGTGCCAGATTTCTTAGGCGAGCGGCAGTTAAGAGAACATAACCCCAAAAGGAGTGGGACAAGGTAGTCCTACACATCATCAATCGTACCATGTTCAATAAGGTTTGATTCCTCCTTTCACTAACACCATTCAACTGTGATGTACTGGGAGGAGTGGGTTGTGAAATAATCCCATAAGCCTTGAGATGATCGAGGAATTCGTTGCTAAGATATTCACCACCTCTATCCAATCGAAGTATCTTAATAGTTTGATTTAGTTGATTTTCTACTTCGTTTAGAAACTCTTTGAACTTGTCAAAAGTTTTGTGCTTGTGTTTCATCAGATAGACATAAGCATAACTGCTGTAGTCATCTATGAAAGACACGAAATAGCGTTCACGATTTTTCGTTTCAGTCTGAAAGGGTCCACACACATCAGTGTGTATTAATCCTAACAGACCTTCAGCCTGTTCACCAACATGTGTGAAGGGTGACTTGGTTAGTTTACTAGATAAGCATGATTCGCATTCGCCGAAGGTATCTACATCAGTGGATTCGAGAATCCCTGCAGTTTGTAGCTTCTTGATGAGCCTTGCTTATGTGACCTAGTCGATGATTCCATTACGAAGAAACGTTATCAACTTTGTTTTGTTTAGAAACATGATAGAGTTGATCATGTGATTGAACAATTATCTCATATATACCATGTCGAGGTTTAGCCTCGAAATAAAAGATACCGTTAAAGTAGGTAAAAATGGAATTGCCATTAAACTTGTACTTAAAACCTTGTTCAAACAGGGAAGAGACAGAAAGAATGTTTCTGGACAATCCAGGGCATAAACAGTTATCTAAAGTAACTACAAGACCGGTTTGACATGTAAGAGAATATATGCCGGTAGCCATGACCGGGACTCTTTTGCCATCACCCACGATGAATTCCATACCGCCTTGTTCTATCTTCTTTCACTTCTTAGGTTCCCGCAAAACATTTACAATGTGAAAACCACATCCAGTATCAAATACCCATGTATTGGAGGAAACATTGAAAAGTTCAATAGCATTTATAGACATACCTGATGAGGAACCCTTGCCAGAGTTTCTAGTCATCTTGATCTTAGCAAGGTAGATGGGGCAGTTACGTTTCCAGTGGCCCATCTGATTACATTCAAAGCATTGACGTTCCTAAGGAGGATACGCCAATGGTTTCTTGCCCTTGGTCTCTTTAACCTTATTATTGGACTTGGTTATAGCTGTATCGGCAACCCTGAGCACAACCAGTGTGGTCCTGATCTTGACATTTGGAAATAATGTCAGAACCTCATATAATGTCCGAGCCATCCCCTCAGGAATGGAGTAGCCGAGGTCGATCAGTTTGTCACGATACCCCTTCATCATCATGACATGATCATATGCAGAGGAATTAGGCGACATATGGCAGTTCACAAAATGTTGAAGTGCCTTACATCGTTCACCTCTCTGGCTCAACTCAAATAAATCTTTGAGTTTTCTCATGATCTCATACGCTCCCATGTCGGTAAAGTTATACCGAAAATCTGGTGTCATGCTAGATAACATAAGCTTAGTGACTTCCCGAGAGTTATCACTGTGCTTCTGGATTTCCATCCGCGAGTGATCATTTAGCAAGTAAGCCGGCAAGCTCGGATGGTCGGTCAAGAACATACAGCATTCCAAAAAGCCTCAAGATGTTCCTCAGGAGGGTTTGCCATGACAAGAAGTTCGTCTCAGTGAATGGGTCGAGAGATACCATTGAACTTAGAGGAACTGTGTTTTCAATAGCCTTCTGAAATAATGCAAAGTGATTTTAAATTAGTATTTTTGGTGTAAACCATTTTCTTATATGAATTGGTAAGATTTATTTAATAAGTAAATTGAGAATTCGATTAGACGTTTTTACTTGAGACTGCCAAATGAGCCTCAGGAGCAAACTCGTGTAACCAAACTGACAACAGTTATCAATCGCGAAGCCTTAGTCGCGACTCTCGTTTATGAGGCCGCATAATACAATAGATTATATTTTGCGATACATTTAGCCTCATCCATGCCCACTTTGTCTATATTCATAGTGCGGTGTTGAAATACTCCAACACTACAAACACACATAAAGAAAACGATAGTAATCCCAAATGGTCAATGTGGCTGGCACGGTGTTCAAATACTCCAATGCCCCCACACTGGAAGGTACCCTCGGCACCAAGTGCAGTGTTGAAATACTCCAACACTGATGCTCCGGTCAATACGTTCCAAGTTAGACTTGATTTTGGACGACATGAACTATCAATTTTTATTTACCAAACAAGGATATTAAAACCAATTTTAATATTTAGTGATCGTTAGACATAAACGATAAACACTATCATCACTCGGGACAATTATTTTGAATCACCTATTTAAAATATCAAAGTGTCGCGAATGGTCAATTGTGTGTTAACGGCATAATGGCATGGTCTTGCTAGAGCTATTTAGCAAGACCATTAGAGACATGAAAAAATAAAAGTGAACAACCACAAGGAAGGCAACTCTGTGCGTTAGTGGATCCGGTTCAGCTCCCACTAGCCTTCAGACTCCCTTTTGGCGGGTGTTCGATATTTGGTCTTGGTTTTATAAAATTTACTAACAATTTAGTAAACCTAGCTCTACATTACAATTTCGAAACCCGAAAACAACGTGTCCACTAAAACCAAATAAAAGATACAATTGGGCCAATCAGAGAAACATAAAACGCGCCAAACGTACAATTATGTATTAAAATCAAAGGGGTTGGTCGTAACACACAACTTATAAAAAGATTTAAACAAGTAATTTCGTTCGCAATTTGGAAACGAACCGAAATACGGAAAGACTGGTTCAGATTTACTCGCGATGATCTTTGCTCTGATACCACTGTTGGGTTTTACAGTGGGTATCCGGGTTGCCCGTTTTAATTATTTACCAACTAAATATACGGGTTAATTAATCAGAATTAATTACGCAGCGGAATTAAGTTTTACAACGCGAATTTTAGTAAAATCCGTAGATAGGATTTGATCACCGTGTACGTGTATATACATAAATAAATTAAATTAATTAATTTAATTATTTAAACAATTTAAATATACCTTGGCGGTGTCCGAACGACCGTTTGAGACACCTGGGTTCGACGAACTGGCGCTAAAATCAACGGTAACGCCCGACTCGAACCGGCAAGTCAAATCTTCAACCGACTTTGAAGACGGGGCCTCAGGCACCACAAGCGCGTTCATCTCATGAACCGGTGGTGGCGGCGATAACGAAACCATGCCATGAATCATGGAATTCCACTCAAATGGTTTCGTCGTGCTTGACGACGAAACTGTTGTAGAAACGATTTCGTCTGTTGTGCGTGGAGGCGGTGGAGGAAGTAGCGTAACGGTGGCGGCATACAATGGCGTCGGCTGCTTAGGGTTTTCCCCCGATTCGACGGTGGCGGCACTTGAGGGCTCAAACATAGGACTTGGTGGCGTGGGTAAAGCGAGAACCACCTCACGGTGGTCCTTGCCGAAGATGTCGACGGCGACGGCGGCACGGGCCACGGCTGCGACTCTCTCCTCGGCGGAGGCGGCGGTCACAAGTTTCATCGCAGCGGCAATCAATCGTGGTTCGCGTTTCACCATCGTATAGCAATCGAAAAACGACGGAGATGGTGGTGGTTCTTGGTGCGCCGAAAACCAGAGGGAGAGGGGAGAGGGGGGCGCGACAACAAGGGAGGGAGGAGGAGGTGAGGATTTTCGAGATTCGGGTTTCGCAAACTCGATCCTCCATTTTAATCACCTATTAATCCCTTTTGGGCTTTTAGTCAAGTAGAAGCCCACGTCGCGATCCAACACTCTAAACCCATTAATATCACTAGTCCGTTAACCGGTAACGTCTAGATAATGTCCCGCCGACAATTCTCGTAAACTATTTTACGATAAATTAATTTCGTTACTTTAAATTAAATAAATAACACGTATTTATTTATTTTAACCGTTTATTAATTAATTAACAAGTAATTAATTATATTAGTTCGTTGACACCGGTGTAACTCTTTCAGGTCGAAACCGGGTCGGTTACGTTAAATGTCGGGTTAGGACATCTAATATCCAACAATAGTAATGGTGGAGCTACAGGAAGAGTTTTTGTGATTGAGCAGGTGAAGCTCGAAATGATGCCAACATGGTCAATGGTAATTTTGGTTACTTTGCTTCCGTATTGTTTGACACTGGTTAATTTGCTTCCGTATCTCTAATAAATTTAGAAGGATGATAAATGCCATAGAAAGTCCTTTAGAGGCTAGGTATTCGATTGAGCTTGCAAATGGTAAATTGATCGAAGTCAATAGTATCGTTCGAAATTGCATGTTAGAGCTATCTGGTCATCAGAATGGTGTAGATTTGTCACCGACATCGTTGCGTAGTTTTGATGTCATCATTGGAAGGGATTGGCTATCCAAGCATCGAACTGAAATTGTATGTTCCAACTGCCGTATAACGATCTGTAATCGAATATAGGGTGATTCAAGTTGCATCTGCAGAAGATCCTTGCTTTTTCCCTAGAGTTGTAACTAATCTATTAGCCGTGAGTTTGGTTTTTTCGATTGGGGTTTCAGATTTCTCTTTGTTTCCGAAAAATCTTATTTTTTCTCCTTTGGTGTGTATCAATCTGTGATCGCTTTTTGATGTGGTCCTAGTTGTATCTGAATAAGATCCTAGGGTTATCTCATTGAGTGGTACGAATTTGCTAGCATCTAGGGGGGTGCGATTAGGGTTTCTACGGCTGTCTTGTTTCACATATCCCATTCTGCATGGCTAGGAATACACCGGGCCAACTACCCGATGGAAAGTCGTCCATGGGTTTGTTAAGCCGGCTAAAAAATATTGATGGGAAGACGATGCCTAAGCGTGGTGGATTAAAGGTTAGCTCAGGTTAGCAGAAGGTTGAGAAGGTGAAAAATGTCAATTTTCAAGTGGGTAATCAAAATGAGGTGCCTTTAGGGTTTAAGGATGCTTTTCCGGCTGTGATTCGTGACCCGATAATTTCTGAGTCTCCTTCTCAACAGGCGCCTGATCATTGTACCCCTCTTGGTGTGCCGGATGGCTCTAAACTAGCCACGCAATCAGTTGATAATACGGAGTCGCATACGGATATGGTGTTAGAACAAAATCAGGATGCTTGTGCGTCTGGTATCCCTGTTTCGGATGAAAGTGGTATTGCTGATGGGATGTCCTCGTATGCTGCAACTGTTATGGGAAATACAGGTAAGTGTGTTGTGAATTTTCGTGCTTTAAAATTTGATAGTACCCATGAGGGGGCTGATGTTGTGTTACTCAAAGCTTCTATTCGTAAAGTACAAAAGAAACTACCGTATAATACTCTCTTTGGTTACTTTCTGGGTGACAGATATATGCCTTCCCGGTGGTTGACCAGAGTTGGGAGAAATTTGGGCTGCAAAACACTATGATGGTGTCACACCCCGGACAAGTGAGCGAGATGGAATCATAGTCACAGATATATAGAACAACTACTACTAAATTCAAACGTTAATTAAAACATAATATCATTAATTGTTGCAACGGAAAGAGTGGTAAACGATATTGTCTTACATTTGAACTTTAAAAGTCTAGTTTCATTTATTGAAAACATAAAGTAGTTATTTAGGATAGATAGGGACTAGGACTCCAACGAAGCAGGTCCGAATATAAAGGCGAAGTCCCATTTGCACGGCTTCCATGATCTGCTTATTTACCTGACAAATCATGAATTTAAAAGGTCAACCTAAAGTTGGTGAGGTTCATAGGTTTAGGACGCGATAGTAAGATTGTAAAAAAGTTTTCAGAATACTTAAATGTTATGTTGGCTTACTGTTGTAGTTGTATGATCTCACCTGAACCATGATTTCAAATACTAACGGTTTACCCACCCATGGTATCCTCGCCCGAGAGATACCCAACAGAGCAGAATAACTGACGTGTACCCCTTGACAATATACGAGGTTAGGATTGGAGCTACCAAACCGGGCAGGGTTGTCAACCCAAATAGATCTATTCACTAGTTAACGTTTCGAGCAGAACTAATTGAAATCAACTAATGGTGGAATTCGGTTGTGCTAACGTTTATAATGATAAAGTACCCGTTATGGGCAATCAGTAAGAGAACAGATAGTCACACGGCTAACAGTAGACCATAACATTAAGTTATTACATTTTATCTGTTCATGATTTCTCCCTCATATGTATAAAACAAATATAAAGAAAAGGGCCGTGAAACTCATTTGATTCAGTGATGATGATGAATAGCCGAGTGGCAACTAGCAAGTAAAGTCCTAATAAAACATAAGACAATCATGCATAAGGGTCAACATAATCATTTGTGTAACGAATGTTACCCAAATGATACCGGTCAACTCTTGACTTATAATCCCGTTTGTAGCGTTTTGAAAACCCGTTAGTTAATCAGTTTACAAAATCAATAAATGCAATCGTTCACGTATAAAGGCATTTAATGTAAATAAATACAAGGAATGAACATGCGATAACGTATCATGAAGATCAGTTCAATCAAGTCTTGAATATCGTTTTAAATAATAATATTTATTATTATTTTTATGTTCGCTCGATTGATTGAATAATTAATCGTGTTTAAGTTATAATATATATAACTAGGGTTCACAATTATTATTGAAATAATTATTCTAACTTGTTGAAATAACTTTATTCAATTATTACAAGTTAGAGATTAAATGATTAAACACAAGTAGGTAAATATTAAATGTCATTTTAATATTAACTCATGTTTAGGAAAAATTAGGGTTTTAAGTTAATACAAATATAACTATTATTAAAATAATTATATTATCAAACCAAAATGAGTTTAACTCAATTTAGGGTTTCTAAAATTCATAAGGATAATTATTTGTCGAAAATAGTTATTTACGATTCGTTACGTCGTAAGACGTTTTTAAATCATTTGAAGATTTCGTTTCAAGTTTCAAATGTTTAAAAATAAACATTTGATCCGGTTAAAGCGTTTTGATTATTTTGATTCATTTAAAATGATCAAAAAGGTTTAAAATCTGTTTTTCATAATTTCTATATGTCTTTTGATTTTATTTTTATAAAATCATTTTTAAATAACTTTATTTATCTAATAAAGTTAGGGTTTTAATTTTTAAGACTTTTTATAGAATTATATACCAACATAAAATATTTCCATTTTTGTATAAAAATCCAAGACTTATACTTTTTTTAGTCAATTGTTCAAAAATATGATATTTTATCATTTTTGAACATAAAATCTATCTATATATATTTTATCCATTTTATTTTTTTATAAAATTTAAACATGACTTTTAAGTCTTTTGTTCTTAGAATTTATATTTTTATAAAATGTGACCATTTTATATAACAACTCTTATGGTGAATATTTTTATGGTTTAAATATCCAAGTAATTTTCATAAAATTACTAAATTTGTTATTTAGTCATAAAATTCATTTAAGGGTTCTTAAAGTTATCATTTTATGTCCAATAATCAAGATTAACACATCTAAAGTCCATACTAAGTCCGTGCATGTCTCTAACACTATATTTAGTCAAAGAATAATTTGTATTTAGCATATATTAACTTGTAGATGAGATTATTAACCATTAAAATCACAATTCATAATTCTAGTAAGTTATGTTATATTAACACATGATATTAGTAATGTCTAAACATGCAACATATGTTAAACACTTATAAGATAATCATAGTTAACTAACAAGTTATATAACTTGAATTTTCATGGATTAAAACACTACATAACCCATGTTCCAACCATGCAACCTTGTGTTTTAAGAAAGATCAAATTTATGAACAAAATAAGTTGGTTAGATGATCAACCATTTTAAAGAAAACGAACACGAGATTATGATGGTTAGATTGTCAAGACTTTATGGCTCATTTGGGTGGATTCAAGTGTATAAAACACTAGAAATGATGGTTCAAAAGACTCTCAAGGAGAGGAGGGAAAGGTGGCGGTTGGGTGTGGTGGTTCACGGCAGTGAACAGCAGCGGTAGCAGGAACTGTTCCGACGACAACAGCAGTTGCAACATCTCACAACAGCAGCGGTAGCGATGGCTGTGGTGGTTGTTGGTTGTCGCGCACAAGGGAAAGAGGGAAGGAAGGAGAAAGGTGGTTCACGACAGCAGCAGTATAGGTGCAGTAACAGCTCTGGCAGGGAGGGCAGCAACAGTTCAGGCGGCAGTAGCAGGATGGCGGGTGGTGGCTGTGTCCAGTCTAGGGTCAGCGGGGAGGAGGAATAAGGAAATGGTGGTGGTGTTTGGTTGTTTTTTTTTTTGTTTTTTTTTGGAAAGGGTTTCCCCGGTGATAAAAAAACAGAAGTACAGGAAAGGGAAAAAACGCAGAAACAAAGACACGGGGACAGGCCCCCGGCCAACAACCAGCAACAAAGCACATCCCAAGAAGACCAAAACAAAAAAACAAGCAAAAGCAAAACACACTAGTTAACCACCGTTATCAAACATAGAATCTTCATCAATATTCCAATCAGCTAATTGGTGAACAACCTGAGCAGAGCGACGAAACCTCAAGGAACAAAGCCTTAATCGAATCGTATCAAGGATTTGATCAGTAAGAACCTCCGGAGGACGATTCTGGGCGCCAAACAGCCGATTATTCCTTTCTTGCCAAACAAAGTAAGCCGCAGCAGCAACCCCCAAGCGACCAACCAGCGAATGAAACGACTTCAAGTTCTTAGACCCTAAGTCAACCACAATAGTATCCAAAATAGGCGGAGTGGCACAGAAACCCAGCTTCGCCCGAATTTTATCCCACACCCGAATAGAAAATAAGCACTGAAAAAACAGTTGCCCAACTGAGTCAAACTCAGCATAGCAGAGGGGCAACACATCATGTTCTGCGACATCCCCCAACGCAAAATCATATCTTGAGTGAGAAGCCTATTCTTTAACACGAGCCACAAATGAAACGCATGCTTCGGGATACAATCGAGAGAACCAAACAACATCAGCCCAGGGAACTTGAGGAAGCTGGTACCTAATCGACGACCAAGCCAGAGAAGCAGAATAATCAGTTAAAATTTGACCAGATCTCCAGACAAGCCTGTCCCGCAAACCCGGGGACTGCACATGCAGAAAGATATTCCACGAATCCGGAACACCCGACGCAACAATGTCAGCAACAGAATCCGAAGCTTTAAAACGGGCATCATACATCATTATGTTCGTAATCACGTTGCAAAGAGGACCAGAATAACACAAGTATCATACCAGGCAGACGTGGTCCACCCATCCCCCAACACAAGTATCATACCAGGTAGACGAGGTCCATGTACCATCTCAACTATTTGAAATCATAAGATTAATTGCCCTAAACAGGTTCGAACGGCTACCCCCTCGGCTCCTCAAAAGGCTGATGATCAGGGTTTTGTTGAAGTGTCTCACAAGAAAAAGGCGAAAAACCAAGGGGTCCCTATAAAAAATCAGAAGCCTAAGTTCGAGTACAGACCGGTCACTGGAAATGGTAAAAATTCCTCCCCTTCGTTTGATCCCAAGCCGTCGGCTAAGCCGTCTAAGCCTGCAATCTCTACTAAAAACTCCTATGAGGCTTTAGATGGCTATGGATATTACGATTCTTCGGGTTATGAATATGATGGTTTTGTGGATGATGGGCGTTATGGGAGTAAGTATGGTGGACGATGTTATTGAAGATGATAATGAAATGGGCAAATTTATGACATCTCATTCAGCGTCTACTTCTAAAGGAGCGTCTACTTCTAAAGGGGCAAGCACCCCTATGCTTAAACGTGGTTTCTTATGAAGTGTTTAGCCTTTAGCTTCTTTTGGCTCCGGCGTTGGAGCTGCTCTGGGGCATATGTGTTTGATGATGGTGGTTGATTTCAGGCGTTTGCAGTGGTGAAGATCTAGTTTTCATTAGACTAGGTGTTTCTTGGTTGTTTTGTTGGGTCTTTTGGTTTAATTTTTTATTGTTTACATACTGGGGCATGTCCCATGTATGAACTAGGTTGGACTCTCCTTCCTACTTGTACTTCATTGTTTTTGGAATAGAATCACCGGGGAAACCCTTTCCAAAAAAAAAAACTATTTGAAATCATGATCTAGCTATAGGGTGATAAGTTAGGAGTGTTATCATGTTTGTGATCACAATTTGTTAAAAAAAAAAAGAAAACCTCCTACTTACATTTTTATAAAACTAAATATGTAGGTGATTTATTTAAAAAGAATGTCATGTTTTATAAATGAAGTTTAAGTGTTGTGAAGGTTTATAAAACTTATAAATATTTGAGGTGAAATAACCTACAACTTTCATTAATAAATGTTTTATAAAAAAATACAAGTTCGTGATAAATTTTATAAAAAGAATAAGTGGTAGAAAGTTTTATAAAAAAATGATGCAAAGTTGATGGGTTTAAATTATAAAAATAACCCATAGGGCTTTGGACTTTATATTGGGCCAGAACATTCAAAAGAATATGTAATTGGGCCGTACGGGCCCAAATGGGGCACCAGATCGAGGCCCAGGCCCGTTATGCATCGGTTGGGTTCTCGGATCGCCACGATCATTTGAAATAGTACGTTTGAGTAATAGGTTAAGGTTTCGGGCTCGGTTTTATTGATTTAGGCTTAATGGGCCTATTGGGCCAAGTTGTGCTAATTGGGTGTTCGGTTGGAGTTTGGCATAAGTGTTGACAACGGTTCCAGTTTGTGATGTTTTTATTTCATAAAAACAATTGTTTAAGTCGGTTATAACAGTTTTTCAGTTTTTCGCACGGGTACCGATTATGCTTGATTTCGTATTCTTCGGAAATGTGTGTTGATAATTGGGGTAGGAGTAGCTATGCTCGAGCTCTCATATCTATTTCTGATGAACATGACCTGTTGGATACTGTTATGGTTGCTATTCCGGACCTAAATGGGGATTCTTTTGTGAAAGAGTGTGTCACCGTGGAGTATGAGTGGAAACCTCCTCACTGTTCCCACTGCTGTGTTTTTGGCCATCATAAGATTAATTGCCCTAAGCAGGTTCGAACGGCTACCCCCTCGGCTCCTCAAAAGGTTGATGATCAGGGTTTTGTTGAAGTGTCTCACAAGAAAAAGGCGAAAAAACAAGGGGTCCCTATAAAAAATCAGAAGCCTAAGTTCGAGTACAGACCGGTCACTGGAAATGGTAAAAAGTCCTCCCCTTCGTCTGATCCCAAGCCGTCGGCTAAGCCGTCTAAGCCTGCAATCTCTACTAAAAACTCCTATGAGGCTTTAGATGGCTATGGGTATTACGATTCTTCGGGTTATGAATATGCTGATTTTGTGGATGATGGGCGTTATGGGAGTATGGTGGACGATGTTATTGAAGATGATAATGAAATGGGCAAATTTATGACATCTCATTCAGCGTCTACTTCTAAAGGAGCGTCTACTTCTAAAGGGGCAAGCACCCCTATGCTTAAACGTGGTTTCTTATGAAGTGTTTAGCCTTTAGCTTCTTTTGGCTCCGGCGTTGGAGCTGCTCTGGGGCATATGTGTTTGATGATGGTGGTTGATTTCAGGCGTTTGCAGCGGTGAAGATCTAGTTTTCATTAGACTAGGTGTTTCTTGGTTGTTTTGTTGGGTCTTTTGGTTTAGTTTTTTATTGTTTACATACTGGGGCATGTCCCATGTATGAACTAGGTTGGACTCTCCTTCCTACTTGTACTTCATTGTTTTTGGAATAGAATCACTGGGGAAACCCTTTCCAAAAAAAAGATAAACTATAAAAAAACATTTTATATTTATTTTTCTTGTTATTGAAGTTCCATGATTTATACATTGATATTTCTATGTATTTAAACGCTCGACGCTATACGCTTCTAGTACAAACGCGGGATTAGGTTTACGTCATCAGTTAACAGTCAGGCACAGTAACTTAGCAGTTTAAACAGAAATCAGATCAGATAAGGCACAATTAATACTTAATTAAAAGTCAAAGTAAATGGTTTGACCTGGATTTTCGGACGAGGTGTCACATTCTCCCCCAGTTAGAAGAATTTCGTCCCGAAATTCAGTTCTTGATCACTGGTTGACTGCGACGTTTCCGAAAAGACGAGGGTACTTTCGACGCATTTGATCCTCGCGTTCCCAGGTGTACTCTGGACCTCGTCGAGAGTTCCATCGCACCTTGACAATGGGAATGCGGCTATGCTTCAGTCTCTTGAGTTCTCGGTCAAGTATCTCGACAGGTTCTTCGATAAAGTGAAGTGTTTCGTCAACTTGAATCTCATCAAGTGGGACGACAAGCGTTTCATCATACAAGCATTTCTTAAGATTACTAACGTGAAAGACATCATGCACACTGCTTAGCTCTGCAGGTAGACGTAGACGGTAAGCTACAGGTCCGATTGTCTCAGTGATTTCAAATGGACCAATGTAACTGAGGGTTAAGCTTTCCTCGTTTGCCGAACCGGATGACACCTTTCCAAGGTGATACTTTCAACATGACGCGATCACCCTTTTCAAAGGACAAGGGTTTGCGACGGTTATCGGCGTAGCTCTTTTGTCTATCCCTAGCAGCTTTCAGTCGGTCACGGACTTGAAACACTTTCTCAGTCGTTTCAAAGATTAACTCGGGACCAGTCAGTTGACTGTCACCGATCTCAGTCCAGCAAAGCGGAGATCTGCACTTTCTTCCGTAAAGTGCTTCGAACGGAGCGGCTTGGATGCTAGTGTGATAACTGTTGTTATAAGAGAATTCGGCAAGTGGGAGATGCTCATCCCAATTAGGTCCGAAATCGATCACACATGCTCGTAGCATATCCTCAAGCGTTTGGATCGTTCGTCTCGCTTTGTCCGTCGGTTTGGGGATGGTACGCGGTACTCATGTCAAGGCGAGTACCCAACGCTTTCTGGAGGGACTTCCAGAAGTTCGCAGTGAAACGGCTATCGCGATCGGATATGATAGATATAGGTACACCGTGACGAGAGACGACTTCCTTCATGTAAATCTTAGTCCGTCTTTCCATACTATCTTTTTCCTTAATCGGTAGGAAATGAGCGGATTTCGTCAGTCGATCCACTATTACCCAGATAGCATCACAACCTGATCTAGCTTTAGGCAGCTTGGTGATAAAGTCCATAGATATTTCTTCCCATTTCCATTGCGGAATGACCGGTTGTGTCAGTAGTCCGGACGGTTTCTGGTATTCGGCTTTGACCTTCGAACATGTCAAGCATTTACCGACGTAGGTAGCTACCTCGGCTTTCATGTTCGGCCACCAGAAGTGATCCCGCAGACCATGATACATTTTGTCCGATCCTGGGTGGATGGAATATCTTGATTTATGGGCTTCATCGAACACTAGCTTTCTCAAGCCTCCAAAGCTAGGTACCCATAGTCTATCCATAAAGTTCATGGTTCCATCAGGCTTTTCAAGCAGTTGTTTCTCCATGCCACGCAGGCATTCGTTCTCCAGATTCTCAGGCTTGAGAGCTTCGATTTGAGCGTCACGAACTTATGACGTGAGATTCGAGCGTATGGTCATACTTAATGCTCGAACACGACGCGGTTTGGCATGTTCTTTCCTGCTTAAAGCATCGGCTACAACGTTAGCCTTGCCCGGGTGATAACGAATCTCGCATTCGTAATCGTTAAGCAGTTCAACCCAACGTCGTTGTCTCATGTTCAGCTCTTTCTGGTTAAAGATGTGCTGGAGGCTCTTGTGATCGGTGAATATGACACACCGAGTCCCATAGAGGTAGTGCCTCCAGATCTTGAGGGCAAAGACAACGGCTCCAAGTTCTAAGTCGTGAGTCGTATAATTCTTCTCGTGAATCTTCAGTTGTCGAGAGGCGTAAGCGATGACTTTCTCACGCTGCATCAGTACGCAACCCAAGCCTTGATGCGAAGCATCACAGTATACGACGAAATCGTCGATTCCGTCAGGTAAGGATAGGATTGGGGCGTCGCAAAGTTTTTGCTTCAACAACTGGAAAGCAGCTTCAGTTTTATCATCCCAGATGTACTTCTTATCTTTCTGGGTCAGGGTGGTAAGAGGCTGGGCTATCTTGGAAAAATTTTCAATGAATCGGCGATAATAGCCAGCAAGACCTAAGAATTGTCGAATCTCGGTTGGGGTCGTGGGAGTACTCCAATCTTTGATTGCTTCAATCTTAGCCGGATCAACGTGAATACCTCGGTCGTTGATCACATGACCCAAAAAGTGTACTTCGCGAATCCAAAAGTCACATTTGGAAAACTTCGCGTAAAGCTCTTCTTTCTTCAGCAGTTCTAAGATGAGTCTCAAATGTTCTTCGTGTTCTTTCTTATTACGCGAGTAGATAAGAATATCGTCGATGAACACGATAACAAACTTATCCAAGTATGGTTTGCACACGCGATTCATTAAATCCATGAATACGGCCGGTGCGTTAGTCAAACCAAATGGCATAACGAGGAACTCGTAATGACCATAGCGTGTTCTAAACGCTGTCTTCGAGACGTCTTCATCTCTAACTCGGAGTTGATGGTACCCCGACCTTAGATCAATCTTGGAATAGAAGCATGATCCTTGAAGTTGATCAAATAAGTCATCGATCCTTGGAAGCGGGTAACGGTTCTTCACAGTCAGTTTGTTCAACTCTCGATAGTTGATACACATCCTGAACGTTCCATCTTTCTTTTTCACGAACAACACGGGAGCACCCCATGGGGAGTGGCTTGGACGAATAAAGCCCTTATCTAGCAACTCTTGCAGTTGGCTAGCTAACTCTTGCATTTCAGATGGTGCCAGTCGGTAAGGGGACCTGGCAACGGGGGCGGCTCCGGGTGTTAGGTCGATGCGAAACTCCACCTGTCGTGTTGGAGGTAGGCCTGGCAAATCTTCTGGAAAGACTTCTGGGTATTCGCAGACAACAGGAACGTCTTCGATACGCTTCTCCTTCGGTTTCTTCTCAGTGACGTGAGCTAAAGTGGCATGACATCCTTTGCGGAGGAATTTTCGTGCCTTCATACATGATATGATATTTAGTTTGGTTCCACTCTTCTCGCCTTGCACATTCAGAGTGTTACCATCTGCTAATGGCACTCTAACCATCTTCTCATGACACACAATTTCCGCATGATTCTTTGCTAACCAATCCATTCCAATGACTACATCAAAACTACCTAAATCAACAGGCATCAAGTCGATACAGAAAGAATGGTCGGAGAGTTCTAACGGGCAGTTCGGGTAGATAATTCTGGTTTCTATCAAATCACCATTCGCTAATTCTACTGTGAACTTAGTGTCTAAGGCAACAGGGGTGATTTCAAGCAATTGACTAAAATCAGTAGACACAAAGCTTCTATCGGCACCAGTATCGAATAAAACAGAAGCATAATGGTTATTTAGTAGAAACGTACCCGTCACCGTGTTGGGGTCACGGCGGGCGTCTCCGGCATTGATCACGAAGGCTCTTCCCCTAGCCTGGTTAGCATCTTGATTCTTCGCCGTCGGGCATTCACTCTTGTAGTGCCCAGTAGCCCGGCAACCGTAGCAAGTGCGCTTTGGGCAGTCGCGTGCTACATGTCCCTTAACCTTACAGATGTTACAGTAGACATTACCACAATCCAGAGTGTGGTGAAGGTTGCATTTGGAGCACAGAGGAGCGGTACCGGTGTAACCGGTTTTGCGGACAGGATATGAAGGAGCAGTGGCGGCATAGACCCTTGCCGGTGCGGTTTCCTTAACTGGGGCTTTCTCAGGGTTCTTATCTTCGCGATTCTTCCAGAATGGGCGCTTCCTCTTGTTATCAGGTTTCTTGATTGATGATGGAGTGGCACTAACATCAGAGGGCTTGTTCTCAGACGCTTTCTTACCAAAGTTTACACCTTGACGATTAGCTTGGTAAATGAGGTTGTGTGCCATACACACAGCATCCTGAAAGGTCTGAGGGTTCGAGGAAAGGACATTTCCCTGAATGTGTGGTGCAAGTCCCCAGATGTAGCGTTCGATCTTCTTGTATGGTGGAGTGATCATTGTAGGACAGAGGTGAGCAAGCTCACGGAACCTCTTAGTGTATCCAGCAATGTCGGCTCCATTCATGGACAAATTCCAGAATTCGGATTCAAGATTCTGCAGTTCCTCCCTAGGACAGTACTCATCACGCAGTAGTTGTTTCAGTTCATCCCATGACATTTCATAGGCTAAGTCAGTTCCCATAGCATCAGCATGGGAATTCCACCAAGTCAGTGCACTATCAGTAAACGTGCAGGTGGAATACTTCACCATGTACTGTTCAGGGCAGTTGCTAATACGGAAGACTGACTCCAGCTTTTCAAACCAGCAAATTAGACCAACAGCGCCTTCAGAACCCCTGAAGTGAGTGGGTTTGCAATTCATGAAGTCCTTGTAAGAACATTCACGAGGGCCTGCAATGTTAAGTGAAAACATTGATCACAATTTTGCGAAATTGTAGTCTAGTGTTTTCAAACATTGGTTAATTCGTTCTTACCGCGTGCTCTAGCGTCAGCGTGACGTTGGGTAGCAGCAGCAACAACGGTTTCTGCAACGCGTTGAGCAATCATCTCCTCGATATCAGCAGCACTCATGGCCGGAGGAGGTGAAACGTTTCTGGTGGCTCGGCGTCTCGGCGGCATGTTTTCGCTTTAAGTTATCAATGGCAACATAAAGGAAACGTTTAGATCATATGTAAAGTGGGGTTGTTACATGCGCGAGAATAACAGCCACAACATACATCTACAGTACCATGATATGCCACGCGCAAGCACAACCAAGAAACATGAAATAGCAAGAAGTATGGTTCGCGAGTGAACAATCACGACATAATGATAATAACAGAAATAACAGTAATCATAAACATGGCAAACATAAACAACACGTCATAAACATAAACATAGTACCATTAAATTCCACCATATTATCCGATAAAACATACAATATCAAAAGAGAACAAGTTTTTAAGTGTCTTGGGCACGCAGTCCCATAATACGTCACTACAAAAAATATCAATATGTGTCATCGCTAAAACGGTGGGGTCAAAAGCCTATATACTAGGTAAGTCACCTAAAGGGGTGGTGGTGGTCCAGGGGGTCGGGTCAGTGAGGTAGTGATCCTGGAGGTGAGGTCCAAAAAGGTGAACACTCGCCCCACGAATTCTTCCAAGACGGCAAGCCGGGCTTGGAAGGATTCGTTGGCCAATACCAGAGCAAAGTTGACCATGCACACATTGCTCATGTGAGCGTGTAGGGACTCCATGGCTCCCTGGGAAATGACCTGGCGGCGCTCTAGCTCAGCTACGCGGGCCACTAACGAAGTGAATTCAGCCCGAGTGGGGAGCCTAGAGATCGATTTCGTCGTCTTGGACGGCGAGACCCTGCTCGTGGCGACGAACACGTGCTACGAGTAGCGGAACAATATTCGTGATTGTCACACCCTGAACTTTCGG
>JBCNJP010000025.1:31063497-31087872 GCA_039602395.1 Deinandra increscens subsp. villosa
CTCTGGACCTCGTCAAGAGTTTCATCGCACCTTGACAATGGGAATGCGGCTATGCTTCAATCTCTTAAGTTCTCGGTCAAGTATCTCGACAGGTTCTTCGATAAAGTGAAGTGTTTCGTCAACTTGATTCTCATCAAGTGGGACGACAAGCGTTTCATCAGACAAGCATTTCTTAAGATTACTAACGTGAAAGACATTATGCACACTGCTTAGCTCTGCAAGTAGACGTAGACGGTAAGCTATAGGTCCGATTGTCTCAGTGATTTCAAATGGACCAATGTAACAAGGGTTAAGCTTTCCTCGTTTACCGAACCGGATGACACCTTTCCAAGGTGATACTTTCAACATGACGCGATCACCCTTTTCAAAGGACAAGGGTTTGCGGCGGTTATCGGCGTAGCTCCTTTGTCTATCCCTAGCAGCTTTCAGTCGGTCACGGACTTGAAACACTTTCTCAGTCGTTTCAAAGATTAACTCGGGACCAGTCAATTGGCTGTCACCGATCTCAGTCCAGCAAAGCGGAGATCTGCACTTTCTTCCGTAAAGTGCTTCGAACGAAGCGGCTTGGATGCTAGTGTGATAACTGTTGTTATAAGAGAATCCGGCAAGTGGGAGATGCTCATCCCAATTTGGTCCGAAATCGATCACACATGCTCGTAGCATATCCTCAAGCGTTTGGATCTTTCGTTCGCTTTGTCAGTCGGTTTTGGGATGGTACGCGGTACTCATGTCAAGGTGAGTATCCAACGCTTTCTGGAGGGACTTCCAGAAGTTCGCAGTGAAACGGCTATCGCGATCGTATATGATAGATATAGGTACACCATGACGAGAGAAAACTTCCTTCATGTAAATCTTAGTCCGTCTTTCCATACTATCTTTTTCCTTAATCGGTAGGAAATGAGCGGATTTCGTGAGTCGATCCACTATTACCCAGATAGCATCACAACCTAATCTAGCTTTAGGCAGCTTGGTGATAAAGTCCATAGATATTTCTTCCCATTTCCATTGCGGAATGACCGGTTGTGTCAGTAGTCCGGACGGTTTCTGGTATTTAGCTTTGACCTTCGAACATGTCAAGCATTTACCAACGTAGGTAGCTCCTTGGCTTTCATGTTCGGCCACCAGAAGTGATCCCGCAGACCATGGTACATTTTGTCCGATCCTGGGTGGATGGAATATCTTGATTTATGGGCTTCATCGAACACTAGCTTTCTCAAGCCTCCAAAGCTAGGTACCCAAAGTCTATCCATAAAGTTCATGGTTCCATCAGGCTTTTCAAGTAGTTGTTTCTCCATGCCACGTTGGCACTCGTTCTCTAGATTCTCAGGGTTAAGAGCTTCGATTTGCGCGTCACGAACTTATGGCGTGAGATTCGAGCGTATGTCATACTTAATGCTCGAACACGACGCGGTTTGGCATGTTCTTTCCTGCTTAAAGCATCGGCTACAACGTTAGTTGCCCGGGTGATAACGAATCTCGCATTCGTAATCGTTAAGCAGTTCAACCCAACGTCGTTGTCTCATGTTCAGCTCTTTCTGATTAAAGATGTGCTGGAGGCTCTTGTGATCGGTGAATATGACACACCGAGTCCCATAGAGGTAGTGCCTCCAGATCTTGAGGGCAAAGACAACGGCTCCAAGTTCTAAGTCGTGAGTCGTATAATTCTTCTCGTGAATTTTCAGTTATCGAGAGGCGTAAGCGATGACTTTTTCACGATGCATCAGTACGCAACCCAAACCTTGATGCGAAACATCACACTATACGACGAAATCGTCGATCTCGTCAGGTATGGATAGGATTGGGGCGTCACAAAGTTTTTGGTTCAACAACTGGAAAGCAGCTTCAGTTTTATCATCCCAGATGTACTTCTTATCTTTCTTGGTCAGGGTGGTAAGAGGCTAGGCTATCTTGAAAAATTCTTCAATGAATCGGCGATAATAGCCAGCAAGACCTAAGAATTGTCGAATCTCGGTTGGGGTCGTGGGAGTACTCCAATCTTTGATTGCTTCAATCTTAGACGGATCAACGTGAATACCTCGGTCGTTGATCACATGACCCAAAAAGTGTACTTCGCGAATCCAAAAGTCACAATTGGAAAACTTCGCGTAAAGCTCTTCTCTTTTCAGCAGTTCTAAGATGAGTCTCAAATGTTCTTCGTGTTCTTTCTTATTACGCGAGTAGATAAGAATATCGTTGATGAACACGATAACAAACTTATCCAAGTATGGTTTGCAGCGATTCATTAAGTCCATGAATACGGCCGGTGCGTTAGACAAACCAAATGGCATAACGAGGAACTCGTAATGACCATAGCGTGTTCTAAACGCTGTCTTCGAGACGTCTTCATCTCTAACTCGGAGTTGATGGTACCCCGACCTTAGATCAATCTTGGAAAAGAAGCATGATCCTTGAAGTTGATCAAATATGTCATCAATCCTTGGAAGCGGGTAACGGTTCTTCACAGTCAGTTTGTTCAACTCTCGATAGTTGATACACATCCTGAACGTTCCATCTTTCTTTTTCACGAAAAACACGGGAGCATCCCATGGGGAGTGGCTTGGACGAATAAAGCCCTTATCTAGCAACTCTTGCAGTTGACTAGCTAACTCTTGCATTTCAGATGGAGCCAGTCGGTAAGGCGACCTGGCAACGGGGGCGGCTCCGGGTGTTAGGTCGATGCAAAACTCCACCTGTCGTGTTGGAGGTAGGCCTGGCAAATCTTCTGGAAAGACTTTTGGGTATTCGCAGACAACAGGAACGTCTTCGATACGCTTCTCCTCCGGTTTCTTCTCAGTGACATGAGCTAAAATGGCATGACATCCTTTGCGGAGGAATTTTCATGCCTTCATACATGATATGATATCTAGTTTGGTTCCACTCTTCCCGCCTTGTACGTTCAGAGTGTTACCATCTGCTAATGGCACTCTAACCATCTTCTCATGAGACACAATTTCCGCATGATTCTTTGCTAACCAATTCATTCCAATGACTACATCAAAACTACCTAGCTCAACAGACATCAAGTCGATGCAGAAAGAATGGTCGGAGAGTTCTAACGGGCAGTTCGGGTAGATAATTCTAGTTTCTATCAAATAACCATTCGCTAATTCTACTGTGAACTTAGTGTCTAAGGCAACAGGGGTCATTTCAAGCAATTGACTAAAATCAGTAGACACAAAGCTTCTATCGGCACCAGTATCGAATAAAACAGAAGCATAATGGTTCTTTAGTAGAAACGTACCCGTCACCGTGTTGGGGTCACGGCGGGCATCTCCGGCATTGATCACGAAAGCTCTTCCCCTAGCCTGGTTAGCATCTTGATTCTTCGCCTTCGGGCATTCACTCTTGTAGTGCCCAGTAGCCCCGTAACCGTAGCAAGTGCGCTTTGGGCAGTCGTGTAACACCCCAAAATTTCATGACTTAAATACGTGTGCTATATTTGTTAAGTAGCTGAAATATACGTGATATAATATATATACGTAGAATAGAGAAACGCCACAATTCGTGTACGAATATTCGACACGACATTCGAGGAAACGTCAAGAGGCGAAATTATAGAATATAATAGATAACGAAAAATAAAGATCGTGGGCGCAGACGGATCTTAGATCCGAGTTATAACGAAGCAGGAAAACGCAAAATAGTGATTTGGGTCCGGTTTGTAATAAACCGTAACTAAGCACGAACATCACTAAAATAATACCGAGACAAAAATAGAATATCAGGTATTGCTAAATACTTGATATATAATCATTATAAAATATATTTGCGATGTTCAACACGAAAAACGATGGAATCGGTAACCGTTGCTGTTACGCGATAATAACCGAAATCAATTCGGTTAGCCGTTCAAGATGATTATAACACCTCGGCGAAGTATAAATAATAATTAGAATAATAGTTAAGTATTTCAGTCCAGATGACGTATTCGGTCTATGAAACGGCCGCGATCGCTACGTGCTTGTACCGTGTAATTAAATGAATATTCGTCGGTTAACGTTTTAACCGAAGAGCAAAAATAGCAATTAATATTTAGTGGACTCCCATAATATTTTAGATGTTTGGGAATTTTTATAAACCACTTATGAAATATTATATTATTTTACGGGTTTAGAATACGGGTATAATGCCTATTTACTAAATAGGACACCATATTTCTTTTAATATATGGATACTGCTTTACACACGTATATAGTTTGAAAGATAGACAGATCTCTATGTGATTCATGAAAATAAAGCATTACTCACATACAAACGTGTCTGTTATATACGAGTATCTACCTTCTCAAAGTTTACTATAAATACATACACATTACAATTGAAATCATACACACAATTCAAATCTCACAATTCTAATCCGTAAACGACAAAGGAAAGAAATTAAAGAAAGAAGGAGAGAGAAAGAATGCAGCTACCGTACCCCTCCTCTCTCTCTCTCTCACTCGATTTTCCGGCGACCCGTCTCCCTCCTTTCGGTATTCCGGCAACAGCAAGCAGCAGAATGGCTGCAGTCTGGTCGCAGCTCCGGCGACCTTCTGCCGGTGTTCTGTTTCATGGCGGCAACCCACGACGGAGTTACTCCGACCAAACCAACCCAGCAATCCCCGAAGCTCCCTCGTTCCTGCTCGTTTTTCCGGCGACCTGACCCGGCTGACCTCCTACTTCTTGTTTGTTTTTCCGGCAACCCACCCTCTCCGTCCAACTGTTCACCCGACGACACCATGATGAACCAGCGGAACAGTAGCGTACGATGACGGAGACGGTAGCGGTGGTAAACTGTGGCTACGGTTAGAAATCCAAACGGGTGTCGGAATGAACTCGGTGAACGACACTGGATCGGTTATGTTCGGTTAGCTTCTCGGTGACGGGAATGGTAGCGGTAGATGGCGACGGTGGTGACGAACGGCTGAGCAGTGGCGGTGTGCGGTGACAGCCGGCTTACTGGTGGCGATAGTAATAGATGGTGGTGGTTACATTTTTAACATAACGGGACTAAAACCCGGTAAAACTCGGTACGACCGTCCTATCTTTCGGTTAAGATTCGGTGACGAGCGGTTGACGACGGGTGACAACGACAATGACGGTGAACACCCGGGATGACGGAGAATGGTGGCGGTGGTTGGCGGTTATCAACGGTGGACGATGGTGGCTGTAATTCGAGTTAGAAAAGAGGGCGTTGAGTAGAAAACCTGGTTTACCGTTTACACTTTCCCCCGATGTTTCGGTGGCGTAACGAGGTCCAAAAGACAAACCGACAACGGGGAAATGCTCATGGCTAGAAACTTGTTGGGAAGGACTATTTATTTGTCCAAATCAGACAACTTTATTATTCGGTTATTCTGGACTCGTTCCACGACCCGTCAAGAGGTATTCACCTTATATTATTCAGTATTATTATTTGACTTAAATTCAGTCATGAATAATATAAAATACTAATAGAACAAGTTAAATTATATAAATATATATTTAAGACGAATAAATATATATAATCATTAATCAGTTTTATATAATAAAATTGATTAAAAATGATATTGTATTTAAATAATAAATATATATAAAAATATATATATTTAATATAAAGGTTAACGATAATGATAAATTAATTATCAGGTTAAGGAAATGTTTAATATATATTTTTGAAACATATTTAAAATATGTTTAATATAATATTTAAAGTGTTAATATTGAAATTAGGGTTTTCTAGACACTGTATTGTGAAACCCGGGTAAACGGTAATGAACCGAGCTTTGAAATTTTAAAGCATGTTATTAAATGTTATAACGGATAATACCTTAAGTCAGTTTTGAATAAAAATAAGTTTTGATAAAGAAATGAGAACACCGAGAAATTAGGGTTCCCAAATATGATTATTTGATATAAAATAATCCGAAGTGTATGAAGACTTGATTTTTGACATGGAACTATGTTTATATATATAATAAGTATATATAAAGTTAAAATGAATAAATGATAAAGTATCTAAAATACCGAGTTAAACGGATATTTAGAAGTTCGCGCGGACCGGAAGGGTAGACGCCTGTACACTGGGGTTTCTAGCAAAAGCGAGGATGTCGCATAAATCCCAACTGGGAAATGGCATCCCTCACTGGGCGGTCCCGGGGTGAGCGTTTACTTATAGGAATGCGTGTCTTCATATTATCAGCAGAAAGAAAGGATAATGGCCTAAAGGGTATTTTGGTCATTTTGACCTTTTAAAAGGAATGGACTTAATAATAAAATATTATTAAGAAAATGAAGTATTAAAATAAACATAGAAAGTGTTTATTATATTAAACCTTGCGTTAACGCCATACAATACGCGATTAGGTTTAATTGGACGGCATTGGGGAAGTTTTCTCTGAATTAACTGCTTAAGAGAATAAGGTGAGTTCTATGAGCCCACTTTTAAATGTTTTAATGTTTTCGGGCTGATATACATGCAATGATATATATTCAACTGTTTACTTGAAAAGTATTTGAGATGCCTTTACTTGTTTTGTGTTGATACACATACGTGGAAAAGTTATAATACTTATAACTGTTTTAAAGTTATTATTACTTGTTATTACTTTTCGGGAAGGTTATAATAAACGGGTAATATAAAGAATGAAACTTTTAAAATAGCTTTGAGAAATGAAAAATGTGAATGTTTGGTCTAAGCCTATGTATATGACTAAGTGTCGGGTAAATATGATCTTATTAGCCTTGTTATGCAAGACCCATAACATTATATTTATGAAACGCTTATTTCCATATACGGGTAATGGACTGGTGTTGAAACGGTTATGAGTCCAAATACAAGAGTTATTTAAATGGACTTTTGAAAAGGATGAAAAGATTTAAAAGGTTGAAAAGGTTTTAATCTAAGCAGATATTGTCTAGTGAAAAGGGAAAAGGTAGTTGTGCAACTAGAAGCGGGGAATGACGGTTCCCCGGGGTAACGACGGTTACTCTATGAAAGGTTTCGGGTGGCGACGGTTGCCCGAGGAACTAACGTGGTTCCAATAGACAATGCTTAGTAAAATGAATGGTTAAATGTTTTGGTATAATTCTGTTATGTCTTATACCTAATAAAGGATGAATGGTTAAATGTTTTGGTATAATTCTGTTATGTCTTATACCTGATAAAGGATGAATGGTTAAATGTTTTGGTATAATTCTGTTATGTCTTATACCTGATAAAGGATAAATGATTAAATGTTTTGGTATAATTCTGTTATGTCTTATACCTGATAAAGAATAAATGATTAAATGTTTTGGTATAACTCTGTTATGTTTTATACCTGATAAATGTTTTTAAAGAAGGGGCCGTTAGGCCCAAATATTTGAGGTAAACCTTTCAAGGAAATGTAAGAGTTTTAAATACTTAGAACTCACCAGCGTAAGCTGACCTTTAAAAGCATGTATGTCAGGTATCGGTGATGTTTAAAGTATCAAGGGAATGGCTCTAGCAAGGGCAGATTAGATGGGCAAGCTATCAGGAATGACTCGGTAGTAGACTGGCATAGCTATAGATAAGATCTAGTTATTAGATTATGTTGTTATCTTCCTTACTGTTGTAACTTGTTATATATATAAATGAAAAGCTTTAAATTCCCGCTGCTTAGTTATCTCTGTTATACCATGCGTTCATGAGTAAATCCGTCATGTGACCCCTCCTGGAGCCAAGACTGGGAGTGGGCGTCACAAGTTGGTATCAGAGCCTTGGTTTAAGAGATTTAGATACTAGCACGATATCTAGACTTAAACTAGGACTCTTGGTAAACAAAGTAAGGTAAGATAGGGAATGTAAATGCCAGTCATGATAGTCATGCCCATAGGAAAAATGTTGCACGAGGAACATAGGAGGTAGAACTTAGGATATGCAAGCACGGGGAATACACGATTGCAATTAGCTACTGCAATTTGGTATTTTACCCAAATGAACATATCATAGGTTCTAACTGTTGTGTGGCCTAGTGCGGGGTAGGTTAATTGATAGTGAGATACGCGGTCAATAACTTGTAAAGAATGCCTAGAGAAAGGTAGTTTTAAAGAACCGGTTTCAAAATTTCCAATAAACAATAAAAGGAATAGTACAAACACCAGGGATGACTGTGATGAGAATAACTGGGTTTTGAACGCATCATAATTATATAAGTGCACGTATATAATTATCATGAATTCAAAATTTGGAGACTTCACGTCACAGGAGTTCTGAAGTGTCAGACTATTTTGATCATAGAATCAGAAGATTGAAATCATAGTCATGGTAGGAATGTGAATAGAACATCCGATACGAAATCTGATGTCAGTAAAAGTGTAAAGATGAGTACCTTCAGCAAAGAAATGAAAGCCGTTATGTTAGAAATAGTGGCAGAAGCATTGAAGGTTACGTTGCTATCGATTGCTAATCGACTTCCGGAAGCTTTGACGAGAAGAATGTCCAATAAAGCGACCGCTAGTAGAGCTGGTCCCAAGGAAGCTTTTGGTAAAAATAGATTCTCGATGAAAGACAAACGGAAACGGTACGAGGATGAAGAAGGTCTTAAAGACAATGACGACGAATTCCACAAGAAGGCTACAGGAGCTTCTGAACAAAGAAGGCCAATATGCCAGATGTGCGAGAAATGTCATCATAAGAATTGCATTGGAGAACTCAGGAACCGTTGAAGATGAAAAGAGGTATAGACAAGCCTAAAATGTCGCCTTAAAGCAAGGAAACTATAGACGTGATAGACGTTGTCACGATAAAGAAGAAATGAAAGTTGCTATGGCGAGAATAGTGGAAACAATGTTCCAAGCTACGTTGCTACCTTCAGAAGACCATCACTATAGGTGATAGGACGGGAGGCTCAAAGCAGAAACTAGCAGTTTGAAGTTAAGGATAGTTCAAAGAAGAATGACAAAGGTTACTACAAGATGGATCGAGAATCCACAAGTTTAGGAGTATGAAGGTCCAGAGTAGGCCAAGAAGAACTTACGTCCTAAGGGATATTGTTTCTTCAAATGGCAGAATGAAAGCACACGATGATTGGATAAGCTACACGAAGAAGAATTCCAACATAAGGAGAGGAAAAGCATTGTCAAGGAATCTCGTAGTCAAGCTACGTTAGACAGCTTAGGATTACGTATTCCTTAGGACAAATTCAAAGACGTCAAGATAAATGACCTCAAGACAAAGGTTGATACGCAGATGAGCCTGACGATTCGAAACTAGAAGCAATGGCAAACTTAGAAGTCGGAATTTGATATTAGGAATTGTCACGCAGTATATTACACCGATACGAGTAGATGATCAGTATTTGACAAATGTTCTTTTCAAAGATCAATGTCAAGATAGGGATAACGATAAATAAATTTAGACGTTGAATGAATTGACTCGCGGGATGCTACGCGTAACTCATCTGTAACCGGAGGAAGACTCAACTTCATATGCAAGGATCGTGATGGCTTGGCAGTAAGGATTACAAAACATGGAAGTACACGAGTCAAGAGGTAAGTCATACTCGATGTATGCCATTGACTCAGAGGCAAAACCAAGAAGCCGAAGAACGTATCAGTAATCCAATGAGCAACTCGTCAGACCAAGAAATGGGGTTCCATAATCAACTCGACGCTAAAAGCAACGTCAAGAGTAACATCAGAAGCAACGCCAGAAGCAGCAACACCAAAAGCAACGTCAAGAACAACATTAGAAGCAACAACGCTAGAAGTAGAAACACCGTACCAGTTATCTACAACAGAAGCCAGAAGATTTCTTTAGACCAAATATATCGCCTTAGGATACTCCAGCAATTTCAAGACGAAGGATGGAAGCCAAGGATATGCATAGACTGCAAGAAGAAGCTGTCAGTAAAAAGAAGATATCCTTTGTTAAGGATCAACAAACTATTAAGTGTTGGTCCTCACTGATCTTTTACAGTGCTAATGAAGGTGTTTTGAGAAGAAAACCAATTAAACAACAATAGATGATGATTTCCAATAGCTAAAATGGGTTTCTAGTATTGAACAATCACAACATCAACCAAAAGAATGATAAGAGATGAACAAAAAGCTACAAAGATGTAATAGAATGCTCCTAGCCGTCACCAAACTTACCAAAAATGCAGAAATCTGTATTAGGGTTGAGAATGTTGCAAAAATTGCAAATGAGAGCACTAAGGCTACTATTTATACACATCAGTAGACAGTTTCGATGGTAGTTTCGCTGGCCAGGCGAGACTTTCACTGAGACCGACTAATCTAGATACCGAGCGAAACAACAGTTTCGCTCGGTAGTTTCGCTAACTACCAAAATACCAAAATTACAATTAAGCTAATCTAAACAAGTAGACTTAACAAAACTATGAATTCCTCCCTACATTGATCTTCAATATTCCCCCTAGGGAGGGATTCAGCCACTTGATCTTCATTCTTCAGCTCCGGCTTCAGTCGTGCTTGGCTCTTTGTTCAGATCTGTAGTCTCTGATTCCCCCAAAACAGTTGGCTCGTTAGCAACGGGGACATCAGCCTCTGATTCCCCCAAAACAGTTGGCTCATTAGCAACGGGGACATCAGCAGGTTTTTCAACTTGTTCAGATGATTCTCCAAGACCGCCCCAAGATTTGTTCATCTGGTTTGCCAAATCCCTATCTTCTTCCATTCTGTCTTCATCAGCCCTTACCTTCTGTGCTAAATCCTTGATTTCTTTGACAATCCCTGGGGCCTTGTTGGCAACTCTCATAAACAGATTTGCCTCTTCAGCGGTGTCATCTCCTGCCCCGCATCGGATTGGATTCTCGCACAAGGTCTTCAGATCATCGTTGCTAAATGAAAAGACTTCCATCGGGTCAAACAATCTAATCTCAGCATCTTCTCCAATTCTGATAACTGCCTCACCGGTTTGATTATCATAAAACCATTTCTTGAATAACTGCAGCCTTGAAAGTTGTTGATCTGGAATTCTGACTCTGTTCATAGTTTTAGCAGGTTTGAACTTTAAGTAAACTTTGGGCTTTCCAGACGTTTCATCAATTTCAGTCCTTGACTTCTTCCTTTCACCTTTCATATACCCAAAGGACACAAAATCGTCTTTCGCAGCCTGCTGCAGCATCATCTTCAAATTTATTGCCCTTCCACTTTGGTCTTCATCAATAAGGGGGAGCTCTGCCAACCTCCTCAGATCCCATCTGGGCAAGGTCTTGAAGCTATCACGTTTGTGTATATATGAGATGCTGCCCCCTCTCCTTTTGATCATAAAGGCATGAATAGCTGCATTGAATTTCCAGCTTATGATGTGACGATCAGACTCTTTCCTCCTCGGTTGTGAGATATTTTGAAATAAAGGAGTCTGATCTTCAATTTCAGGCTTGGTGAACCATTCTTCTCTTCTCAACTCAATAACTTCTTGACTGACAGAGCTGATTTTTGCTTGATAAGTCAGGGAATTTTCAGTCAAAGAGTAGTTTTCAGGCTCTGAAAGATCATCAATTTCAGCCTCTTCATCACTTTCATCAATAAGGTGGTGGAATTGTGCTTGGACGATCTCTGGCTGTTTGTCTGTTTCAAAACTATAAAGATTTACATCACTCACATTGATTGCATCAAGATCTTCATCATTTACAGCACCACTACCACCAGCTTCTTCATTACCACCATTACCACTTCCACCTGCTCCTCCAGATCCACCAGTACCACTCCCGCCTGCTCCTTCGGTTGTAAACTTTGAAATGTCAGTCATGGAGTCAATCTCAGCTTCGCTCATCTGAATAGGCAAACCCAGATGCTTCTTAATCTCATTCATATCTATCAGCAGGGATTTAATCATTGAAGATTGCTTCACAATAATCTCATTCAGATTCTGGATCTGCTTATCCTTCTCCTTTTCTCTAATCTCAGAATTGACAAGCTTGGTCTTGATCATCCCTAGTTCATTGGCCAAGGAGGTATTTACACCTCGAATGACATCTTCATCCAACTCTGATCTGGGATCAACCTTTCTTTTCTTGGTTGCCCTCATTTCTTCTTCTGTAGGTGCAGTCTGTTTTTGCTTTGACCCTTTTCTTTGTTGTGTCAGATTTTCAAGCTCATCTTCAATTTCATCAGCTGGTTCCTTTCCAGAGCTTCTTACATATTGTTTCCTCTTTCCCTTAACATTCTCACTTTCTTTCCCGTCATTTCTTCTCTTGTTTTCAGATTCAATCAATTTCTGAATATATTCGTACCTCTTTGCAGAGTACATATGCTTCATCAGGTAGGTGGTGTATCCGGAGAAATCGGGTCTCTTAGCAGCACAATCAGACAAAATCCTTGGGTGCATTGGATTTACAATGAGAGCCGCACCCAGCTTTGGCAATTCCGGCTCTAAATGTTCAATAATCATTTGTAGAAATCTCGGATACAAGAGCCATCTTGACTTCTTCAGTGCTTGAATGTTTGACACCATTGCGTCAAAGATTCTCTGAGGTATGTTGGCTTTCTTTCCTTTACAAACCAACAGCATGGCCTCGGCCCAGATCAAATTCAAACCATCAGAACCACCTTTTCTGTCGTCTAAGCATGAGATGAAAACATGTGCGATGTATCTCCATTCCTTAGACATCAAGGACTTCTTAATCTCTTTCTTGTTCTTCCATAATTCGCCTCCTTCGTATCCCATATCTTTCTCAAATCCTTTCAAAACATCCAGTTCCTTCAGCTTTGTTACTTCACCAACGTCATCTTCCAGTTTAAGAGCTTCAGCTATAGTTTTCATGGTGATCACAATATCCTTCTGCATAACTTTAGCTCGGATGCATTCTGGTTTGGCCCTTACGTCATACTCAGCCGTGAGCCAGAATTCTCTGATATGTCTTTCGTCAATTATCGGCATATGTGAAATGGCATGAAAGATGCATGACTTCTTCAGCCATGCGATACAGTCTCTAAATCCGATGGCCTTGTCTGTTCTATCATCCAGAAATGCAGTTACATTGCTTCGAGGCTCGTGCTTCAAAGCTGACATTTTTCTGCGTATGAAATCGAGATTTTGTGAGTTAAAAAGAATTTAAAATTAAATTGAATAATAAAAATTAGTTTCGCTGCGAAACAGTAGTTTCGCTTAGAAACCATAGTATCGCGACACAGCGAAACCGACAGATTCGCGAGAAAGGTCGCAGCGACACTGACGAAGTCAGTTTCGCCGAGAAACAGCAGTTTCGCTGCGAGACTGTAGTTTCGCCGAAGGCGAAACAGCAGTTTCGCTGGGAATCACGGCGACACTGTCAACGAAATTAGGGCATTATCGCTGAACAGTTTCGCTCGTGATTTTGAACTTTCGTTCAGTTTCGCTTAAAGAACATCGCAGTTTCGCTGGACGCGACCTTTGAAATTCAAAACCCGGAAATCGATTTTTAAGCTCCTTTTTTGCAATCGGAACCAACTGTAACCAGATATATCGTACAAACGAGCAAAATGTGGGTCTAAAACACAGTTTTATTATCAGATTAAGATGCCGAGAACTCTTTAAGCACCGATTAACATTAAAACCCTAAAAAAGTTTGCGTTTTGGATGCGATACACACGAGAGATGATCAGAAACCCACAAACCTTGAACCGGTATCGGTTGAATTGATGAAAATGATGAAACAGTTTGGGCGAAAAAGAGTTTCGCGAGTGGGTTTGTTTAGCAGGTTTCTCGTTTAGGGTTTTCAGAAAAATGACCGAGAGTTCTCGATGAAGGGTATAAGTACCTGGGCAGTTTCGCCCGTAGTTTCGCTCGGGCGAAACAGCAGTTTCGCCGTAGCGAAAGAGCATATTCGCTCGAACCTTTTGATCAAACAGATTAATTTCGCCGACATCGAAAGTATAAGTTCGCTGAGTGCGTGTACGGCGAAACTAATCAGGCGAAACAGCAGTTTCGCTGAAACCCTAAAATTCAATTTTGACTCATTTAAGATTTTGAAATTTTTGGAAATGCCGTCAAACTCACACAATCATCATACTCTTCACAAAGTATCGATCTTATCAAAAATAACGCAGAAAGAAAATCTTTTTGAATTTTCAAACAAGAAATGTAAAACGACTATACAAACAAACTCTATTTTAATTTTGAGAAAGATCCAGACGTGAGATCATATCAACCAATACGCATCACACACATTTCAATTTCAAACTTAATCAGCATGCAAGTCAAGCAGATCCCGAATGCATCACATTGATATTAAGCATGCACTAATAGTATTTAACATTTTTGGATATGCTTAAGGTGTATTAATCATGCACTGATCACCCAGCCTCACTCTATCAAAGAAGTTAACAAATCATCATATTCATCTTGATTTTTCTTTTATCTTTTTAAAATGAGATATACGTTCATGATGTTTCATGCAAAAATAAAGCAGAACCCTAAGTGAACAGCGATCAGGTCGGCCGCAAAGCACGCAGAGAAAGCCCGATGCACTTAGGAAAATAAAAAAATGAAAAATAAAGCAGAAGACGTATATATCAACAACAATCAGGTCGGCCTTATCGGCACGCAGAGAAAGTCCGATGATATATACTAAACACCAAGAAAATAAAGCAGAAACTCAATCAGCAGGTGATCAGGTCGGCTTCATAGGCACGCAAAGAAGACCCACTGAGTTGAGTGTAAAAATGGCGTAAAGCCTTATTGCAAAGCATGCGTACATCAGAACATCTCTTAATTTCAGAATCATTGCAACACTTATCAAGAAATGAAAACTAGAGTATATCAGGCAAGCTTTATGTTTATATCCTACTCATAGATATCATATTAGTCATGCACACCCAAAGATCATACAAGCACAATACAGCTTTTATTTCTACTCTATCCATGGCAGATAACGCATGTTGATGTACTATCATTTCTCACATGGTCGGATCAATTTCTCATTTTTTGAAATTTTGATTAATTTATTCTTCCCCCAAAATCCACAAATACTTTATTTTTGGATTTTCAATAAGAAAACTAAAAACAAAACAAAATGATTCGATCGATACTTGACACAAATTTGAAAAACGCTTGAATGGAGACACTTTCGAAGAAAATATTTTGACAAGGAATCCGCTTCGAATGCATGAGTGAAAGGAGATAATTTGAGAAAGATTTCATGAGATTTAAGCAGGTTTAGTGTGATTTACCCCCAATTCCCCCACAAGATAGCAATAAAGACATCAAAAGCAGTTATGAGAGAAATTGCAAGGTAAATGGAACTTAATTACTCCCTTGATCATATTCGATTGACGATTGGCCAGAAATCATTCGAAGGTAGATGACGTGATCATTGATTTCTTGATTTAGGAATTTGGCCAATCAACATGCTCAATTGCGACAGCCACCTGATTCAAAGACAACGTGAATTTAGCATGCAGGTCTAAATAAGACAAACTTAAGATAAAACAAAGTTAAAAGAATATGTACAAAAATTTAAGACAAAAGGAATTCAAAAATTTATTTATTTATTTATTTATTTATTTATATATATATATATTTTTATTATTATTTAAAAGGAAATCATGCCCAGCATTTTAATAAGCTCATAAAAGCGGGGTTTATCAAAGGTTTTGGTGAAAATATCAGCTTTCTGGGCCTTGGTTTCAATGGGAATAACATCAATAAACCCTTTTTCCTGAGCGTCACGGATTGCATGAACCCTGGTTTCGATGTGCTTTGTTCTCGTATGATGAATCGGGTTCTTGGAGATTCCAACAGCGGCTTCGTTGTCACAGAACAGCGGTGTATGAAGGAAGTTGATTCCATAATCCATCATCTGGTGTTGAATCCACAGCACTTGACAACAGCAACTTGAGGCGGCGATGTATTCAGCTTCACCTGTGGATAAAGAGACAGTTGTTTGCTTTTTGCTTTGCCATGAAACCAAGCATTCCCCCAGAAACTGGCATCCTCCAGAAACTGACTTTCGATCGAGCTTGCATCCTCCGTGATCACTGTCGGAATATGAATTAAGTTCAAAGCTTCCACCCCTAGGATACCATAAGACCCAATCTTGATGAACCCTTCAAATAACGGAAAATACGCTTGACGGCCTTTTCGTGAGATTCCCTTGGGTCAGCCTGATAACGAGCACAGTAGCATACGGCAAAAGTGATGTCCGGACGACTGGCTGTGAGATACATAAGAGACCCAATCATTGATCGATAATACTTGGGGTCGACCGGCTTTCCTTGACTGTCGGGAGTTAAACATGTCTGAGATGTGAAAGGAGTGAGTTCAGCTGAAGCGTCGTTCATCTTGTATTTCTTCAGAATTTCCAGAATGTACTTTTCTTGATGAATGAGAATGCCGTCTGGTTTTTGTTCCACCTGCAAGCCAAGAAAGAAACACATTTCCCCCATCATACTCATTTCGAATTTCTCCTTCATCAATTCCTCAAACTCGCGACACAGCTTCTCATTTGTTGAACCAAAAATGATGTCGTCTACATACACTTGAACAATCAGCACTTCGCCGTTGACCTCTTTCTTAAACAACGTCATGTCGATGGATCCACGTGTAAAGCCTTTACCCAAAAGATATTGAGTCAAAGTCTCGTACCAAATTCTGGGAGCCTGATGTAGACCGTAGAGAGATTTGTCGAGCTTGTACACTTTGTCAGGAAACTCATGATCTTCGAAGCCTGGAGGTTGATTCACGTAGATTTCTTCATCAATATCCCCATATAAGAAAGCGCACTTAACGTCCATTTGAAACACCTTGAAATTCTTGTGTGCAGCATGAGCCAGGAAAATACGAATGGCCTCAATGCGTGCAACAGGTGCAAACACTTCGGTATAGTCAATTCCTTCTTCTTGATAAAAACCTTGAACCACGAGTCTTGACTTGTTTCTAATCACAACACCTCTATCATCTGGCTTGTTCCGGAAGACCCACTTTGTACCAATTGGAACCTTGTTCTCTGGAAGATCCACTAGTTGCCACACCTTCAGCTTTCTGAACTGTTGCAGCTCAGACTGCATAGAGTCCACCCAACTTGGATCTGCTAAAGCTTCCTCTACATTTTTAGGAACGATCTGAGACAGAAAACATGCGAACAAACATTCATTGATCAATCCAGACTGATGACGAGTCCTCACTCCATCCGTAATAGAACCAATGACGAGGTCATGCGGATGATCTTTTAAGGTTTTGAAATTTGAGTCAAGGTTGAGGGGAGCGGGTTCGGAGGTTTGATGGGGTAAATCATGAGAGGAAGATGGACGGTCGGGTTGATGCGAAGGTTGTGAGGATGAGGATAGGTTTTGTTGTTGAATTTCGGAGTGAGGGGTGATAACGACGAGAGGAGGATTATCATTTGCTTCAGCAAGGATAGGAAGATTGAATGACTTGAACAGAGTATCTGAATCATAAAACCATTCTGGTCCAGACCCGGTGTTGGGAGTGTTTGATTCTTGCCAGTCAACGTAGTAGGATTCCTGCACAATTCGAGTACGTTTGTTATAAACTCTATAAGCCTTTTGAGAAGAAGAATACCCCATAAAGAAACATTCGTCAGAGACGGCTCCAAATTTCGTAATTTGAGCTTCGGTATTCAGCAATGTGCACGAACATCCAAACGGCTTAAAGAAATCAATCAGTGGCTTCCTTCCATGATACAGCTCATATGACGTCTTCATCTTATCTTTCACGATTAGGACACGGTTCAGCACATAGGACGCACAGTTCACAGCTTCAGCCCAGAAGATAATCGGCAGCTTTGATTCAATCAACATTGTACGAGCAGCTTCCACGAGTGTGCGATTCTTCCTTTCAGCAACTCCATTCTGCTGCGGAGTTCTTGCTGCACTGTATTGTCGAAGAATCCCTTTGTTTGCGCAGAAAGAGTCAAAGATCTGATTACGAAATTCAGTTCCATTGTCGCTTCTGATTGCCTTGACTTTCTTACTTCTTGAACTTTCCACGGACAGGATAATATTCTGTAAAGCTTCAGTCGTGTCACTCTTTTGCTTCAAGAACCTAACCCAAGAGTACCTGGAATAATCATCAGTGACAACAAGACAGTAAGACCTTTTACCCAGACTTTGAACACTAATAGGTCCAAATAAATCAGTGTGAAGCAATTCTAAGGGACTTGAAATAGAATTTTCCACTTTTGGCTTATGTGGCTTTTTATGTTGTTTTCCTTTAGCACATGAAAGACATTTTTCAACGACAGAAAAATCTTTGAACGGAAGACCTCGGACCAAATTGTTTTTGACAAGATTATTTAGAATTTTGAAGTTTATGTGTCCTAAACGTCTATGCCACAAGAAGCACTCAGATACAGAAGCTTTTGAAAGTAAACAAGTCATGGAGGAAGAGTGAGATGCAGTGGATTTCATATTCAGCAAGTATGTGTCATTGATGCGAGGTGCACGCATCGCCACCATCTCTTCGGGCACAATGAATTCAGGCTTGAGAAACAGACATTCATTTGATTTGAACAGCACAGGTATATTCTTGTCGCAGATTTGTGACACGCTTAGAAGATTAAACTGCAATTCAGGAACATAGTTGACTTGCTCCAGAGTAAGAGATCCATATGACACATCTCCTTGACCAACCATTTTTCCACCTCTCTTATCACCTGCAAAAGAAACAAACCCACCATCCACGATCCTGTAATTTGTAAGCAGGTCTTTCAACCCTGTCATATGCCGAGAGCATCCCGAATCAATATGCCAATAGCTATTTGTAGAGTTCTTCGGGAGTGCCTGGCAATACAAGACAAGAAATTACTTAATAACGGGTACCCAGACTTTTGCATTTCCGGGATTTGTAACTTTCTGTTTTCCCCCAAAGAATTGTTTTACAAAACTGGTTACCTTGTGGCCAAAGGATCTATCATGGTTTGTTCGATTTAATTTCTCTTTGCAATGTTTAACAACATGATCATCCTTACCACATCTGAAACAGTGAGATTTGTGACTTGTGCAGGAGGAAGTTTCTGAAAGTCTTTCCTCCTCACAATCTGATGTGTTAGAATCAGAATCACTGTTGGTTTCAAAATCCATCTTTGTTTTATCATTTGAAATCTTTGCATTATTAATTTTGATAACGGTTTTGGCAGGTTTAGTTTTCAAAGATGATTTCTTTTCTTGAGAAACATGATTTTCGGTAGGTTTTGAAATTCGTATTGGAGTGAAAGAAGGAATTGGATTAGAAAGAAATTTGTTGAAGCAATTTTGAGATGTACTTGCATGACATTGATCATTTTCATTTGAAACAAAACTTTCTTGATTAACAGACACGGACTCATCACTACTGCTATCTAAAGAAGAACAACTACTAGCTATACTACTGTCTGTGCTAGACTTCTTGGAATTAGAACTACTACTTGAAACAGACTCCTTAGAATTAAGACTACCGCATCCAAGCCCACTTGTGTTACCATATCCATGATCAAAATCCTCCCTGATCTCCTTATGGTTCACTCCTTCTAGACCTGCATGCAGACTGTTAGCATCACTAGGAATTAAATCATTTAGGAGGATGAGGTTTCGGAGTAGGTGAATAACAATGCGTGCTTGGAGGAGGATAAACTTTAGGAAACACATTCCCATTGTCCTCCATACCTATTCTGGTTTTTATTTTAGCTCCTCGTTGTTTAACGAGCATCTCTTCAACTTTCATTTGAAGAAACGGTCCATCTATCTAACTTAGTCTGAAGTTGTGAGGTTTCAAACTGGGCTAATGTAACTCTTTCAGAAAGCATGTTTAACTCGACATTTTTAGCAAGAAGAGTTTGTTTTAAATGTTCATTTTCATGCATTGCCTCATTTAATTTCACAAAATATTTTGCTTCATTTTCTTTTAATTGGGTGTTCATGGTTTTTAATTCATTGTTGTTGTCAATCAACAATCGATTGGCCTTGTAGATGCCGAACAAACGAATTCTACAAGGATGAGAGCACATATCTTGAACAGATTCATATGAAAGATCCATTATAACCTTTTCTGCAGCAAGAGCTTTCTCACATGTGCACGCGGGTGTGCTTGCTGTTTTCTCATTCATCTTCTTCTCAGCTTCTCCCTTCTCACAGCTGTTAACTGTGTGGTCATTGCTTTGTTCATGAATTTGAGCCGCAAGAGCTTGATTTATGGCTTCCTCAGCTTCAGAGACCTCCGAACTCCAGTCAAAGTTAGTCAGAAGAGTCACTTCTTTGTTTGGCTTGGCTTCAGCTTTGTCGGTGATAGGGATGACTCGAGTTGCAGGCTCAGAGGTCGGTTCAGTGACAATTGGACTTGGGCATTCTCTTTTGAAATGGCCAAGTTGCTTACAGTTGTAGCATCTTAGCTTAGCCTTATCGAATCCAACTCTTCCATTTTGATTCTTGAAGGTGTTTCTCCCAGTACGTTCGAAGAACTTTCTAGCACGAACAGTCAACATGGCCATTTGCCATTTTAGGTCGGTTTCTTCCAAATCATCTGGGTCAACTTGGTACATATCCTCAGCAGTCAGAGTCGAACCTTGAAGTTCTCCAGCAGCGAAAGCTTGATAACTGTTGGTAAACAATGAGAACAATCCCATGTATTCGGGTGAGATCTGGGATGTTTGCTGAGCAGCGGCAGAAGCAGTTGAGGATGAACCAGACCCAAGATGAGCAGATTGAATTTGAGATGAGGCTCCTTTGGGTGTAACAGTTGAGATGAAAGCCGAATTCGGAGAATAAACTTTAGCAGGACCCATGGTTTGATTGTACTCTCTCCTTTGAACATCCAGCTCAAATGACTTAAGCTTGTTAATTACATCCATAAGCTTGTAATCGGAGAAACCCCTCTCTTGTTTCAGCATACGAACCTGAATGCTCCACTCGGGTGGAAGAGCATCCAGCAGCTTCTTGATTTGTTCAGAGTTAGTGAGTTTTGAATCATACTTCTTCAGATTGCTTGACACGGTCTGAAAACAGTTTATCAAATCAGTTAACTTTTCATTCTTCATGCCGGTGAACGAGTTGAATTCTTTAGTTGCTTGGGCTTCTTTGTCCTTCACAAGATCTTCATTACCGTCATAAAACTCACAAAGAGCATCAAACAAACTTTTTGCATCAGAGTGCTCAGCGAAACGATTGTAGATTTCTTGCGACAAGCAGAGAGAAAAAGCACCAAGAGCTTTTTGATCTCGATCAATAAGTTTCAAATCCTTCTCACTAAAGGAAGACGGATTGGTGTTGATCTGGGTTACTTCACCAGTAGTGATGTTTGGAACATGAGGTCCGTTGACGATCGACAACCATTGATTGTAATCGGTGTATAGAAAGAACGATTTCAGACATCGTTTCCAGTTTTCAAAATTGTCTCCGTTGATCAGCCTCGGTGGTCGGTTTGGAGCAATGCTCTCAGTGTCAGCAACATTGGTACCTGATGCCATCTCAAATCAGCCTGAAATAAGAAAGACACAAACAAACAAAGAACAAGACAATTTGGTTAGTTTCGCTGGGAGAAATAGTTTCGCCAGCAATTTCGCTCGGAAATCCTGATCAGATGAATACTTTCGCTGGAACTTATAATTTCGCCAGCAGTTTCGCTTGGGAACACTGAACCAATTCAGCAATTTCGCCAACTAGTTTCGCTGTATGCACGGGCAACACTTTCGCTCGGAAATACCCGATGACACACAGTTTCGCTAGCTAGTTTCGCTGGAAACTGGTTTGAACTTTCGTTCAAGAAAAATGTCAATAGTTTCGCTTTGGATTTAGGGCGAAAGAATAGTTTCGCCCAGTAGTTTCGCAGAGAAACTACAAATTCGCTTGATAGTTTCGCTGTCTGAAGGCACAGTTTCGCTGAATAATCAGCAATTTCGCCCAGAACAAAAAACCCTCTTTTTGAAGAAGAAATGATCAAAAATCAACCCAAATCACTATGAAGTAATGATGAGTTGATTGCATAAGCTTCAGGACATCAAAACGCACAATATTCAGCCAATTTTCAGTCCAAAACAATCAGATTTCAGATCCAAATAGATTTTTAAAAGTTTTACCAAAAACACTCAAAAACACCAAAAATCAAGAGCACAAAGGCTCTGATACCATATTGTTGGTCCTCACTGATCTTTTACAGTGCTAATGAAGGTGTTTTGAGAAGAAAACAATCAAACAACAATAGATGATGATTTCCAATAGCTAAAATGGGTTTCTAGTATTGAACAATCACAACATCAACCAAAAGAATGATAAGAGATGAACAAAAAGCTACAAAGATGTAATAGAATGCTCCTAGCCGTCACCAAACTTACCAAAAATGCAGAAATCTGTATTAGGGTTGAGAATGTTGCAAAAATTGCAAATGAGAGCACTAAGGCTACTATTTATACACATCAGTAGACAGTTTCGCTGGTAGTTTCGCTGGCCAGGCGAAACTGTCACTGAGACCGACTAATCTAGATACCGAGCGAAACAACAGTTTCGCTCGGTAGTTTCGCTAACTACCAAAATACCAAAATTACAATTAAGCTAATCTAAACAAGTAGACTTAACAAAACTATGAATTCCTCCCTACATTGATCTTCAGCAAGACGATTCCCCAAAGTGATTAGTAGTGTTGATTGAAATGACGAATGCTCCTTCTATCCCTGAAATCTCGTAACTAAGCATGCTGACAAATGACCTTCGAAGGCTCTTAAGGATGGTGAAGTATGCATGAGACATTAGAAGAAAAAAAAAACTGAAGATCAAAAAAAAAAAAAGAGGCTATGTTAATACATCTGAAGCCGCTAAGACTTTCCAAGGATGTAACACCATTAGGTTGACTAAGAAGATGTCAAGTCCTTTTGGAATCCTAATCAGTAGCAGACATGAAATAAAGTAATGAACAGATTAATTTAGGCATCGGTAAAATCATTACCCATTAGACCTAGTGAAGAGAGAAATTGCGGCAATAGTGTTTACACTCAAGAGATGCAAAAAGCAAACGAGGTTGTACGCAGGATGTCTAGACTAGTTATTTAAGTAAGTAATAAATAGTCATGAATTATGCTGGTTTTGTTGTGGTTAGAATAGTAATATCATCCTGCACCAGACTAGTGATAGTACACCTCTAGTTGAATCAGGGGTGTGGTGGATACGCCGCTGGTATATCCTATATATATACACCTGAGGTACAACTAGAAGTGGCACTAGATTTAGTCTCGTGCAGGTGGATATTACGGGCCACTGTGGAAAACGAAACAGTAGCATTCATGAATACGTATCACTTACTAACGAATAACTGAGGGACTGTTGATGTCCAGAAGAGAAGTTCAAATCTTAGGCATACGGATAAATGTTTAACGTACGTAGAAGGTTAAAGCAGAATGACAGAAGCTTCGCGATAAATTCAACTTTAGGAAATTCGAAGCATATTCCGGTGGGATTCATAATCAGGCTACCCTATATAGCTAAAGTGTTATGACACCACCTAGATAATGTGTGACTGATAAAAGAAAGAGTTCCTTTATTTTGAGAGACGTATTCTCCCAAAATCGTTAGCTATACTGTTCATTAAGAATTCATTCCTAAAAGTACTAGCAACAGTTATAGAAATGCGGTTCACATTCTAATTGTAAACATGATTTTGTGAATAGAATAGTTAAAGTATTACCTTATAGGTAATAGAGTTAAATGATAGATTGTCATAGGAAGTTTGTTACGATGTTAAAATCGTAGTCTAGGAACCAGGTGGTTCATATGGAATGGATGCATTAGATGCATAGAAAAGTTTCCGGATCAATCCGGGAAAGAAAGGTGAGATAAAGAACTCATTGTGAGTTAAATCACAGTTTGAATAAGTTTCGGGGACGAAACCTTTTAAGGGGGGTAGAGTTGTAACACCCCAAAATTTCATGACTTAAATACGTGTGCTATATTTGTTAAGTAGCTGAAATATACGTGATATAATATATATACGTAGAATAGAGAAACGCCACAATTCGCGTACGAATAATCGACACGACATTCGAGGAAACATCAAGAGGCGAAATTATAGAATATAATAGATAAAGAAAAATAAAGATCGTGGGCGTAGACGGATCTTAGATCCGAGTTATAACGAAGCGGGAAAACGCAAAATAGTGATTTGGGTCCGGTTTGTAATAAACCGTAACTAAGCACGAACATCACTAAAATAATACCGAGACAAAAATAGAATATCAGGTATTGCTAAATACTTGATATATAATCATTATAAAATATATTTGCGATGTTCAGCACGAAAAACGATGGACTCGGTAACCGTTGCTGTTACGCGATAATAACCGAAATCAATTCGGTTAGCCGTTCGAGATGATTATAACACCTCGGCGAAGTATAAATAATAATTATAATAATAGTTAAGTATTTCAGTCCAGATGACGTATTCGGTCTATGAAACGGCCGCGATCGCTACGCGCTTGTACCGTGTAGTTAAATGAATATTCGTCGGTTAACGTTTTAACCGAAGAG
>JBCNJP010000025.1:31088372-31342572 GCA_039602395.1 Deinandra increscens subsp. villosa
GAGAACAAAGAACGAGAAAAGAGTTACCTATGGTAACCCTCGATTGTTTGCGGTCTTCACTTGATATGGTTAATCACGCAGCAGCCTTCTTTACTTCCTTCCTTGTATGGGACAGCAACGATCAACAGGGAGATCACAAAAGAGGAGGAGAGAAAAGGTTGGTTGCTCCAGCCGTATGTGATGGAGAGAAAAGGGGAGAGTTTGATTTTTATATTTTATTTTAGTTGGGTTCTTGAGGAGGAAGTCAAGTGAAATTAGAATATATCCATTCCTTAAGTGTTTGAAATTATAAGAAATCCTATCACCAATTTCAAAACTCACGAAATAGCTAAGCAATCCAAGGGGCCGGATTTTGTACACGGCTTACAATCAAACGAATTTATAATTCTTGTTTTTTCTGTTTTTTTTTTACTAATTGACGGTTTCATGACTTACATAGGGATACTCCAATGAGCTTGAAAGGTTTACGACTAGTACACGCATAATTTACATGATTTTATGCTCACATACAATCATGTTGTCATAAATGGTATAATTACGTTCGTAGGATTAAATCTTGTTTATTTATCACCCAACGGTCAGGACCGACTCAACACGTGTGTCAATGTTCAAGAACCAAATGACACATCTATTTGACCCTACTAGATATTGAATGCACGTATATTTGATATAAATAGTTGTTCACGTTCATGTTTGTCCGGAAAATCACCTTAAATTGTCGGGTGTCACAGCGAAGCTGCAAAATCTTACGCTAACTCGAGCAGCAATTAAAAGCAATACGGCAATCCCAAAAGGGTCTATTACGAAGATGGTAATGGTATACCCAAGAAACCCAAAGCGACTTCCTATGGAAAGAATGCTCCAAGCATGGTTAGCCATGAGCGCTATGTTGATGTCCTTTAACCGACGAATACCCAGATCCCCTTCACTCTTGGGAACACATAAAACATTCCAAGAAATTTTTGCCTGGCCCTTAGCATCCGACCCATTATACCACAGGAAAGCAAACATCTTTGTTTCATCTCCTTAATAGTTCTATTAGGCAACATGAACATAGAAGACTAATAGGCATGCATGGAAGAGAGGACAGAAACAATCAACTAAACACGACCAGTCGCCGAAAGAAACCTGTTGAGCCAGCTAGACAGTTTGGCGTCCAAACGTTCCACAAGAACATTGCAATCGGAATATCTCAGTCTAGTCGATATGAAGGGCACGCCTAAATAGCGAACAGGAAGAGCACCTTCAGCAAAAGGTAGAAACGTCAGAATAGAGGTTTTAACACTATCCGGAACGTTACAGAAAAACGCCGTACTCTTCTGAGCATTAGGAATTAAACCCGACATCTTTGTAAACTCATGTAAGGAACGGGTTAGGCAATTCACAAAATATAAATCCCCATGGGAAAACAAGAAGAGATCATTAGCAAAACACAAGTTGATAATGCGTTGTTTAGCACATGTGTGATGAAGACGGAAAGCAACACTACAGTAGATGGTACGGTGAAGAATCTGGGTCAATATTTCCATCACCATAGTAAAAAGGTACGGTGACACCGGATCACCCTGACAGAGACCCCTACTCCCCTTAAAATATCCATGAATACTCCCATTGATGCATATAGAATAGGATGGGGTAGTAACACACTTCATAATCCAAGCAAACATTTTTTCGTGGAAGAATCTGGGTCAATACTTCCATCACCATAGTAAAAAGGTACGGTGACACCGGATCACTCTGACAGAGACCCCTACTCTCCTTAAAATAGCCATGAATACTTCCATTGATGCATATAGAATAGGACGGGGTAGTAACACACTTCATAATCCAAGCATACATTTTTTCGTGAACCCGAAACCCCTCAGAACCTTCTCTAAGAAAACCAAGTTCACTAGAAACTCTTATGAGGCTTTGGATGGTGATTCGTCGGGCTATGAATATGATGATTATGGGGAGTTGGATAATATGGTAGATGATGTGATTAAGGAAACGAATGAAACTGCTCGATTTATGGCTTCGCAAGTTGCTTCTACTTCCAAAGGGGCGAGCACTCCTTTCCTTAAACGTGGTTTCTTATGATGTGCTTAGCCTTTAGTTTCTCTTGGCTCCGGTGTTGGAGCTACTCGGGATCGTTTGTTTTTGATGATGGAGGTTTATTGCTCGTGTTTGTTGCGGTTGCGCTTGAAGCTCTAGTTGTTTAGACTAGGTGTTCTTTTTTTTATTGGTTGTTTATTTAGTTTATTGTCTTGATTCCTTTTGGTTGTCTACATACTGGGGAATGTCCCATGTATGAACTAGGGTGGGTTCACCACTCTACTTGTACTTCATTGTTTGGGTTAATAGAATCACCGGGGAAACCCTTACCCAGAAAAGAAAACCCAGTTCACAGTATCGTAAGTTTTCTGAATATCAACTTGAAACGCACATCTCGCCGGCCCCAGATTTCTGTGATAATGTGCATTATCACTTGAGTAAGCAAAATATTATCAGAAATACGACGCCTAGGAACAAAAGCAGGCTGGTCACTTAAAATCAGCAACAAACTCTCTTTGATAGATTAGCAATTATCTTGCTAATACATTTTTAGAGAATGTTGCAATAGGCAATAGGCCGATAATCCATAATAGTCTTTGGAGTCGAAACCTTAGGAATGAGGGCAATGATAGTGTGATTCAGCTCCTGTAACAGCTAGCCCGAAATGAAAAATCACGAACTGCAGCCACAAAATCCTTTTGAATAATCGGCCAAGCTTTTTTGAAAAACGCAGCGGAAAAACCATCAGGACCAGGGGCTTTGTCATCACTCATAGAGAACAACACATTCTTTATCTCCCCATCAGTAACGTCCCTGATCATATTATCATCCATGGAGTCAGTCATCCTGTTAATAAAAAGATCATCAATAGAATCAAGATTAGCAGTAGATGTAGAGCCTAGAAATTGCTCAAAATGGCAAAAGAACGCTTGAGGAGGGCAGCGCCTGAATGAACCACCCCATTGACATCCTGGATAATATCAATACGGCTCCGGTAGTTCTTGCATTTAAGAGAATTGTGAAAGTATTACATGTTAGCATCCCCTGTAGCAAGCCATTGAATTTTCAACCTCTGCTTAAGAAATCTTTCCTCATCCAAACTAGCAGACTGAAAACGACGAAGCCCACTCACGGAGAAGACTATACCCGATGGGTTCTTGACAACCGCACGCTAGGCCTCATCGAGCTGATCCCTAAGGATGGTAACATTTTTATGTATATCACCTTGCATGTGAAACATTCTACGAAGAGGCTTTTTAAGCGCCTAACTAACACAAATTCTTTAACACCACTCAACTCCACCGACCAACCCTCCCGTAGCACCGTCGGGAATTCTGGTTTGAAAACCAGAAAATGAGCAAACTTAAAAGGTTGAGTAGCACCGAGTAACATCCATAGGGAGCTGTAAGATGCAAGGAGTGTGATAAAAAATCCTATAAGGTTGATAGACAACAAAAGAATTCGGCTACCAACCAGTGAAACCAATGTTACCCATAACCCTATCGATTTTCTTGAGAAGACCCACACCACTATTTGGCTTTTGATTCCAAGTGAAATGCATCCCCATACTATTTATAGCAAACACCTCAATGTTTTCAATACATTCTTTGAAATCCACCATACCTCTATCGAATTTAGAAGACCCCACATACCGATCTTCCAAATGCAAAGCAGTGTTAAAATCTCCCATGATGACCCAAGGACCATTATTAATGAACACTTTACATAATTCAATCGTCGACCATAATTGACGTCTCGTAATATAGTAATTATGGACATAAACTATCGAACAAAACATCACCTTGGCCGTGCTTTTAACCCGGATCTGCAAGTGACCAATCTGATCAGACATCGCAATAACCATAACATCAAGCATCGCTTTGTCCCAACCAACAATAACTCCCATTCCTTTCCTACAATTCCCAGAATTCGAAATCCAATCCCAGGTTCGAAAAACCCCATTGCACACAGAGAAAATCTTATCAATATCCACATGGGACTCCAAGATAGCACATAAACTAAGTTCATTTTCACGTACCATATGTTGAACCTCTTTTTGTTTCAGAGGGCGGTTTAACCCCCTAATATTCCAAGAGGCCAAACTAATCATCGGAAACTCCAACAGAAGGAGTGCTTGCCCCTTGAGGTTTTGTAGCCATGAATCGCCCAGTTTCATCAAAAGTATCGAACACTTCATCACCATCCGTTTTCTCATACTCCGTACCGTAATCCATGTTTAACGCATCAAAGGAGTTATAGAAACCTCGTTGGGGTTGGTTACTTGAAGACACTCCAGCCTCACTCGTAGTTTTGGTAGTTTGCTTAGCCCCACCGTTAGACTCCTTCCCAACTTTCGGCCCATTAACCTGTCTGTATACGAAATTCTGCTTCGATTGTGTCACTTTGAAACCACTTTTCTTGCCACTTTTTTTCTTATTCACCGTAACAAAGCCCTCATCATCCTCCACTTGAACGGCTTTACCCTTTTGAGTTACCGGATATTTCGAACACGCTCTTTCGAATCATGCCCAAAGACACAACAATGACTACACCTTGGCGGTTTCCACTCATAATCCACTTCCACCATAACTTTTATGAAGTTGCTGCCATTCTCATCCGAGAGTGCCACATAAATTCTTTCTTTAAAGTCATTATTTGCTGATATATCCACAAACGCCCATGCAAAGCTACTCCTACCCCAGACATCCGAACACATAGAGGTCGTGTAGGAATCCAAATGTTTTGGTTTACCAATTTTTGAAAATAGCATGCTCAAGCCATCATCTGTGTATGCTGCCAGAGGAACATTATGAAGCTTTACCCAAACAGGCACAACTTTAATATCTTCTTTCTTAAGATTAACATTTGGAGCCCCAATATTTAGGAATAAAGGTTTATTCCTTATCATCCAAGGACCACCTTCAAGAGCACTCATCATACCTTTCTTATCCGCAGATTGAAAAAAGAAGAAACCATTACCATTCATCATACATACTCTTCTGAATGCCATATTTCTTCCAGTTCTGCCTAACATAATACTCCACAACAGGATATGCCAACCTCTCCCCCAAGAAGTATCCATATATAGCGTAGCCCATATTATCCGCCACTTTTCTAACATTCTCCACCGGAATAACAACATCGACCCCATGATCATTCTTACCCGTATCCATCATCCTGAAGTTCAGTTTTGTACTCTTTTCTTGACTAATGTGAGCCGACACAGATTTCGCATACGTCATTGTAGTGGTCGGAGTAGACGTGATAGTAATACTCGGGTCGTTCTTCTCAACATTAGGGCTGACGCCATCACCAGCGTCTTGTTTCTTCGCATCACTTACATCAGTAGGGCTGACGTCATTATGGCGCACGGCAGCAATATCAGCATTAACAACTGCAGGGATGACGTCATTCATAGGAGCCCCGGCAGGTTCCTTCCCCTTGGCATTCAAGTCATTCAATTTTCCAGTCACAACCGAATTTCCTTTCCTTGGAGGAGGAAGTTTTCCATCAATATTTCTTACACGTGACACTAACCCAGTTGATGATAAAGGCACTCATCTAGCAGTAGGGAAACCCTATTCGACGTTCAAACATGCAGAAGCTTAATCAGCAAGATTAAAGGAATGCAATTCGATCCAGCAGTCAAGGAAGGGAACGATAATCACCATTGTAGCCTTGAACAACCAGATAAAAAAGACCCGTAATCTATTGACTAAGCAACAGCGGGAACGGAAAAAACAATGAAATACATACCACAATCCCAAACCCTAACCACCTGTCCACCGATAGCAAAACTCGTTCCACCGAGACCCAACACCCGGAGGATGCGATCACCAGTGGGGATGGGTAACCCTAACGACCCACCAGTGAGATCACTACCCGTTTGTTGAAATAATGAACACAGGAATGGTAGGGATCTTGAATGATTAGTGCAGAGATTTGGATCAGAAAGCCGGTGAGCTTACGATGAGTAAGTCGCCACAGAGAGAGAGTTTCCAACAATTTGGGTTTCGTGGGTCTTTGCTTACAAAATTAGCAATGGTAACTTTTGGGTTTGTAAATGTCCTTCATCGTGTTGTTGGAGCTGGAGGAAGATTATGTCGATCCGGCCTCTCTTTAGACAGTATATTTGGTCTGTTGCGGGTAATGGTAGGTGTAATTCTGCCTAGTTTGACAAATGGACTGAATCTGGTCCGTTGCGTCAGTTTACTCTCCTCGTTCCATTTATGAAGCGCGATTTTCCTCATCTACTACGGTTGCGGATTTGTATCCTAGTGGGTGGAAATATCCTTCGGCGTGGCTTAATTTGTTCCCTGTGTTAAATGATACTTCTCAGATGGTGCTGAACTCTGCCAATGATAGCTTGTGTTGGAAATCTGAGGACCGGCTGGGGGACTATACATCCTCAAGGGTGTGGGATTCGGTTCGTTTTCGTGGTGATGTTGTCCCATGGGTAAATTTTGTTTGGTTTACTCAGTGTGTTCCTCGCCATGCCTTCATTGTGTGGTTGATTATGCGGAAGAGGTTACTAACTCAATACAAAATTATGAGTTGGGAGTTAGCAAGATGCAAAAACATGAACATGATGTGTTGCCTTTTGTGTTACAACAACTATGACTCACATGACCATCTGTTTTTTTAGTGTGCCTTTGCCGCTCATGTTTGGAAGTTGGTCCGAACCAATTCTAGTTTGGCTGGTGTTTCTGGTTCGTGGGATGATATATCTATTTATTTCATTGGAAAATCTCTAAAGTCAATGCAGGATATAGTGGACAAGCTGGTGGTCCATGCTGCTGCATTTTATGTGTGGCAGGAGAGAAATAGCAGAATCTTCAACAATCATGCTCGTCCTCCTGATGTTTTGGCTTCCTTAATTCTGGAAGTGGTTCGAAACAGGCTAAGTGAATTAAAGTGTAAGATGACCCCTAGAGTGAAAAAACAGATGGTCATGTGAGTCATCTTCCTAGGGTTTCGTTTTGTTTCGTCTCTAATCGGCTATCCATACTCATTATAATGATCTGTAATCGGTAGTAGGTTGATTCAAGTCGCATCTGCAGAAGATCCTTGATTTTTCTTCCTATCGTAACGAATCTGTTAGCCGATTTTCTGGGTCGGTCGATTAGGGTTTCCTCAATCCGGGAATCCTGTTTACCTATCGCTGGTGTGTAACGATCTGTGTCTGGTCGGGGATTAGTTTAAGTCGCATCTGAATAAGATCCTTAAACTGGTTCATTATGTGGGAACGAATCTGTTAGCGCCGTTGTGAGAGTTGTCCTAGGGTTCCGACGGTGTTTCTTTCTGCATGGCAAGTAATACGCCGGGACACCCCCCGGAAGGGAAAATTTCCTCTTCATCTTTCTGCCGGCTAAAGAATATAGATGGTAAACATGGAAATCTGAAGAACGGCTCCGACTCGACGAAGGGTGACAAGGTGAAGATTGTAGGGTTTCAATCGAATGATCACGATGGAAAAACATAGGGGGTGAAAGAAACTAGTGTGACTGAACCAACAGGGCTGGCGGCTTATGATCCTAAACCATCAGTTGCTGCTGATTTGGTTGAACCTGTGCCGGATGCCCAAGTGTCAGAACCAGTTGCTGATCCGAAATCCTATTCTCAGCCGCCAACGTCGTATGCTGCTTCTGTGATTGGAGGTATGAACAAAAAGGTGGTAAATTTTCGTGCTCTTAAATCTGATCACACTAGGTAAGGTGCTGATATTGTGTTATCCAAGGACTCAGTTCGTATTGTGCATGACAAGCTATCTTTTACTCTCTATAGATATTTTCTCGACGATCGAATTGCATTCCCTTGGTTGAGTATTATGTCACGCAAGCTTGGAAAAATTTTGGATTAGTTAAGGTTATGATGAATGCTACCGGGTTCTTTTTCTTTGAATTTTTAGCTGAAAGAGATATGTTAGATGCGCTGGAGGGTGGTCCATGGCTAATTAAAAATCGACCTATGTTCCTCAATATCTGGATTCCTACCACGCAACTAAAAAAGGATGACATTAAAAGTGTGGCGGTTTGGGTTAAGCCTCATAATGTTCCTCTAGCTGCTTTCACTGATGACGGGTTAAGCTTGATTAAGACCAAAGTTGGAATGCCTAAAATGCTTGACTCCTTAACAGCTTCAATGAGTTTAAATAGTTGGGGAAGGAGCAGTTATGCGAGAGCTCTCATCGAAATTTCTGCTGAGCAAGATTTTGTTCAGAATGTCCGGATTGCTATTCTGGCTATTGAAGATGAGTCTTTTATTAGAGAATCTATTGGGGTTAAGTATGAGTGGCAACCCCCACATTGCAAGCATTGTTGTGTGTATTGGCACAACTCGAATGAGTGTCCTAAACAGAAGCAGAAACATGCGGCTCCAAAGATTAATTAGGAGGGGTTTGTTGAACCGAAAGGTATACAGGTTGCAAAGAAAGAGAATGTCATCCAAACGAAAGTTAAGCAGAAGTTTGAGTATAGGCCTGTTCACTCTAAACCGAAAGCTGATTCTAAAGGTGGTCCGCAAAAGAGTGTGGGGTTTACTACGTCAAATAAATACGATATTTTGGGTGATGGGGATGCTATTTTGGGCTTCGAGAGGAGCCATAATGCTGATTATGTGGCTGAATCATCTTCTTCGAGGTTCTCGACGTGTGCCAATACTGGTGGTGATGATGATGTGGAGGGATTTCAAAATGAAACCGAGGCATTCATGGTGGCTGGAACGATGAAAAATAACCAAGGGGCAAGCACTCCTTCTATAGATGTTTCCTAATGATTAGTCTTGCAGCTTGGAATGTGAGGGGCTTGAACTGGCTCCTAAAACAGAAAGAGGTTTGCCAGATGATCAAAGTTAATAATGTTCGGTTATTTGCGATTTTGGAATCCCATGTGGCTGTGGGTAAGCTTTTTAAGGTTTGTAGAAAAGTTTTTAGAAAATGGGAATGGACTTCCAATGGGTCAGATTGTTCGAAAGGCACTCGTATTATTCTGGGATGGGACTCGGATGTTTTTGATACTTTCATAATTGCTCAGTCAGATCAGGTTTTGCATGCTCAGATTACATATAAACAATCTAAGCAGGTGTTTTTTTGTTCCATAATATATGCAGATAATAACCATATTGCTAGACGTGTTCTTTGGAATAACTTAAGGAGGCACATAGGTATTGTTAAAGATGATGCTTGGGTTATTATGGGGGACTTTAATTCGGCCCTTAACATTAAGGATAGGATGACTGGTCCTTCAAAGATTGATGTGGGTATTATCATTTCAAGGAGTGTGTTGAGGATCTGGAAATTTTTGATATTAACGGCAATGGTTTCCATTTTACATGGAATCAAAAGCCCAAAAAAGGGGATGGTATTCGTAAAAAGCTTGATAGGGTTATGGGAAATAAATCCTTTACTGCCATGTTTCCGACTGCTTGTGCAGTCTTTCAACCTAATGGTATATCGGATCACTGTCCTTGCATTTTAAAGTTGGCTAAGTCTTGTTCGCTGAAACCTAAGACCTTTAAATTCGCAAATTTTTTGGCTTCTAAACCGGAGTTCATGGGCACTGTAGCTTCAGTTTGGGATATGGAGATCACGGGGGTCCATCAATTTCGTGTGGCTTAAAAGCTAAAATCTTTGAAGTCTCCTCTTCGTTCTTTGCTGATTAAACAAGGTAACATTCATGAAAATGTCGCAATTTCCTGTAGTAAGCTTGAGAATATCCAGATTGACCTTGATAAAACCCGATGGATTGTATGCTGAAGGAGGAGGAGGCTCGTTGCCTTAGGGTCTTTTTGACGGCCTGGCTAATGAGGAGGCATTTTTTAAACAGAAATCGAAAGTCCACTGGTTGGTTACGGGTGATATGAACTCGGCCTATTTTCATGCGTCTTTAAAATGCAGAACCCATCGCAGCCGTATTGATATCATCAAGGATAGTAATGGAACTACTTTTGAGGGAGATAATGTTGCTATGGCGTTTGTTCACCATTATGAAAAGTTCCTAGGTTCTTCTCCTGATACGGTTCAGACTCCTCCCCCTGACTTATTTGTTAACTCTGTTGATCCGGTTGCTGCTAATAATATGATTAGACCTGTTTCTGATAAGGAGATTAGGGATACGATTTTTGATATGGGTGACGACAAAGCTCCTGGTCCTGATGGCTTTACAGCTTGCTTTTTCAAGAAAGCATGGTCGATTATTGGTAAAAATATTTCTCTTGCTGTGAGGGATTTTTTTTGTTATCGAACGTCTGTTAAATGAGCTCAATCACACGGTTATTGCCCTCATTCCCAAAGTGGCCACTCTTTCTGCGATATATGATTATAGACCTATCTCATGTTGCAATATTCTGTACAAGTGTATTAGTAAAATCATTGCAGATAGGATCAAAGTGAGCTTGTGAATATTATGGATATTAATCAGTCTGCCTTTATTCCGTGGAGAAAGATTTCGGATAATATTCTTCTTACCCAAGAGCTCATGCATAACTACCACCGTAACCAGGGCCCTCCTCGATGTGCGTTTAAAATTGACATTCAAAAGGCTTATGACACTGTGGATTGGAAGTTCCTTGAGACTATTCGGATTGGGTTTGGGTTTCATGCTCGCATGGTGCATTGGATCATGGTTTGTGTCTCTATTCCCTCCTACTCCTTATGCATTAACGGAAATCTTCATGGGTATTTCTAAGGAAAACGGGGTCTTCAGCAGGGTGACCCTCTTTCTCCATACTTATTCTCATTGGTGATGGAGGTTCTTACCATAATTCTTCATAGAGATGCGCATGTTGACTCTTCTTTCAGATTTCATAATCGGTGTGAGAAGATGAAGATTGTTAATCTTTGCTTTTTGATGAACTGTTTATTTATCTGAGAGGTAAAGTCAGCTCTGCGAGATGTATCGGTGTGACTCTTCTTTCAGATTTCATAATCGGTGTGAGAAGATGAAGATTATTAATCTTTGCTTTGCTAATGACTTGTTTATTTTTCTGAGAGGTGAAGTCAGGTCTGCGAGATGTATCATTCGATCTTGGGGAAGTTTACCCAAATGTCGAGTCTTGCTCCTAGTCCTGGCAAAAGTACTGCTTTCTTCTGTAACGTCAAGGATGATATAAAAGACAGCATTCTGCAGTCATGGGTATGGTTGAGGGATCTATTCATGTGCGATATCTGGGTGTTCATCTGATTTCGACCAGATTGCTTGCTAGGGATTGTGCTCCTCTTGTGGAAAAAACTGAAGCCCGTATCATGAGTTGGTGAAATAAACTCCTTTCTTTTGCGGGTCGGGTGCAACTTGTTATATTTGTTTTGTCATCGTTGCATATTTTTTTGGGCTTTTGTTTTTATTCTCCCAGCTAAAATTATTGCTTCCCTTGAGAAGAAAATGAGAGATTTTTTATAGTGCCAGGGTACGTACAAGAAAGGGATGGCAAAGGTGGCGTGGAGAGATGTTTATGTTCCTAAGAGTGAGGGGGGGGGGGGCTTGGTATTAGGAGACTTTCTGATATGAACAAAGCCCTCATGGCTAATCATGCTTGGAGTATTATTACAAAGCGTCTCTCTCTTTGGGTCTCTTGGGTCTATATGTACAGAATAAAACATAGAAACCTTTGGGATCTTAAGTGCCCTACTAACTGCTGCTGGAGTTGGCGTAATATCATGTCTATTCGTCCTGCTATTCGGCAATTCATTTGGTATGTGACTGGGAATGGACTTAAAACTTCTGCATGGTTTGATACTTGGTGTTCGCTGGGCCCGTTATGCAAGTTCATTTCTTCTCTGTCCATTTATTCGGCGAGCTATTCTTCATCTACAAAGTTGGTGGAGCTCTTTGATCAGAATGGGGGCACGTGGCCTAATGATTAGGCTGATCGGTATCCTGCTTTGAATGAGGTTGCAAACATGACCATTATCTCTAATGATGAGGATACGGTGAAATGGAAACTTGAAAATGGCCTTCATGAGTTCTCTTCGTCTCTGGTTTGGAACTCTATCCAGATCTGAAGTGTGGAGGTTGAGTGGGTTAAGGTGGTTTGGTTGGCTCAGTGCATCCCCCGTCATGCTTTCCTTTTCTCGCTTGTCATGCGTGGCAGGCTTCTAACCCAAGACAAGATCCTTAGTTGGGATCCCGCGAGGAGAAAGAACATGAATATGATGTGCTGCCTCCTCTGCTATGCAAATTATGACTCCCACCCTCACTTGCTTTTTGAGTGTTAGTATTCGGTGCAGGTCTGGCAGGTTGTTCGAAGGCGTACTACTTTGGATAACATTTCGGGTTCTTGGGCTGATATTGCTGAGTATCTGCGAAGTAGGCCGATGTCGTCATTTGACAGTGTGGTGGACAAGCTGGTTGTTCACGCTGCTACTTATTTTGTGTGGGAAGAAAGGAATAATCGGATATTCAACAATCATGCACGACCTCCTAATGCTCTGGGTGCTCTAATTACTGATACAGTCTGATCAAGACTTTTTGTTTTGGAGCTGAAGATAAAGGCTAGAGCATGGAAGACCCTTAACCGGTGGGGAATTCATGAAGGATTTAGAGACGCTAATGAATTTATGTAGTTCTGCTTGTTATGTTTTTTTCCTAGTTGGTGGCTATGTGGTTTATTTTGTTTTGGTGGTGTTTGTTTTGGTTTTTCCTTTGGTTTGCATATGTTGGGGCATGTCCCAAGTATGAACTAGTAAGGGCTTCTCCTTGCTACTTGTTCTTTTTGTGGTATGTATATATACAATCACTGGGGTAACCCTTTACCCAAAAAACGATTATGGATCTATGGGGAGTGGGGAAGCATGCTAGAGGGCTGTCTGGAGCAACGTAGCCTTTGTAGCGTTGGTTTTTTCCTAGTTTTTTTTGTTCTAGGTGGCGATGCTTTGTCTTGGATTTTTGTTTGGTTGTGTTTTTTAGTTTTGCATGCTATGGGGCCTGTCCTGTGCATGAACTAGTAAGAAATCTCCTTACCACTTGTTTTTTTCTTGCGGTATATATATACAAATATCACTGGGGTAACCCTTTACCCAAAAAAAATTCACGGTCGAGTTATTCATTAGTGAAATCTTTTATTCTTTTTTGGGAAAAACCCGGCAAAATAAATAAAATAACCAACAAAGTACAAGAGGAGAGCACACTAAACCATAAGGAAAGACATTTCCAACCTAAATGGTTACGTGGGCATAGAAACAACAAAAAACAATCCTATCATCCAAAATGCAACCAAAATACGAAACAACAAGATTATAACATAAACAACCTAACAAAGAAAATAAAAAATAGCACAGCTGATCCCAATGTCCATATTGCATCTAAACCTCCATTTCCACCAAACAATCTTCATAGTGATCCTCTTGCTCTTATGCATAGGCATTAATTTCTAAGAAATATAACCCAAGGTACTGTTATTATCCATCCAGATGCGACATCCTATGAACCATCTATCATGCAAATCCATGACATCAAGCATACCCAAAACCCAAGCATACCCAAAACCCAAGCAATCCCCATCAGAAGCCACAAATCCAACTTGGAACCAAAAAACACCCACTTCCTATGAATCCTCATACTACCAATGGAACTGACCAGCTTAACAATCATACACTTGGCACTAACAATCCACTCATTGTTCCAAAAACACCACGCATTCCGGTAGTAACTTATCAGCACAAGAATCTCTAAAACCAACCTGCTGCACCAAGCCATATCAGGGGTAAACATCATCCATATAACAACATTAATCATAACCTTAACCCAGTTTGACCCCATATCCTTGCTAAAGGTGTTGCAACTATCAGCTCTATTATGACTTATCCAGCCAAGTCCTCCATACCAATACACATTCCTAATAACAACCCAACTATGGATCTAGAAGCCAAATTCTCTAAATAACATCTCATGATCAATCTGGCTCCGACTAAATCAGGAGTGTACAAAGAATCCACAATATAAAGAAGGGAATCATGTAACCAGCAGCTACCACATCTCTTACATTTCTCACCATATGTATTCATCTCAAGCTTCCACATATCAGCTTTAAAGAATTGAATCAAGCCACTAAGAATCCAAGAAACACCCATTTGTCCTCTAACATCAGAAATGAACCAGAAGTCCAAAATATAGTGACTCCAACCTTTAGACCAGCAGCTTCCATAATACTTGCAGTTACCAACATAAGTACTCACATTAAGCCTCCAAACACAACATTTCTGAGGTCAAATATCAGTTCTCATACTGCATCTACACTCCCTCCCACCCATCCAGAAAATGCAACAGATGTAGTAAATATTACTCTCTTTAATTTTCATACAATTCCAACCCAACATCATAACAAAACCCACAATCCCCCCACCCCACCTCTAAGTGGAGGAAAGACTCCAAAAATGCAAATAAAAAAAAGGCTGACTAAAACAATGGACAACAGGGATCAGGCACCATAGACTAGTTCTACAAATATATAATTTAGGGGTAGAGAATAATGTCCTAAAAGCGCTGGTTTCAACCAACCTTATCTCTCCAAGGTAACAAGTGCCATTTCCATCCTAACCACCAATTATAAAGGGCAAAATTGATCATCAACCATACATGACCCAAATGATCAACAAATTTAAGAAAACAATAAAATAAATGTCACAAGACATTTACTAACAAAAATAAACAATGAACAAAGGATAGAACTATAGGTGGTGCACAAATGCACCAGATTACTACCCTAGCTTTGTCAACCCCATCATCAGCAGTAAGGACCCTTGTATTCCCACTACCCCAATTCCTATCACTAAAAAATTCCCTCATCTCCTCCACTCCTCCCTTAAATATGCCATCATACCTCTCTCTCTCAACCCCTCTGTTAATACAAATGAAGGTGTAGTGTGTGCAATCTGTACCAAAGCCCCCCTGCATCCAACCCCAAAACTCACCAATTTGCTTGGAACCTATCCTCTCCACCACCTTTCGTTAGTGAAATCTTTGCTAACGTTGGCTCGTGGGCTCGCGTACTAGATGGGCTTAAAATTCGAGAGGGCCCATTGATCTTATACATATTAGATGACTAGGGGTTAAACCCTAACCGATCTAATAATAATAATAGCATCGACGGCAGCAGTAAAAAAAAAAAAGAAGAAAACTCTTCTTCGTTTTTTTCCTCTCGAAATCCCAAAGAAAGAAAAGGACAGCCGCCGTTTATTTCGATGCCGATCCCCGCCACCGCTCGTCCGATGGCCATCTTCGAGCCATCATATCTTGGTGCTCGTTGCTAGTTAGGGCTTTCCGTCAGTCAACGCCCGTAGACCGCTTTACAGTCTAGAGATCGCCGCCTCGTACGCCTTGATCCGCCACACGGTTTGCCGCCAATCCCCGCCGTAAAAGTGCCAATCACTACCGTGTAACTAGCCTCCGCCGTCGCCGTCGTCACCCACCACCACTACCACCGACGCGAGCCCGACGCCTTTCGTCGTGCGTCGTCTCCGGTTGCAATCGGACTTGATTCCGATTGATATCGTACTCTCGCGAGACGCGACGTAAGTCAAAGTGTACTCTCACGACGCGTAATGACCACGGGTCATAAATGCAGTCCGTAGCCATAAGCGACATCAAAGTACGAGAATCATCGCGATACGCGACAACCGTTGGAGATCGAAAGTGGTCCGTTTCAACCTAGCGCTTCAATCGTTGAAACCCGGTGTCTTGAGCTTTTGTTCAACACTGTCAAGGTATATCTAAACTCCATTTTAGTTTAGATTAGTTTATTTCGATCTTGTTATCGTTATTTATTTCGCGTTAACCGGTTTAACGCGAATAGGTGTTTGTCTGGTTTTTTGTAGTTATGATCCTGTTGACACGATTACGACACTTTAGGTTTACGTGTTTTAATTAGTAAAATCATTTTATTCCGCTGTGTTACGGATTACCGGTTTAATCTGTTTTAACTCTGATTTGCTAAAACCCGGTCGGTAATGTTTCAATTAAATGTAAAAGTATTTTTTAACGTCACCGGACACCCGTATACCACTGTCGTAACCCAACAGTGGTATCAGAGCCTTGATCACCACACGCAAACCCCAACCGGTCAGTTTTAATCCAGTGGATTTCGCGAACTGGGGTTTAAACCCGAAAGTCATGAAAGTTAAAAACGAATTGCTTTTCTACACGTTTGGTCGATTTAATTCCACCAAACATTTTCAATTCGTTAATTGATTGTTTAACGCGCATATTTGGCCAGACCCGTACTATGGTTGTGATTGATTGTCGTGTTTGGTTTGACCCATTTTTGGTCCACTTGCATTTTGGTTTTGAATTGGTCCACTTGGTTTTTGGGTTCAAAAGTTGTATCAAAATAGATTAGGTTTTATTCTATTTTCTTGTGAATGCTCACCATCGCCCTAGACGAACGTGACGAGCATTGATGCGACTACCCCATCATGGCAAGTGTTCTAATCCAAGGACACATCCTAGTATGGCAAGTATCCACGACCGGAAGACCGACGAGTTCCAATCTATCAAGTAGAGCTTATGAAGCCAGTGGGAGCATTAGAGTCGACCAGATGACCGACCATTCAATACTTATACATGTGGTTGATTTTACCTTTCTTTCGCGGACCATCTTTGACATTGTCATTAGGCTCTGACAATGTCGAAACCTCTTAAGTTGAATATGAGTTTGTTTGCATGTGTGTTTTGGTTGCTTGTCTTAACTCGTTTACCGCACCAACTAAAACTCCAAACTAAGTTTTAATTTAAAACTGTTTTACAATCAATTGGTTTGAGTCCTAAAATTTATTAAGACTCGAAATTTCATAACCAATTTTATTCGACTGTGATCTCGAGTTTTTCGATCTTAGATATCAAACTTTTAAATAATTGGTTATTGCCTCGTGATGCGTAGTTTTAATTAGAAGGTTATTAAATAGACTGTCCCGAGTGAGATAGGGTTCTTGAGTATGCTTAGTCAAATGTTAAATTAATTAAAACACTAACTAAACAATCCTATCTGGTAAGCCGCAAAACGGGTAGATTATACCATCCTAGTCAAGTCTAACTGGAACATATATACCGATGCATCAGTGTTGAAGTATTTCAACACCGCACTTGGTGTTCAGGGTATCTTCCAAGGTGTGTGCATTGGTGTATTTCAGCACCGTGCATGCACACTGACCACTGAGGACATCTATCATTTTCTTTACGAGTACCTTGTGTATTGGAGTATTTCAACAACGTACATCTGGTCATTCGTAGACAAAATTGCCATGGATGACGCTAAACGTACATCTGGTCCTTCATGCTTGGTACCTCGATGATGGAACTGTTATTGGGGATGTTGGGGAGGTTGCCAAAGTGTTAGTCATCATTAAAGATAGGGGGCCTTCTTTGGGGCTTGCTCTGAACATTAGAAAAACTGAGCTCTTTTGGCCTTCTTGTGATGGTAGGAAGGTCGTGCGGGTCTCTTCCCAGAGAACATTGGCAGACCTGGCCTTGGGGTGAAACTCTTTGGGGGAGCTGTTAGTAGAATCACAGATTTTATCCAAGGTTTGGCTATGAAAAGAGCTTCCGGCGCTGTTCAAGTTGGGGGATCCGCAGAGTGAACTTCTTCTGCTGCGCTTGTGTATAGGTATAGCCAAAGTTTTCTTTGGGTTAAGGACATGCCCTCCTTTACATGTGATGGGGGCCGCTTCCTTCTTTGATAAAGAACTGCGCACGGCAATTGAGAATCTAGTGGTTTGCGGGGGGCCCTTCTTTGGGGATCTCCAATGGCGGCTTGCTTCCTTACCCATCAGGTGTGGGGGGCTTGGATTATATTCCGCGGTCGAGGCTTCCTCGTTTGCCTTTGTGGCATCAAGGGCGCAATCTTGGGTGCTTCAAGATCATATTTTGAGGGAAAGTGGGATTTGTGGCCTGAACTCTGAGTATGAGGGTGCGCTGGACCGTCTTCGAGATGTTACTCCAGGCTTCAACTTTAGCGGTTTCACTAACAAGGACACTGCCCCCCATAAAGCCCAAAAAGTTTTGGCAAGTGCCCTTTTTGGTAAACTCATGCAGGAGATGGAAGTGAAGTTTGACATGACCGTAAGACAAAAAGCCGTGTTCCGATGTTTCCAAGCGCCACATGCTCAAGATTTCCTTCGGGCTATCCTCATTGACGGGCTGGGCCAGCACATGTCCCTGGTGGAATATCGTGCTATTCTTAAATACCGCCTTATGATTCCTATTTTCCCGACAGAAGAGAGGTGCCCCGTTTGTCGCAAGGCATGTTTAGATCCGTTTGGGGAGCATGCTGTCCATTGCAAAGAACTCCCGGGGTTTAAATATCGTCACGATTTGGTTAGGGATGTTCTATTTGACATATTCAAGCGTGCGGGGATTTCGGCGAAGAAGGAAGCTTCGGTCAACTTCCTGACGGACCCGTCTGATGGGCGATCGACCCTTAGACCGGCAGACATCTTGGTCTTTGGGTGGATAGGGGGAAACATGCATGTCTAGATCTAACTGGGGTCTCCCCTCTGGTGGGCTTGGGGCTTGGGGAGTTCAAAGTGGGCCAGGTGGCTTCTAAGGCTGCGATGGGGAAAGTGAACAAGCACGAGAAAACGTGCATCGAAAATCAACATGTGTTTGTTCCTTTTGCCTTTGACACCTTTGGGTTCCCATATTCCTATTCAAGATTTTCTTGTCGTCTTTGAATACGAATACTACATCGAAACACTAAAACGAATTGCCTATTATTTCATATTGCTGCAACTGTTGCAAACAACGAGGTTTTCCAGCTCAAGTCTCTCCTTCAGAAGGAGAAACTTGATGACACTAACTTCCTCACTGACATCGAAATCTAAAAATTATTCTGTAGATGGCCAACAAACAACATGTGTTGGAACAAGAGGTGCCCGAGCACCCGACTAATAATATGCCGGTTGGTCGCGCTGCACACGATGCACTGAAAAAGGATGCCAACTCAGTGATGTGCCTCATGTTGGCCACCATGTCTGCTGATATTCAGAAGAGCACGGTAGACAGGACAACGTTTCAGATGATCGGGGAACTTAAGGGCATGTTTGAAACCCAGGCCCAGCAGGAACGCTACGAAACTATTGTCAGGCTCATTACCTGTCGAATGGCTAAAGGTAGCTTTGTCAGCGCCCATGTCCTTAAGATGAAGGGCTACATCGACCGACTTGCGAAGCTCGATTACGTCATTCTTCAGGAAATGGCGACGGATTTGATCCTCCACTCTCTTTCCAGTGCGTTCACTCCCTTCTGGATCGATTTTATAGGAACAGCCTGGTTAAGACAGTGATTGAGCTTCACGGTATGTTAAAAACTGCTGAGATTAATTTTCTCACCAACATCAACAACAAAGGCAAGTCGAATGATGTTCTCACCATCCGATCCGGAGGTGTCAAGAAACCTGAGGCTAAGAGGAAACCTGGGCAAAGGAAGGAAGGCAAAGGCACTGCTGCTAGAGGTTCTAGTGGCACCGGAAAGGGCAAGTCAAGGGCTTCGAAGGCACCGTCGCAAGATGAGCGCCAGTTCTTCGAATGCAACAAGATGGGGCACTAGAGACGAAATTTCCCTAATTATCTTGCCAAGGTGAAAAGGAGGTAGGCCAATGTAGGCTCTTCCGGAGATATATATCTGTAGCCTCATGTTATACACCACTTCGATTGATCATTCAAAATATATGATTGACATACTTTACATTTTGAAGGAACATGAAGTCGACGAAAGCAAAATAACCAAGATGACATGACATCTTTGCATGATTGCAAACTTTGAATAAAGATCATGTTGTATTTTGACTTCTTGGTGGTATCTTTAAACAACTTGCTTGTTTAGTTTTCCTGGAGGGGTCCAGGATGATACTATTTTGCTTTGGTTTGAATCTCGAACATGCACTAAAGTTTCTGGTTTAAACTTAATTAATATGCATGTTTTTATCTACACTTGAAAAATGTTTTCACTTGGTCAGTAGATTAGATTCAGACACATATAACATGATGCTGAACCTGGTGCTCTTGATTTAATGATCACAAGACTAGCCTATATGCGAATAGAAGAACGTTTGTTCTCTCAAATCCCATAGAGGCTATGATGTCTTTTATTCTCATCGTACACGTTACGATAGGAATAGTAACCTACCATGATTCGTATAACCTTATGGTTTGGAATCGCGTAGCCCGAATATTCATTAAATCAAAATTTTGAACTTTCATGAAATCACTTGCTTGATTTTATCCATTCAAACAATAGGACCTTTGCTGAGTTCAAACGCTTTTTTGTAAAAGTTCAAGTCACCAGCTCGACTTATGTAACACAATCACCTGGATGATTATGTTATATAAATGCACTAAGTTCTGTCCATATGACCATGATGGTCATGAATAGATATATACGTACAACACCTTGAATGTCAAAGACTACAACTAGCTTGTACTTGTATGTGTTAAAATCCTGCTAGGTACATGTGGCTTACCTTGTGAGGATTGGGTTTCAAGTTGGAAAACAGATAAACACATGACCCATGACATGCCACTAGCCGCCGTTCGCACCTTATACCCACGAATCACATCCTCACCGATCGCTTGCGACTCAAACTGGTTCCAAGAGGAAGTCTTGCGAGAGACCAAGTTTGAGTTTTGCACGTCCGCTTTTGTTGCATAGACATCTAAATTCCTTATCAAAGAAACTTGATTCTATAGGAATTACTGGACTGTGCACCGTGACTCTTGCAATTAAGCAAGACTCGTTAGACAAACATCTTTTCACAACAACGTTTGTTTCTATAGTGAAACATGTTAGCATTCTAAATGGCTGATAATTCCAAATGGAACTCGATATCGACTTTACTTGCCTAAAATCTTCCATTATTGATTGGTCATTGGATTGAATTGTCAACCCTAAATCAGACTTGGTACTCTAATATAATAATCGTTAGGGCGTCTAGCATGCAACTGCTTTCAAACACAAAGATGATTATATCATGGATACCATCAAACTCAAGCAGTTTGATTTCATCTTGCTATCTCATGCTGAAGACATGAAAATTGGATATTGATCAATTTAGACTCATACTGTGTTTATGAAACAAAATTACTTCGTTCTTGGAAACGAAGAATGTTTGCTAAGAGTTCTCTTGCAAAACAATATCCTAACAGTTTGAATGAAGGATGATTATAGGAATGCATCGTCTACATAAAACAAGTGGGAGAATCACCACTAATCCTTATCAGGATAACGATTGAGTGTTGGTCTCACGTTCATTGAAGTATACTGGATTAAACTTGTAATGAAGCCTCAACTGATCTCAAAGTTTCAAGAGCCACACACAATTGAAGTCATCTCAGGAATGGCATCCTCAAATACATTCAATTTCTTGAAACGTGTCGTGTCATACTAGTTATGAAACGAGAACTATCCAACATAGGGATGTTGCATGAGTGTCACTGTAAAGAGTTACACAACGACACAAGCTGGAAACCGAATCATCTCAACTTGACTTGATGATGACAAATGCTCATGATGAGTGAGTGCGTATACTCACTGAACTACAAGCTATCTTAAGTGAAAGTTTGTTTTTTAATAATGAATGTAAGGGTACATTCGAAGAAGTTTATTTTTATTATGTGATAATCAATTAACATGCCATTGTGATAACACAGTAATCCATGTGCATACCAAGGGCCCAAGTTTTATCATGCATTCAAATTCACTTAAGTACTTTTGCTATTCATGAGAAACACCAAAACTAATGAAACAACTTAAATGGGCAAAACCAAAACACAGGCAGAGAACTTAGCACGAGAATTCACAGTTCCATTGATCAAGTTTGATCAATAAGCTAATACTGTTACGTATTACCTGAATTCTACGCTACTTTGATGTTCTACTTTAGTGTTGGAATGTCGAACTTTAACGTTTGCACCAATTCATTCAATCTGGTCTAAAGGGTTAGATGTAGATTTTGAATTCTGCGAAACGTGTTTGAATTTTATAAACATCCATGAATATTTTGTGGTTCGGGGTCGGCTGATGGCTTGAAATGTAAGAGGTCCCCTAGGGTGGCGCAGGTCTTCAGTTCCTGGAGGATTGGTTTGGTGGGAGGCATCGATGGCGTGACTTAGTGTTTTGTTCCTGGTGCTAGTTTGCTAGGAGGTTCTATTTGTTCTGGTTTTGTTTCTGGTGTTTTGTTTTGTTCTTGTGTTGTTTCTGCATGCTCTGGGGTATGTCCCGAGTATGAACTAGTAAGTGCTCTCCTTACTACTTGTGCTTGTTTGCGGTATATATATACAAAATCACCGGAGTAACCCTTTACCTAAAAAAAATCCATGAATATTTTGTGAAATATTCTAAAAAACTGTCCATAGTCGATCTAAATTGTGGGAACAAAACTGATCTATGACTATTCTGACTCTGGACTCAAAGGGTTGACTATCCAGACTCACAGACCTCATTAGGGAATGACGTCGTGACGTAACTCATATCAAATTGTCTTCATGGATTTTATCATAAGACAAATTTGATTGAATGGTATACTCAATAGTATCCTTTGACCTGAGATACATATGCTACCTCCCGTTTGCCGAGGACTATTATTTGATTGTAGTCTAACGCTGTCGTGTAACTGCCAGTAATAAGGGCTACTTTTGGGAATGGATCTGAAGCTTAGTGGGAGCTGTATGTAGTCAAGATGGGATTCTGTACTCTTGCACTAATAATGCAACAGCTAGACATCGTGGGCCCACTTGTGAGTTCCAAGTGTTAAGTGTAAGGCCTTACCCAAACCTATTGTGTGTTTGTTTTGGATCACTTCGAACTACAGACACGAGAAATAAAATGACTGAACATTAAGGAGAATGAATTGAATCCATGTCTCTTGTTCAATTGATGTCTTATACGGAAAGGAACTAATGACTTCGAAATACCACAAGTCTTATGTCAGTTGATTCACAACAGATATGCCTTGATTATTGACTTGAAGTGTTATAACTGGTTGGGACAGTCATGTGTAGCTAGAGCACCTCTGACTGTTTCTTAGATCTTGTCGCGATCAGTCCAAGTGGGAGACTGTTGGATATTATGTGTCCAGACCCGACAAATCTTGAACCCGACCTGGTTACGACCCGTAAGAGTTACACCGGGTGCAACAAACTCTAAACCCGCTTACTTGTTAACCGGTAAAAGAAACGGAAACGTTTGATTATATATATAAAATATTTATAAAAGTTATATATAATTAATAATCAATAATAATGTTATTAACCGGCTTAATAATAATGGGTGAACGATATTTAAATAAAAGTAGTTTTATTTAAATTCACGGTCGAGTTATTCGTTAGTGAAATCTTTGCTAACGTTGGCTCGTGGCATCGCGTACTAGATGGGCTTAAAGTTCGAGAGGGCCCGTTAATCTTATACATATTAGATGATTAGGGGTTAAACCCTAATCAATCTAATAATAATAATAGCATCGACGGCAGCAGAAAAAAAAGAAGAAAACTCTTCATCGTTTTTTTTTCTCTCGAAATCCCAAACAAAGAAAACGGCAGCCGCCGTTTTTTTTATGCCGATCGCCGCCACCGCTCGTCCGGTGGCCATCTTCGAGCAATCATATGCTATGGTGCTCGTTGCTAGTTAGGGCGTTTTGTCAGTCAACCCCGTAGACCACTTTACGATCTAGAGATCGCCGACTCGTATGCCATGATCCGTCACACGGTTTGCCGGTAATCGCCACCGCAAAAGTGCCGATCACCACCGTGTAACTAACTGCCGCCGCCGTCGTCACCCACCACCACTACCGCCGCTCGCCTGCCGTCGCTTGACCGTCGTCTGTCGATGCAAGCCCGACGCCTTTCGTCGTGCGCCGTCTCCGGTTGCAATCGGACTTGATTACGATTGATCTCGTAATCTCGCGAGACGCGATGTAAGTCAAAGTGTACTCTCACGACGCGTAATGACCACGGGTCATAAACGCAGTCCCGTAGCTGTAGGCGAAATCGGACTAAGAGAATCATCGCGATACGCGACGACCGTTGGAGATTGAAAGTGGTCCGTTTTAACCTAGCGCTTCGTTCGTTGAAACTCGGTGTCTTGAGCGTTTGTTTAACACCGCCAAGGTATATCTGAACTCCATTTTAGTTTAGATTAATTTATTTCGATCTTGTTATCGTTATTTATTTCGCGTTAACCGGTTTAACGTGAATAGGTGTTTGTGTGGTTTTTTGTGATCGTGATCCTTTTGACACGATTACGACACTTTATTTTTACGCATTTTAATTAGTAAAATCGTTTTATTCCGCTGCGTTACGGATTACCGTTTAATCCATTTCAACTCTAATTTGCTAAAACCCGGTCGGTAATGTTTCATTTTAACTCTGATTTGCTAAAACCCAACACGTACAACATGTTATATGTGGTATACGTGTTAGGTTAAGTATAGAAAACCTAAATTCAATCACCAATGTGTATTCGAGTCCACTTGTCTGTTGTCCATGCGTTGTTAAGACAGTTGGTCAACACGGTCAACACTCACACGGTTGCATGTTTAGGTGGAGTCTAGGAGGGACTCACCATCACTATCCAGCGTTTACTATTTGGATACCTATTTTGCACCCTAAGGTGAGTTCTTAACCCCACTTTTAACTATTATGCTTCTGGGGGAGAAGACATGTAGTAACGATTTCTGTTCAGAAATACTAAACGATTTCTGTTGAGAAATACTAAATGATTTCTGTTGAGAAATTTATCTTCTGGTTGCATAGAGATAGTTGTTAGGACACTCCTATGTAGTAGACTAATTCAAATATTAGAAGAAAACACTAGAACTATCACTAAGAGAGAAAAGATAGCAGAATCTGTCAAACTTATAGATTTCGTGACTATACAGATAAACTACAGAATTTTTTATAGTTCATCTGTGAAACCCAAAATTTCACAGAACTCCCCCATTCTATAGAAGGCTTCTAATGGGAAGCAATCTAAGTCTTCAGTAAAGAATCTTGAAGGAGTTCAAGACTAATAGAAGATAAAGATTACGAGAAGTAAAGAAGGTTATGAGTGAAGAACAAGTAAAGAAAGATCCACTTGACATTTAATGCAAATACAGTTGAACAATTGGTATCAAAGCAAATTGGATAACTCATTTTTAAAGATTTTGCTCTTTAACTTTCTCTTTGGTTGTATCTTGTATTTAAAGCGTGTTTTAATCTTTTTTCAAAATGTCAACAAGTTGGAATAACATCAAATCTATGGGTTCATTGGCCAAACCTCGCTTGCTATATAGGGTGGAATATTCACATTGGAAAATAAGGATTACTAACTTCCTAAAAGAAGTTGACAATTCCCTTTTGAAATGCAAAACCAGTTGACCTCACTGTCCCACCATTGACGTTCTCGAGATTAAAAAAACTGAAATAGCATGCCCACAACAAGAAAATGGTGGAACGAGGAGGAAAAAGCCAGAGAAATAAATGAGGATAGAGCCAAAACCATCTATACTATCTTATTATGCATATTCTATCAAGTTGTTGACAATTAAGATGTACAACTTATTTATGCATAAGGTACAAGTGAAAATTAAGAGGTACAATGCTTTATGCATGATATACAATGGTTTAATGCAAAGTGTTAAAAGTTGTAAAAGGTACAAATGGTTAAGCATGATTTACAAACCATTCACCTTTTCCACTGAAGGACACATATGTTCCTTTTTTTGCAGACACTCTAATCTCAAAAGTGAATTAGAAATCAGAGAATGGAAATTTGAAATTCAAATCCATCTTTCTCAGTTTCTCCACCTGGTTTCCCCATTCCACCCTCTCCATTTTGAAAACCTAGATCCACTGTGCGAACACTTCACCCAGCCATCTGAGATCCGTCGCTGCTACTCCTCCATCTTGAACCATCGTCATCACCATTACAGTCGTGTGTTCTGACTTGTTTCAAGGCGTCGTCTCTCACTCTCTCTCTTGATTCTTCAAACGTGAACTCAAACTCCGATGAGGGTTTCCTTCTTCTCTCGATTTTTTAAACGTAAACTCAAACTACAGAGGTAAGTATTTTTCTTTATTTCTGTCTCTCTCTCTCGATTCACATCGATGGATCATTCCCTTCTGATCAAAGAAATTCGTCCTTTCTCTTAGAACGCAGCGCAAAATGAAGCAATTTCTGCTCCGTCTTCTCCATGGGAGACGATTTCAATTATGAGAGCTTCAGTCCGAAGATTTCAGGTAGTAGAGTTTAAATTTGGTTTTGCTTTTTAGGGTTCTTTATCATCACGCCCGAGTTTTGGGTATGGCTATGGTGAAAATTAAAGATTGAAGCAGAAGAAAGCACGGTTGAGGAGCTGATGAAGAGGAGTGGAGATCCGATATCCATCACAAAAAATTGATGTATGGGTATGATTATTCAGTGGAGGTTGAAAAATTAATTTCTTGGCCAAATTCCTCATGGAGGCTCCTCCAGGTGCAAACTTTATCACCAGAGATCTTGATTTTTTTGTGCAACCTTCGAATCTGTGCAACATTGATTACTTACTGTGATTCTCGATTTTGTATTTGTTTTTTGTGATTCTTTGTTTATGTTTATGAGGTTTTGGATTAACAAGCATAATAGAGCTTTGATTTTGAGTATCTGAACTTATACAGACCTATAACTTCAAATTTGAACAAAGAATCAAGACATGGAGTCCTTATTGAAGGAATTACAGGTATATTACTTGTCCCTTTTTTGTTATCTTAGTTACACAGTAAAGTAATACTAAGATTAAGTCGTTTAAACTCTTTGAGCAGGATCAAGCCTCATCCACACAAGTAGAACTGAAACGTTTACATGAAGAAAGAATGGAAATATCAAAAAAATTATCCAGTTTGCAGGTTGGTATGGGTATTGATCATATGGCATTTTAAGATTTTACAACACTTGGGTTCTTGATCTTTTGTACTTATGTGACAGAGTACTTTGAAGAATGCGAAGGGAATTTTGTCCTCTGAAGCTATAGTCTTGGTGAAATTGCCAATTTTTTATGATTTTATGTGGTACATTACATTTCTGGCTACTAAAGTTGTTCCTTAAATTGGTCCTTAAATTGCTTTGAATCATGTTAATTTGAGATGTAAATTTTGTATCCTGCAGTCTGCAGATTGAAGATCTGATGCTTTCTCCTTTTTAACACTTGATAAATGTTAGGTATTAATTAACCTTTTTTACATTCATAGCTAAAGTATAGAAAGCATACAATTTATACATATTTTCTTACAGGTATGTTATTACACGTGAACTGTTTTTTTATATAATAACAATTCATAATAATGGTTCTTTTTATTGAACAGGTCATTTGGATTCATGTTTTTTGAACTGATTATTATGATTTGAAGCTGAAAATATATGCTCTTTAGTCTTTACTGTTTTATTTTATTAAAATTGTTTGCTTAATTTTGGACTGATGTATAGCATGCACCATTCTGTCAGTAGCAGCCTCTAAGTTTAATATACCTGATTCTTTTTGTGGAGATAGTGGTGACATAAATCAAGCATGTGCGCCTCCAAATCTGTCCAGAGACCAATTATTGTTTACAATTTGATGTCCTTGCCTGATGATAGGGAAGCCTCTCAAAAGGTTAACATTTTTAGCATATATATAGCCTATATACATGCTAAAACTAGGTTAACATTATTGATTATTCTGAAAAAGATTGTTATAAAAGGTGATTTGATTGCCTAAGTTCTAAGTTACTTACTATTTAGATTATTGATCGTGTTTCTTTTACATGTAGTCATGTAGAATAGAAGACGAGGAAGACAGAACTTTAAGGAATTCTGTGTTGATTTTAGTTATGATAAAATTTACCCTTTACATTATAGGTAGATGCATTTTCGATTTTCAATTGGAACCCACTAACACTCATAAGGTATGTGCTTTCTTTCTGATATGGTCTTTTGAAGCATGTAGAGTTCCAAATTAGTAATGTTCTTCTGATCATATGCTTCCATTACTTCCAATGTGCTTGAAATTTTGTCTAGGGTTCTTAGTTGTTCTACAAGATTTGTTGAATTGTAATGCTTTCTTTGTGATTTTAGTTTTTTTGTTATCTTCAGGTAAAATAAATTAATTTCTAAGTCTTATGGGAATCGTGATAAGCGAGGTCTAAAGATTGTAAAAGCCATTTGACCTTTTCTCGCATCTGATTGTTAAAGTAAGCATTTACCTATTGTTTGAATCTTTTGCCCCTTATTTTGTTGCAGATATGAAGCTATGAGAGCTTCTGGGAAGATGATTTACACTGCAACCCAGTGGTAAGAATTTGAGATGCATTTTGTTTTTTTCATTGGTCTTCATGATGCAAATAAAGGTACTAATTGTTTCAATTTTACATGACCATGTTAAACTGATTATTCACGAGATCCCTACTTTGTAGATGCAACACCATGATAAGTTGACTGGAGAAGGAGGTCCCAAGTTACAAGAAACATGGGGTGCGTAAGCTTAGCTGTGTTTGTAAACATGTTGATTTTAATAATACTGTTATAATTTGTTTGTTGCGTAGCAATTGGTAAAACATGAATTTTAATATGTTTGAAAACATGTTGGATTTTGTGTCTGCTGGTGATTGTGAAAAAAACATGGATTTTAAAATATTTTTTGTGGTATAATCATAGTGCCGACCCACAATATATAATAAAGGTAACTTCATATTATGTGTCACGTGATTTGCATTCTTGAACTAACGGTATTTTCTCCTTTAGATACAATTATTGGCAGACCTTGATTTGAAGAAAACATCTATGTTGGTAGATTGGTCGGTGATAATCAGGTGATGATAATTTCTTTCATTATTTAAGGATGTCTTCTTTCAATAGATACCCTTCATCTATTCCAATATATCATTTATCATTTTATTCCTTCCTCTAATTAGTCTGCCAACAGAAAAAAAAAATCTATTACACTGGATGAATTTTCATCCAAAGAAGACAAAATACATGAAAATGGTGACAACTTGGTGATTGTATGGATGAAATAACATATGTTAATGAGTTTATTTCATATCTCACTTTAAGTCTGTGTTAATCATGATGTGCTCAAGCTTATGAACATGCTACACTTCAAGTTTGTATGATTTTATAATATTAATTTAGGAAAAATGGATTTTAATAATACAAGTTTTACCTTGTTGGCGGATAATAATACGAGTTTTGAAATTTCCTCATAATAATACGAGTTTTGTGGCTATTGGATTCTAATGATATACCGTTAGTTTTTTACTAACGGTGTTAGTCTGTTGCCTACGTGGCAGGTGCCACGTCAGGTGCCACGTAGGAGGAAAACAGTCTACGTCAGGTGCCATGTAGGCAACAGACTAACACCGTTAGTTTTTTACTAACGGCGTATCATTAGAATCCAATACCCACAAAACTCGTATTATTGTGAGGAAATTTCAAAACTCGTATTATTATCCGCCAATAAGGTAAAACTTGTATTATTAAAATCCATTTTTCCATTAATTTATCATGACTTTATTTTGAAATTGTTCGTTGCCTTTAAAAGTAAGAAACTTCAAGAACAAACTGTTATAGCTAAATGATTTTATTCTATTTAATGAATTCTAGGTACTCATATGATTAAGGAATCAGGGGTGAACACTTGAAGATGAGCTTCAACACAATTAAAAGATCACCTCATGGATTACTGTTTTGAAAATGAAGACACTAGATGGAAGGACCTTTTTGGGAAAGATGGGATCCTATCCAAACACTTAAGGTAATTAATATAGATATTAAGAAGCTGCTCATCAATCTTAAGTCAAGCTATACCTTTTCTAACGGACACGAGAAGCATCAAACTAATAACCTTTTTCACATAATGTTGTTCTTTTTGGCTATTCGTAGGCACGTATGGAAATTGCGTGGGTGAGGAGGGATTTTCTTTGCAACACATCGCAAGCGTCGGAAATAAATGCAAATTTTGATGCCACGGTGAGAGAGAATGCAGTGTTTGCTGCTTTAAATTGCATCTATCGGCTGCAGGTTGCACCATTTTTCACCGGATAAATATTCTAAACGTTAAGTATAAATACCTATTTTGACTTGCATCTATCATGCTCAGATCATGCAAAACACTTATGTTCTTGTGCTTTGGGTGCAAAGTTTTTCCTTTTTCGTTATGACATCAAAGATTAACTATTGTCATACATCTTTGTCAATGATATGATTCATAATCTTTAAGTCTATTATTGTTAATCATCTAATGTATATGTTCCAAATTACAATTTGTGTAATTCTTTTATTTTGCAACAACAACTTGCTAATAGAAATCCATTGAAATGGAAGTAAGTTTAAAATCTTTACTTTAAAGTTTAATCTCTTCATTGTGTATTGCTTTTTGCTTTTGTCCAATCCCCATTTTAAAAGTCAAACCTTTCACTTAAAATGATTTTTTTATCTTTTCTTTCAAACTGGGTACATTGTACTTTATGTTTGGAAATTAAAATGTCTGTTTTCATACTTTTAGGAAAATTGAACTTTAATAACCCATTATAATCTATTAACAGATATTAATTCAAATTTCATTTTTACTCTACAATAATCCAGTGTTTAAACATGTTTGAATTCTACAAGGGTAGATAAGCTAAATCGATGATACAAATGAGAAAACCAATATACGTACATTCGAAGATATATCACGAGGGTATAGATAAATGAACAAAAATCAAGTACTGCGTTCGTTGTTTCCCAAATGAATTCCCAAACTGTTGTGTGGCAATAATGAGCGAACAAATGACGGATAATGCTTATGTACTGTCACCGCCGCAACGCGCGGGTACATTACTAGTTATGATTATGGCTCTTCCTCATGAGATATTCCGTCAAGTCGACTGTAGAAAAGTACAAAAGCTTTAATTGAGTACAAATCATTTAAGTCACTCCAATGTTGTCACTCATAAATGTTTACAATCGTTTGAAACAATTTAAACAACTTAAGAAAGTTTAACGTTTCAAAAATGAATGAAGAAACAAACATAAAATTTATCAAGAGTCTTCCCCAAGAATGGAGAGGACTCACCATGACTCTTCAATAGACTCTAGACTTGGATGAGAGAAGTTTAAGTGACCTCTTTTGTATCTTAGACTCTCAGGAGTATGAGATTTTAGCAATCTCCAAATCTAGAGTAGACCCCTTGGCTCTTTACTCTAAAAAGAGGAAAGGAAATAACAAACAAGAGACATGCCACTTAAAACAAAGAAAGAACCTAAGGCAATTTGGGAGATTCAACAAAAGGAACCCATCCTAGTCAAACAATAATATGCTTCAAGTGTTGTATAATGGACTATGCTTCAAAATGCAAAAGGCAAAAGCTCAAAGATGCTACTTACTACAAAAGAAAATTCGAGCACGCCATGCAAAACGAGAAGGCCTTAATGGCTGAAATGGAGAACTGGGTTTCAGAATCATCTGATGAAGGAGACGAAAATGCAAATCACTATCTTATGGCTGATCATGATCATATCTCTCAGACAATTCTGGACTTCTTAAAGAGGAACAAGACCATCATGTGCAACAAATATGGTATTGTGACTCGGGATGCTCTACACCCATGACTGGAGAAATAAACCTGCTCAGCAACTACGTTGATAGTGGGGTATTTTGCATAAGTTAGCGCTCCGAAGAGTTTATATTTTTAATTTTTTTAGAAAACTGATTTTTGTCAAAATCTTTAAATGCAAGGTATCTGTGGTCGATCATTTTTATTTTCTTTTCTTTCTATTTCTTTTATAATTTTAGGGGGAGAATATTTGGAAAAGTCAAAGAAAAAATAGTATATTTTACATTTTAGGGGGAGAAAATGGAAAAATATAAAAAAAATAAAAATGAAATGAAAAATATAAATAAAATGGAAAAAAAAATAAGAAATTGATCCGACAATGTGAGAAATAATGGTACATCAGCATATGCATTATCTGTCATGGATAAAGTAGATACAAAGGCTGTAGGTCATTGCTTAATACGTGAAAAGTGCATGACAAATATGATATATGCAAGTATGATATCAGGATAATGCCTGCCTGATAACTGTGGTTAATAATCTTGATGAGTATTGTGTGATAAATCGGAAAAAATAGAATAAGAGATATCCTTGTGTATGCATGCGTTCTTTTGAAAGATTTTAACTTGTTTGATTTTCTTTTATTTTCTCAAATGATTGGACTATCTATGCATATACGGGAGTATCGACCTGATAGTTGTTCCTTTGAGGTTCTGCTTTAATTTCTTGGTGTTATTTCAATCATCGGACTTTCTCTACATGTCCACAAGACCGACCTGATTGTTGTTGATTGAACAAATTTACTTGTTTGTATTTCTTATTTGGTTAAATCTGAGGTCTTATCTATGTATCGAAAGATTGACCTGACCTTAAGGTAGACGATTTTGTTAGGTTACGATAGTGGCATTCGGGTCTCGGTAATAGCAATTTTTTTTTTGAGATAATTATTTATGAAAAATAATTATTTAATCAATAACCGAGTAAATTAAATTTAAATAATTAAATTAACAATTAATTTAATACGCAATGGAAAACGATATAATTTACTAACGCGAAAACCAGTTAATTAACATAAACCAAAACAACAGGATTCGACAATCACCAAACGCGCAAACACCTAAAACACGTTAAACAAAACATGATCTAATCATAAATAAATAAACATTTAAATCTAAACTAATAACGAGTTTAGATATACCTGAGCAATGATTCAAACAAACGTTTGAGACACCAAAGGTCAATAGGTGACGCTACGGTTTCGCAGGGCGCGATTCGTCTGACAAATCAAAACTTTCCTCGCGATCACGGATTCACTACGCGGTGACACGATCACCGGGAGAATCACGTACGTCGGATTGGCGCGAACTAGGGTTTGCGGACAACGAGCGAACACACCACACGGTGGTGGTTCGCGGCGGAGGAAGTCGACGGCAGAATCGGCGATGGCGAGGAAGGCGGCGGCCGGTAAGGGCGGTGGTTGTGGTGCGACGGGGCGGTGGCGGCTGTGGTCGCAACTCGTTGTTGCAGCTCGGTGACGGGCTGCGACGGCGGTGCAGCTACGGCGACGACAGAGGAACAGGGTGCACGACGGTGGCGGCTTGGAGAGCGGCGGTTGATGGCGGCTGACGACGACAGCGATGGTGGCGGACTCCGGCAGGCGGCACGGCGGTGATTGTAGGATTAGGGTTCTCACGATGGGATCAAGCGATCGTTGGAAAACCGAGGAGGACGGCGGCAGTGGGGAGGCGTCGGCGCCGATCGAGAGAGAGGAGAGGGGGGGGGGGGGCGAAAACTCTAGTCTGTGGTTTAGGGTTTCGCCTCCCTTAATCAGTTATATTTATAACTGATTAAGTTTCCGATCAGTCCCTCGATTTAAAATAATCCTTAATCGAAGCATTTAATTTGAGAAATTAACATTTAATCCCTTAAATCATTGTCGCTTGCCGAGACTTAACGAATATTAGTTAAATTACTAATTCGTTAATCGTCGTTTAAGACGTAAACAATATTTAGGGTCTTTTGTCGCTTAATTAATCATAACGATTAATTAATTATTTAACTAATTAATTTTTTTATCTATTAAACCATTTAATAAATAAATAATTAATTCTTCTGCGAATTTGCCGGTTATAAAAGTAAGCGGACTTTAAAACCCGTTGCCTCCGGTGTAACTCTTACAGGTCTGGACACCTAAATCCAATAGTCTCCCACTTAGACTGAGCGCGACAATAAATCAAGAAACAGTTAGAGATGCTCTAGCTACACGTGGCTGTCCCAACCAGTCAGGACGCTTCAAGTCAAATAACCAAGGCATATCATTAAACTCGTGATACAGTTTAGACTTATGGTATTTGTAAAGTCATCACATCCTTTCTGTATGAGACATCAATCGAACCAAAGACATGGATTTATTCATTCTCTTCTGTGTTCGATCATTGTATTTCTCGTTTTACTGTTCGAAGTGGTCCTATCAAACACACAGTAAGTTTGGGTAAGGCCTTACACTTAACACTTGGAACTAACGAGAGGGCCCAGGATGTCATACTGTTGCATTATCAATGCAAGAGTACAGAATCCCATATTGACTACATGCAGCTCCCACTAAGCTTCAGATCCATTCCCAAAAGTAACCGTTATGGCTGGCAGTTACGCGACAGCGTTAAGCCACAATCAAAGAATGTTCTTCAGCAGACGGAAGGTCGCTCATGTATCTCAGGTCGAAGGATACCGTTGAGTATACCATCAATCAGAGTTGTCTTATGATTAAATCCATGAAGACAATCTGATGCGAGTTACGTCCCGACGTCATACTCTAATGAGGTCTTGTGAGTCTGGAAAGTCAACACCTTGAGTCCAAAGTAAGAATAGTCTTGCTTTAGGCGTTGCTCCCGCAATGTCTGATCGACTACAGACTTTTAGAATATTAACAGAATATTTATGGATACTAAAACGTATAAATTCGAACACGTTACACAGAATTCAGACTTTTTCTAACACCTTAGAGGAAGTCGAATGATTTGGTGCAAACGTTAGTGTTCGACATCCAACACTAAAATCGAATACTATTGTGATGCAGAATTCACGCACTATGCAATATTATTATTTCAATGATCTAGCTTCATCATCGAAATAACGAATTCGCTATCATGTCCTTGAGTTTCGTTTTAGGATTGCCAATTTTAGTTGTTTCTTAAGATTCAGTGTTTATCTTGAACAGTGAGTCTTCTTAAGTGAATCGAACTTGTGATTGAGTAATGCCCTTGGTGAGCACATATACGACTGTGTTATCACTTGAGCATGTTAACCGACTATCTATAGAGTCGAATTAACCCTTTGAATGTTTTATGGCATTCCTGGTTCAGATTCAATTAAGGTGGCTATGAATTTTCAGCGAGTATAGTCAGTACTCTATCAATGAACATTTCCTTTCATTAGTGTCTGGCAGTGATGATGTGATTTTCCATCTGTGGTCGTGGCGTAACCCTTTACGGCGACATCCCATGCAATATTTAGTATTGGATTTGTTTCGTATCATATTTAGTACAATTCGAATAGTTTTAAGAGATTGATCATATCAGTGGTTGCTCAGCCATGATGTGATCAATACTTAATTCTTTAATATTGAAACATTTAAATCAATTGAGGTGTCATTTAAAATTTAACTCAGTAAATTTAAATGATCTTTAGATCGGCATTTGATCGTTATTCCCGGTAAGGATCAGTAGCGATGCTCTCACTTGATTTAGGCAGACTGACATTCCTTTTATCATTCTTCTTTCAAACCGTTTGGATATTGACTTGCACGAAGTAATCATGGCAATTAAATTTCGTTTTCAAGAACGAAACTGTTCAACTTCGTAGCATGTGGTACGAAATTCGAATCCTTAATATCCAGATGTTGTGATTCATTCATAAGTTCAAAGACGATTGACAAAGTCATTACAGAGTTTGATAACATGGAGATGCTTTCGTCTATGATTGTTTGAAAGTATCTCGTGATGATCGAGACGATGATTTATTCCATCGGACTCTCGGGTTCGAGATTAGAGGATGTTTCCCTTATTCAGGTAAGGTTAACATTCAAACTCTAATCAGAAATGTCAATGTGTTTCGTTAAGCAACAATCCATTGTTGGTGAAACATCGCCCATCTGACCCGTCTTGATTAGGTGCGAGAGTTGCTTTACACAATCCAGCGATTTATCAGAATCACGTTTCTTTAGATATTTAAGGATCTTTCTTTGGACGTGTAATTACTAAATTCCACTTTCGCAAGATACTGGTCTTGGGATTGGAAGTCAGTTATGCAATACGTAAAGGGGTGTTATGGTTGCAAAATGTCAAGGGCTTTTATCGTGGCAAGTCATTTGTCTTGTGTTTGTCGGTTTCATGATGAAACTGTGAATCCTTGTACTAACCACTTTAGTGCATGCCGGATTCAAAACACATGCGAGTACAACGAGTGTAGTCTAAGACTTCCAAGATGTGTGTAGGTATGCACATGTATATATATATATATAATGGTAATATGCACCAGGATTGGTGTGACCATTCTACAATGTTATAATCAACAAGTGATTATTCTCATAGTAATTCGGCTGGTGATTCGAACTTATAGGAACAAACGTCTGCATGAGGCAGAGGATTGATATATATAATGGTAATATGCACCAGGATTGGTGTGACCATTCTAAAATGTTATAATCAACAAGTGATTATTCTCGTAGTAATTCGGCTGGTGATACGAACTTATAGGAACAAACGTCTGCATGAGGCAGAGGATTGATATGTTCACATGGTTGTAGATCGAAAAGTCGATCTTCAATCAGTTCGACTTAATTTGATATTATTGACGTCGGTGGTTCAAAAACATAAGACTTTTGTGAACTACCGTTATGTCGTGCGTTGTATCGTAACAAGTACGATAGACGCTTAAGGCATTGTAGCTTTGATGGGACACATTAACCAAGAGGTTATTATGTCGCGTCTAAGTTAGCCTTATAAATCAAGTGCACCAGGTTGCGAGGTATGTTGTTTTGGGATTTTGTAATTAATCTAACAAAAGGTTGAATCAAATTCAAAGTAGATTAAAAACCAATCATGAATGTTTCGAAAATCAACCATAGTCAAAACATGTCATAGTCAAAATCCAAGGAAAGCAATTTTTTCATCCTGGAAAACAGCCAGGGAAATCTAAACAAAAACAAGTTGTTTCAAAACCACCAAGAATTGTTTTAAACTGAAAACTCAAGACACGAACTTTATTCAGGTGCGAGAATCGCAGGGTAGCTCAGTGTCGTCTTGGTTTGCTTCCTTCAGCTTCATGCACCTACAAAATGTAAAGTATGTCAAAAATATATTTTGCAGGAATAAGTGAAGCATCACACAACATAACTTATGTGTATACCTGAGGAATTACCCGGTTGGGCTTTTCCATTCTTCACCTTGGATACTCTGGGCAGTTTCTTTTCCAGTGCCCCCATCTTGTGGCATTGAAAACACTCGCGGTGCTCAGGCGGCGGTGCCTTGGATGCCTTGTTCTTGCCCTTCTGGGAGCTTCCAGATGCTCTGGTGACAGCTGCCTTGCCTTTCTTTTTGCTTCCACGCCTTCCTTTCTTAACCTCAGGCTTCTTGACGCCTCTTCATCGGATCGCAAGTACATCGGGTGCCTTGCCCTTAACAAAGTTAACTTCAGCAGTTTTGAGCATGTCGTAAAGCTCAGTCACTGTCTTTACCATGCTATGCATGTTAAAGTTTACCCGGAAAAGGGTGAAGGCACTGGACAGTGAGTGAAGAATCAGGTCAGTCGCCATTTTGGTGGGGATGACGTAATTCAGCTTCGTAGGCGGTTGATGTAACTCTTCATCTTCGGGACGTGAGAGCTGACGGGAGCACCTTCGGCCATGCGACAGTTAATAAGTGTCACAACGGTGTCATAGCGCACCTGTCGGGCCTGAGTTACGAACATGACCCTCAGATCACCGATCATCTGAAAAGCCGTCCTCCTGTCAACCATGTTCTTCTGAATATCAGAGGTCATGGTGGCTAGCATAAGACATGCGACTTTTTTAGCATTTTGTCGTAATGTGTTATGGGCGTTTCGCGCGGAGCAGTGTTAGCTTCAGGTTGCTCGGGAACCTCAGCTTCTAACACGTTCTCCATGTTAGCCATTTTCAGGACGATCCTCAGATTCCTTTCCCAATCAAGGAAGTTGGCGCCATCAAGTTTCTCCTTCTCAAGAAGAGACTTGAGATGGAAAATCTCTTGGTTTGCGCAGTTTGCGTTAGCCATCTGAAACAACAGGCAAAATTTTAGTGTTTCGATGTTTGATTTGTATTCAAGGATGGCAGTGTTGAAATACTCCAACACGGATGCATCGGTCAATATGTTCCAAGTTAGACTTGACTTAGGATGGCATAGACTACCGGTATTAGGCTTACCAGATAGGATTATTTAGTCATATTTAAATATTTAATGTGACGAAAATTTTTATAAATCCTATCTCACTCGGGACGATCATTTAAATAACCTAAGTATTAATGATCTACGCGTCGCGAGACAATAACCAATTATTAATAATGTTTGATTACTTTATCGAAAAAATCCGAATTTAATGTCGAATTAAATTGGTTATTAAATTTTATAAAGTCGTAATAAAATTAGGGCTTTTATTTAATTGATTGAATAATTAGTTTTATACCGATAAACTAAGTTTGGACTTTTAGTTGGCGCGTTAATCAAATTAAGACAAGCAACCAAAAACAAAACAAACACACATGCACATATTCGGCCATGCAGGGGTTTCGATATTGTTAGAGCCTATGACAATATTGAGAAAGGTCAAGGGACGTAATAGTAAATCAACCACGAGAACAGAAAACTCCCTGATTGATTAAGTCGCTCCCACTGGCTTCAACAAGCTCCTGCGCGTCATCACGAAACGTCGTCTCGTTTTGGGTTTTAGCCATTTTCGAAAATCCCAAAAGGGATAATCTCAAATGGGTCTTTGTGTCAAGCTCGTCTCGTTCGTCCAGGCGAAGGTGAGCAATTACAAAATTAAAATAAAACTATTATATTTTAAACAAATACAACTTTGAACCCAGTTAAAAGTGGGTCAATCCAAAACAAAACAACATGGGCCAAATGAGCCAAACCATAACGAATCCATGACAAAATAAAATTAAGGTTGGGCCGAATATATACGAAAAATAATCTAATCAATTTATTGAATCGGATTACGTTTAGTGGATCCAAATTGACTAAACATATATAAATGGCAATTCATTCTATTTCGCGACTTTCAGGTTCAGAACCTCAGTTCGCAAAAGTACACCGGTTTAAAATTGACCGGTAAAGGTTTGCGTGTGGTGATCAAGGCTCTGATACCATTGTTGGGTTACGACAGTGGCATTCGGGTCTCGGTAATAGCAATTTTTTTTAAATAATTATTTATGACAAATAATTATTTAATCAATAACCGAGTAAATTAAATTTAAATAATTAAATTAACAATTAATTTAATACGCAACGGAAAACGATATAATTTACTAACGTGAAAACCAGTTAATTAACATAAACCAAAACAACAGGATTCGACAATCACCAAAAGCGCAAACACCTAAAACGCGTTAAACAAAACGCGATCTAATCATAAATAAATAAACATTTAAATCAAAACTAATAACGAGTTTAGATATACCTGAGCGGTGATTCAAACAGACATTTGAGACACCAAAGGTCAACGGGTGACGCTAGGGTTTCACAGGGCGCGATTCGTCTGACGAATCAAAACTTTCCTCGCGATCACGGATTCGCTACGCGGTGACAGGATCACCGGGAGAATCACGTACATCGGATTGGTGCGAACACACCACATGGTGGTGGTTCGCGACGGAGGGAGTCGACGACAGAACCAGTGACGGCGAGGAGGGCGACGGCCGGTGAGGGCGGCGGCTGTGGTGCGACGGGGCGGCGGCGGCTGTGGTCGCAACTCGTTACTGCGGCTCGGTGACGGGCTGCGGTGGTGGTGCGGCTATAGCGACGGCAAAGGAACAGGGCACACGGCGGTGGCGGCTTGGAGAGCGGCGGTCGACGGAGGCTGATGACGGCAGCGATGGTGGCGGACTCCGGGAGGCGGCACGGCGGTGATTGTAGGATTATGGTTCTCATGATGGGATCAAGCGATCATTGGAGAACCGAGGAGGACGACAGTGGTGGGGAGGCGTCGGCGCCGATCGAGAGAGAGGAGAGGGGGGGGGGGGCGAAAACTCTAGTCTGTGGATTTGGGTTTCGCCTCCCTTAATCAATTATATTTATAACTGATTAAGTTCCGATCAGTCCCTCGATTTAAAATAATCCTTAATCGAACCATTTAATTTGAGAAATTAACATGTAATCCCTTAAATCATTGTCGCTTGCCGAGACTTGACGAATATTAGTTAAATTACTAATTCGTTAATCGTCGTTTAAGACGTAAACAATATTTAGCGTCTTTTGTCGCTTAATTGATCATAACGATTAATTAATTAATTAACTAATTAATTTATTTATCTATTAAACCATTTAATAAACAAGTAATGAATTCTTCTGCGAATTTGCCGGTTATAAAAGTAAGCGGACTTTAAAACCCGTTGCCTCCGGTGTATCTCTTACGGGTCTTGACCGGGTTGGGTACTTGATTTTGTCGGGTCTGGACACCTAAATCCAACAAATTTAACATTGTGTTGTCTTTTGCATGACACACAATGGATGTTTATATCTCTAAAAGAAATTCTATAAAGCAAGCACAAAGATGTGTATGATTGAAAATATCTTCATAATATAGCTTAGCTTAAAAATGATGAGTTGCCAATATCTTTGAAAAGTGTGAGGACCATGTTATCGGTGCTTGAATAACATACCTTAAATATATTAGAAAGCTATGGAAATTGATTTGTCTATGCTGAAATGAAATTAAAGTTGCACATCTTTGCCTGCATGCTGACTAAGTTAAAATTGAAGTGTGCTAGACGCGTTATGACCGATATGATCTCACGTTGTGATTTTTCTCACACAAAAAAAAATAAGTCTACTTTAGTATTGCATTTACATTTAATTTCAGAAAATCCAAAAAGATTTTTTTGGTGTGTTTAAAAAAAATCTTTCTTCTTTTGTTTTCGATCTGATTGGCACGAGATACATCAAATTTTCAAAACTGATTTCAAATCATCTTGGTTCTCCAAAGAAGAGTTTTGTCCAAGATTAAAGTTATGTTTGAAAAAGAAAAACTGCACTTCTATCTTCTGAAGCTTGCTGGTGAAAAGATCAAAGTCTCTCAAGTATGGATCCCATGCATGGTTGCAAAGCTGTTAACGAGTTTATTCCTTTAGCCAGTCAGAGGTCAAGCTAACAAAGGATACTTTCAGAAATGGTTCAGTTGACACAGTCCTGTTTCTACCATGCCTACCCTAGATCAACTAAAAAACAGATTCAAAGAGTTTGAAGATCTGATACAACACATGTCAAGGGGGAGTTTGTTAGAGCATTTTCTGTGTGATGTGTGTGTATAACAAGTAGTATCGTTAGTTGGTTTGGTTAGTTTAGTTAAATCATGTCTACAGTAGAAAGTGTCATTATAGCTTTGGTGAGGGACTTGTATGTGAGATATAATATCTCACATATAAATCATATATTTGATGTAGCTCAACATACACAGATCATCGCACGAAGTTTAAGTCCAACAAATCAAGGAGTTTTTTTTTTGGTAGAGGGTTACCCCGGTGATTCTATATATACACCGCAAAAAGGAACAAGTAACAAGGAAAGCCCTTTTTAGTTCATACTTGGGACATACCCCAGAGCATGTAAACAAAGCAAACACAACAAAAAACCAGAAAAAAAACAACCACCTAGTACATACTTAGGAAAACAATAAGATTGAGAATCTACGTCACGCCGTCTTGATCACTAAAACTGCCACCAATCTCCCAGTCCTCAAGAATGCAACAAACTCTAGGAGTCTTCCTCAACTTGAGTCCCATCACCCTGCTACGCACTGTAATCCCAATGATAACTGCAAGAGAATTCGGAGGTCTTGCATGATTTTGAAAGATACGCTTATTCCTCTCTTGCCAAAGTAATAAGCAGAAGCGTGTACCACAAGTTAGCCACAATAATCACCAAAGAGGAGACATGTTTATCAACAAAGAAACTGGATATATCAGCCCACACCGGATCAAGACTCGAGAGGCATGTCCACTCACGAACACGGTACCAAACCTGCGAGGAATAAGAACACTCAAAGAACAAGTGGCTGTGGTAATCCCAGGTTCTGTAGCAGAGCAAACAACCCATCATGTTCATATTTCCTCTTCTGCTAGCACCCCATGTCAGAATCTTAACTTTAGTAAGAAGCCGCTCACACAAGATAGGCCAAACCAGAAAAGCATGGCGAGGAATACACTGAGCATACCAGACAAACTTAGCCCACGAAACCAGGGGAGCATGAAGTCTAACCGAATCCCACACCAACAAAGAGGAGAAATCAGCCCATTTGTCGCCACATTTCCATTTAAGTTTATCCTCAACACCAACTATGAGAATCGTACCTACAACCTCATTTAGGACATGAAACTGATCATCCCATTCAGGAGGCTACGAGCCACCCCTCTGGTTAAAAAAATCAGCCATAGAGGAACTAGTAGAGAAACCTGCATTGTAAATAGTATGATGAGTAATGTATTGACACAATGACCCAGATTCAGACCATTAGTCATACCAAATAGAAGTGCTCCGCCCGTCACCAACAACAGACCAAATGAATTGCCGAATCAAAGGACGGATGGAACAGAGCTTCCTCCAACTCCAGCAACAATCCTTAGGGCACGAATATTCCCAAAAAGATCTATTTTTAATCCGATAAGTATGAAGCCAAGCAACCCAGAGAGAGTTCCATTTGACCAGAATACACAAAATGTGAGAGGCTATAAGAGCCTTGTTCACATTTGCAACACGACGAATGCCAAGACCCCCTTCAGATTTGGGAATACAGACATCGCTCCACGCAACTTTAGCCTGACCATTCCTAGAAGTGCCATGGTGCCAAAGGAAGTCTCTCGTCTTCTTCTAAATAACGAGATAATACTGGTAGGTAATATGAAGACCGAGGCCCAATATATATGTAAAGAAGAGAGAACGGAGTTAATGAGCTGAAGTCTACCAGCAAACGAGAGGAACTTGTTCCTCCAACTCGAGATACGGCTTTTAAGGCCTTCCAAAAGAGGATCACAATCACGGGCACGCAACCTGGTAGAAATCACTCCCAAATAACGAACCGGAAGAATGCCCTCCACCATATTCACAACAGTCAAAATGCCAGATTTGGTGTGATCAGAAACATTGCAGAAATATACCGTGCTCTTCTGCGGGCTTGGGACCAACCCAGACATCCTGGCAAACTTATTCAAAGACTGAATGATTCAAGTGGCAGAAGCCACGTCCCCTCTAGCAAAAATGAATGGATCATCCGCAAAGCAAAGATTAATAATACGCTGCTTGTCACACCTGTAATGAAATCTGAAAGACGGATCGACACGCACAGTATCATGTAGCACGCGGGTAAGAATTTCCATAACCAAGGTGAACAGGTAAGGAGATAAAGGACATCCTTATCTGAGACCTCTCTTACCCCTAAAAAATCCATAAAGGTTACCATTCACACATATAGAGTAGGAAGGGGTAGAGACACATGTCATAATCCGGCCAACCATAGTCGGGTGGAATCCAAAACCAATAAGAACATCCTGGAGAAAACCCCAATCCACAGTATCTATGCTTTATGGATGTCAATTTTGAAAGCACAACGGGAAGACTCCACAGAACGGTGATACTTATGTATCAGCTCCTGAACAAGAAGAATGTTGTCAGAAATTTTCCTACCAGGAATAAACGCCGACTGATTAACATCACAATACTGGCAAGATCAAATTTTATCCGGTCAGCAATAATCTTGCTGATACATTTATACACCACATTACAGCAAGAGATCGGATATAGTCAGTAACAGCCGCCGGGGTGGTAACCTTGGGGATCAAAGCAATGATAGTATGGTTAAGTTCCAGAAGAAGTTTGCCAGTTCGAAAAAATCTTGAACAGCTCACAAACATCATTACAAACAATCGGCCACGCTTTCTTGAAGAAGGCCGCCGAATAGCCACCAGGACTCGGATCTTTGTTGTCACCCATAGCAAAAATCGTATCCTTAACCTCCTCTTTGGTAACATTACGAATCATATGAACAGCAGCAGACTGATCAAGAGTGGAATGGAGGATATCCGGATTCAAGTGAAGATCAATATTACCCACACTACCAAGAAAATGTTCATAGTGCTTGGCAAAAGCAATCGAAACCTCGTCCCCCTCATGTTTAATACCAACAGTATCCGAAATAACATCAATCTTGGTTCTGTGATTTTTGCATTTGAGAGAGGCATGAAATAAGCAGTATTAAAATCACCAGACGCAAGCCAATGAACCTTAGATTTCTGCTTATGAAAGCTCTCCTCATCCAACGAAGCCTCATTTAGATCATTCAAACACCTGGACTCTAACTCGCGAAGAGTCCTATCATATGGGTCATTATCAATCTGGTGTTGAATATCATTAAGCTTAGTACGAAGGGAATTCACCCTAGTATGCAAGTTCCATTGCTTAAATAAGAGGGAGCGTATGGGGGTCTTCAGCAGCTTCAACTTTTTAGCAAGATAGAATTGATGGACACCCTTAATATTAGTGCCCCAAGTTGCCGAAACAGCCTCAAGAAAACCAGGCTTAGTAGTGAGAAAATTTGCAAATTTAAATGGTTTAGGTTTGCGATCCTGCTGAATATTAAGCTGCAGAACACAAGGGCAATGATCAGAAATACGATAGGGCTGAAAGACAGCGCAGGCCATAGGGAACATGTTCAAAAATGACATATTTCCCATCACCTTATCAATCTTTTTAAGAATATCGATGCCCTTCTTAGGTTTTGGAGTCCAAGTGAAATGAAGCTCGATGCTATTAACATCAATCACCTCAATATCCATGATATAGTCTTTAAACTCTCCCATACCAGCATCTTTCTCGGAAGAGCCAACCAGTTTATCCTCCAAATTCAAGGCCAAGTTGAAATCACCAAGGGGGACCCACGGGGCTATCCTTGATGAAAGCTTTATGTAACCGAAGCTCCTCCCACAAGCGTCTTCTAAGAACATAATAATTATCAACATAGACAAGAGAGCAAAAGAACACCTGTTTCGATCCTTTGCAAAAGACCTTAGCATGCATAGCCTGATTTTTCTGAGCAATGAATCTGAAGATTCAATCAACGAACTGAGACTTCTCTATATATATGTATTCAAGTTCGTTGCATTTGAATAACCAAAAAAAAGAACAAACCCCAGTTCTATTCTCTGAGTTGATCTTTCTAGGGAGGAGTTTTTGATCTTGTATTTCAGATTCTAGTCCATCATTGAGTGTTATTTCATGTAATCTGGATCCAATCAATACTATAAACCGAGTTGATTTACTTGATTCGTGTTCTTTGTTTCTTGAGTTTTGGGTTAACGTTCGGTCAAAATTTGGTGTACAAATCACTAGATCGGGCCAAATCGCTTTTACACTTCATTGAAATCAATTCCTTCTTGTTAAGAAAAGCTTTGAACCACTAACCGCGCTTTGTTTTTGAAAATGACTCCACAATCATCTTTCTTATATTTCTAGAACCAACGCGTCCACAATGTTTTATGACTGACTCTGGCTTATCCACGAGATGCCACACTCCAAGTTTTGCAAACTATTGCAACTCCTCTTGCATTGCTTCTACCCAAGACGCATCTTTCAATGCTTGAACCACCGTAGATGGCTCCACATGAGATAGAAAGCAAGAAAATGACATCTCATTTTGAATCCCTGTCTCCTGAATATTGGCAATCAATGCATCAACTGAATTTGAAATCTGATGACGCGTGCGCACTCCCGCGTCGGATCACCTTAGAAACGGATAAAGTTGATAAAATTGCAAACCGGGAGATGCGTATATAGGTGTAGTATGTCAATTAAGGTATTAGAAGAGTCATCTTTAAAACACTTCACAAACATCATACACAAGTTAGAGACTCGAAACATTGGTAATAAACTGAAAACTGCTATGTATCATGAATTACGTGCAAACTAATATGTGAATTTAATTGTGTGATCGTAAATTTCTATATGGCTTGTTGATACTTGAATTTTGTTGGATTTGGTGTGATAAAAACAATGTTAAACATAGGAAAAGTCAAATCATTGAAAACCGTGGCTAAAACATCAAATAACTTGAAAAGTCAACAAAAGTTAAAGGGACTGCCAGACAGAAGCTCTAGGTGTATTGCTTAGAGCAACCTAAGGCTCCAAGCGATACGCTTGGAACTGCTTTCCAGCAGAAACCCTAATTCTCCCTATTTAAACCCACTTATGTCTCATTTTGCCATTTGTGCAATTCATAAATGTCCGATCAGCTAAATTCACGTCTCCAAACCTTTTCCTACTCTGTAATATTTGTAAACATTATGGCTGGAAGGCATAGTAGCTTTCAGTAATGGTGTCACGAAACCCTATGTGTTATGAGAATCTTATAGACTAGCTATCCACGGTATAAATATCAGCTATCCAGGGTGGGAGCCCTGCTTGGGTTATGCCTCGATGAGGGTAACTAGTTATTGAACTGTTTGAAATGCTTCCGCTTAATTTTAAACTTTGGTTAACTTTAATAAACTATTTGATACCTTGGTATCTAAACTTGGTTTTAAAACATTGAGTCGAGCATGTAGAGTGATTGAAGTGTCTGACGACTCAGATCCTGGTCTGGCTCACGCCCCCGTTCACGACCACTTCGCGGGTGGGTTTTATGGGGGTGTGATAGATTGGTATTAAAGCTCCTAAGTCATAGTGAACTTAGGATTGCATTAGATCCAACTATGGCTAAAGTCTGTTAGACACACACTTGTATATATACACAGTTTGCCCATCTTACTACTATATATATATATGAGTATATGTATATACTATATTGACTATCTGTGGTACTGTTATTTCTATCTCTATCTCTATCACATCACCGCATCTACCTTATGTAGTCCTTGTTTGAATTAGCTGCTTAGTTTTTCAAAAGGTAGCTACTCATTGTAATATATACATGAGATGTATATTACAGGCATGTCGACGGTTCCATCAGACGTTGGATAATCAGTTGGATTTAAGGGGAAGAGACCCCTGGATTCAATAATGAATAAGTCGTATCGTACTTTATCGGCCATCAAGAGGAGGTCGTTGGGCATCAGCGACTGGGAGACGTATCCTGCCTACATGGAGGATATCATTTGGATCTATCGTGTACCACCCCCAGCCATTGACAGTGTTACCCCAGAGACAAGGATTTTGCCGTCTCTACCACGACTCGTTTTCCCACCTGAACATACCTTTGCAGCCCTAGTGGCAGACTCTGCATGCCACTAGGAGTATATGTTTCATTTTGTGGATAATGTGGCGGACTTGAACGGTGGACTTCGCGCCCTGCAGCGTCAAATGGACGATGTGACAGTTGGACGCCGTCAGGAAGAGGGAACTCTCGATCGACTAGATTATAGCAGCATCTTGCAGCGCGATGAGATTTGCATGTTGAAGACTGTGATACGATCTCAGGATGATACTATCCAGCATCTACTGATGGGGCATGAGCTTATGGCGACTAGGGTCATGGCCCTGGAGACATCATTGGCACCGCACGAGATGCCAGTAGCACCTGAGCCAGAGCCTATGGCTTAGGAGGACCCGGAGAGTGAGGGTCTGGTGATTTTGGGATGAGGATCCCTGTGTTATCCAGCTAGTAGTAGTTAGTATCTAATTTTTTGTGAAGGATCTCCATAAAGAACATAATAATCAAACTTTCCAGATGATTCACCAAGAAGGCCAACGTTTAGATCTTTTGACTCATACCTTTTCTTTAAAAATTGTTGGGATCCTTTCTTTTTTGGGATATCCTTATCATATTCTATTCGAAAAGCCTCATCTAGGCAATCCTGACAATTACAAATATCAAATGGAAAATGGACAATGGGTTTTGTGGTCAGTGGTGCGTCGGTTTTTTGTGGGATAGTGGAGGAGTGGTTGGGGTTTTCTGGTTGTTTATTTCTGGATGTGGGGGGAGAACAAGGGATATCTGGGGAGATTTGGATTGGAATCGGGTTTGGGGTAGGTGAGGATATAGATTTAGATGGATAGGAAAGGGATAAAGAATTACCATGATCTTGATTCATAGCTGGGTTTAGACTTCTATAACACTCTTTCGAAAATTTCCAAGCTCATACCAAATTTGAAACTACTGCGACCTCCTCGTCGACTTACCACTCAACAACACGCTTTCTACTTTTTTTGATCAAGGGTTCAGTGTGTCAGACTAGTCTGTTAGAACCTAACTAGGTTGGTTTTCAGTCGGCAGAGATCCGTAATTATGTCGCAGTTCATGGAGCATATTAATCCAGAACCTTGGGTAGGGTAAAAGGAGCGAAACCGCTCTGATACCAATTATGAATCTTAGTGGCTATTATGAAGCATTATAAAGATTAGCAGTCTTTATCTATCTTCTGACACATTAAAGTTTTCAACTCAATTTAAAGTTTAATGAAGTTGCGAACCGGTTGCGATTGGATTTTATTTAAAGTTGTAGTTAAAACTGTTATGTGTTCTATATGTCATTTGAAATTTGCAATTTCTTGAATGATAAACACCGGGATGTTAATCATTTTTGTATGCTATGAATAAAGATAATGGCAGGTAGAGGCCAAGGGCGACGAATCAATCTCACCGCAGAAGAGCTCAACACCATTATTGGGCAGAGTGTCGTAGCAGCTTTAATAGCTCACGCGCAAGAAAATCCTACCATACCGCAAGGGTGTTCTGATAAGATGTTTATGGAATGCAAACTGCATACGCTTAATGGAACAGAGGGTGTCGTAGGACTACTCCGCTGGATGGAAAAGACCGGGTCTGTTTTTGAGAGATGCAATTGTCCAGCCGAATACCGAGCTAAGATGCTTTAGGAACTTTGGAGGGAGTAACTTTAACATGGTGGAACACACAAGTTCAAGTGCTTGTCCTAGCAGCAGCAAATGCAATGCCGTGGTCAGAGTTCAAAAGATTGTTAATCGAGGAGTATTTTCCTCATATGGAAGTCAAGAAGTTGGAGGTTGAGTTTGCTAACTTGAATATGGAAGGTTCTGAGGTTGAGATGTACACTACATGCCAAAATGAATTAATTGGTATTACTTTGTCCTACCATGGTTGAACCAGCCTATTGTCGTGTCGAAAGGTATATTGATGGATTAGTGCCTTAATTTTAGAGCTTGGTGACCTCAAGCAATCCTGGAAACATTTGTGATACGATTAATCTAGCCCATAAACGAACTGATCAGGCTGTTCAAAAAGAGGTTTTGCCACAGTGAAAGGCGTTAACTAGTGTGGTGGATAACAAGAGAAAGTAAGAGACCTCTAGAGGAAATGACAGTGGTTCTAATCAAAATCAGAATCGCAAAACTGATGGAAATAGTAAAAGCGGTCATGGTAGTCAAAGTTCTGGGAGTTCATCTGATAATTATCAAGGTAGAAACCCCAAGTGCAACAAGTGTAACCTGCATCATGGGAACTGTGCAATCAAATGCAACAAATGTAGAAACAAAGCTGTCGGTTGTAGAGTGAGAGTCAACAACCAAGGAGCACAGAATCAAGAAAATCAAAACCGCCAGGGTAATCAAGCTGGTTGTTTTGAGTGTGGTTTGATTGGTCATTTCAAGAAGGATTGCCCAAAGCTTAAAGGAAACGGAGATGGAAATGGAAATGGTGGAGCAGCCAGTAGAGCATTTATGATTGGAGCGGGTGAAGCTCGGAATGATGCTAACATGGTGAACGGTAAGTTTTCTATCAATTAGCCATTTTGCTTCCGTATTGTTTAATACTGGCGCCGATAGAAGTTTTATTTCAAGTAAATTTAGCAAAATATTTAATGCCATAGGAAGCCCATTAGAGGTTAAGTATACGATAGAGCTCGCAAATGGAAAGTTGGTTGAAATCCGTAATATTGTTCAAAATTGCCTGCAAGATTTGTCTGGTCATCAAGTAAGCGTATACTTGTTACCAACGACGTTGGGAAGTTTCGATGTTATTATTGGAATGGATTGGCTATCCAAGGATCATGTAGAAATTGCATGTGATGAAAAGGTGGTGTGGACACCTCTCTCTAATGGTGAAATTCTGACGATTCGAGGCGAGTGAAGCATATCAATGATTGGAATCATTTCATTTCTTAAGGCGTAGAAATGTCTGCGAAAGGGTCATGTAGTTATCTTAGCTCAAGTCATCAAGAATTCGGTTGAAGAGGCACGTCTGGAAGATATTCTTATCATTCGTGATTTTCCTGACGTATTTCCTGAAGATCTACCAGGTCTTTCTCCACATAGGCAGATAGAATTTCACATCGAGTTGGCACCAGGAGCATCATCGATTGCTCGAGTGCCTTATCGATTAGCCCCAAGCGAACTCCAAGAGCTGTACCCTCAGTTGCAAGATCTTCTAAAGAAGGCTTTTATTAGACCTAGTTTATCACCATGGGGAGCGCCTTTTTTTTTTGTAAAGAAGAAAGACGGTACTTTCCGAATGTGTATCGATTACCGTGAATTGAATAAGGTTACCGTGAAGAATCGGTATCCTCTTCCGCGCATTAGCGATTTGTTTGATCAGCTTCAAGATTCGAATTATTACTCAAAGATTGACCTGAGGTCTGGATATCATCAGCTACGAGTCCAAGAGGAGGATGTCTTAAAGACTGCTTTCAGAACTCGATACGATCACTATGAGTTCTTGGTTATGCCATTTGGGCTAACCAATGTGCCAGCCATTTTCATGGATTTGATGAATTCGGTTTGCAAGCCATATCTAACTCATTCATCATCGTATTCATTGACGATATTATTATCTATTCCAAGATGAAGGAATATCATGCAAAGCATCTTCGTATTATTCTCGACTTATTGAGAAAAGAGCAGTTGCATGCCAAATTCTCAAAGTGTGACTTCTGGATTCGTGAAGTGTAATGTTTAGGTGTCACACCCCCAAATTAACCACTAACAGAGTTTATACCGTTAAGGGGTGCGAGCAAACCAGGACCACAACCATTAGTTACAAATACTAAACGAATCAGAGTAAAGTCCAAACATTCATCATAAAACAATTTAAGAGTTTGCAGCGGAAAGAAAAACATGAGTATCTTAGCACTAGCCACGTGCTTAAATTACATAACATAAATTGTTGTTCAATTCCCAAATTTAAGTTCAAAATGAAATAAGTAACTTCGGGTGCCATGCCAACCTCCGGTGGATACTCCTCAGCGATCTGCAAAAGTGAAAACCACACAAGTGTCAACCTAACGGTTGGTGAGTTCACAGTGGGCATGTCATGCAGTGGCCCGGTCTCATAAGCGTATGTATCAACATATAAATAAGTAATAGTTTTGCAAAACGATGCCAAGTGCTGAATTATCGAATATGCACTAGTTAAGTAAAAATTAAAGCGGTCAACCGATATCGCGGGTAGCTAATCCGGTTTCCATGCACTAAGGAAGTTCGTACCAAAGCTGACGTAACAGAGTTCGGCATTTGCCGATGGTTTGTGCCTCCAGTTGTGTTCCTCATGGGACTCACAACTAAAATAGGCTGATATTGAACTCCGTTCGGCCTCCAACCGGTTGGCTACACATTTGTGTACCGCGGAGCAGGGTTTGTCAAACCCTCAGTAGATCTACCCAATATCCCCTCGCTTCACAAATTAATGGTACTAAATTGTTGAGGACTTTTAAGTTTTAAGGCATCCTTAGAAATCATGTGATATCATTTGGTTTAGACTTTAACCCACACTAGTCATATTAAAACCGTTTATTCTGGATTTCATTTGAAATCATAAAAAGAGTTTAAGTGTCAAAATGGTTGTTCCGGATTTCATTTGAAATCCCAAATGAGTTTAAGTATTAAATAGTTGGTTGCGGATTTCATTTGAAACCCCAAGGATGGACAGTTGCAAGTGCTTCCCATAAAACACTCCAACTTCCATAACAGATATCCCATTTGGCAATACCTCAAAATGTCAGCGTTGTTTTCCGTTAAGTAAATTTGTTGTGACCCAAACGGGCTCACAATTAAAGGGTTAGTGAAACTCACCTTAGGTTCCTCAGCTTACACTTCAAATAATCCAATTATGATTGCTAACGAAGACCTAATATTCACATTAAGGTCTTAGGTGTTAGGTTGTGTCTAAACTTTAACTACGTCACTATGGCCCATAACATAGCACGTTGAGACTACGACTCGACATACCGACACACGACACCGATGGTTGATCATAAACGAGGGTAAACATGCATGACAGTTTCGCTAGGAAGTACATCAGTTTCGCTAACTTAACATAGCATAACACAATATGGCATAACAGTTAAACAAATTGCACTTTCGCTACACGGTTTCGCTATATGCACGGGCAGCACTTTCGCTAGGGTATACCCGATGACACAGTTTCGCTAGCTAGATTCGCTCGAAACTGATGACACAGTTTCGCTAGCATAGATTCGCTCGAAACTGGTTTGAACTTTCGTTCATAGAAGGCACAGTTTCGCTAGATAGATTCGCTCGAAACTGATGACACAGTTTCGCTATCTAGGTTCGCTCGAAACTGATTTGAACTTTCGTTCAGGGAAGGAGTCTATGGTTGTTTCGCTCGGTAGTTTCGTTCAAGCAATACACTTAGTTTTCACAGGCGATACTATAGTTTCGCTGTATAGTGTCGCTGGAAGAATTTTCAAACAGTTTGCGAAACTACAGTTTCGCCTAACGAACGGCCAGTTTCGCTAGTCGTAGAAAACCCGAAAATCTAACCAAAAATCAATCTAACAGCTTCCATACTTCATATAATTTAGTATCTAGCATGCATAAACATTTACCAACATTACACAGACAAATCTAACACCCTAAACATGGGTTTTCACCATCAAATCACCAAGAACACTTTTTAAGCACAAAATGACCTAACTAGCATGGATCTTCATTATGGCATGATTTTACACGTAAAGTTGCAGACTTTAGGCTAAATCTAACATCTCTAAACATCATATCAGAAGATCAAACGATTCCATGAAGGTTTACACATTCTTTTTAAGAAAACACAAAGAAAGCATAGAAATGGTCATGGGACTTACGGGTGGGTTTCCAAGCTCGATGGATGATCTTCAAGGCTGAGATCACGGTGGTCCTGGGTGGTTCACGGCTGGCCAGAAGTGGCTAGGTGGTGGCGGCTAGATGGTTCACGAGAGAGAGAAGAGATGGAGAGTGTATGTGTGTGTTTTGTGGTGGAGCATGCAAATGGGAAGAATTAGGGTTTATTTCACTTAAATACTAAAGCTTTGGTGGGCTTTCATTGGGATTTGGGCACCAATGATTAGTCCATCATTAGCCAATGATTAAAACAAATGCATACACCCTAATTACTCGATTAATCACGTAAATACACAATTAAGTAATTTGTCATGCTAATAATAATAAATCGTGGGTTTAAATCACGTTGCACATAATTCCTCATAGTGGCAATAATTAAATAACCACATAACACATATGGACGGGTTCGGTGATCAACCAAAGGTCGTGGACGTATTCGGCCTAGTTAAGCATTAGTTACTACGTTAATACTTATAACGTAACTAACGGAGATTATCTAACGGAAGTTAACCTTGGAATTCTCGGATGTCACATTAGGTCACATCGTGAATGAATCGGGAATTCACGTCGATCCGTCAAAGATTGAGGCGATTAAGAGCTAGCCTGTACCAAAGACACCGACCGAAGTATGCCAATTCCTTGGTCTGGCGGGCTATTACAATCGATTCATCGAGGGACATCGATCGCGCAACCTTTGATAACGTTTACGCATAGTGATGTGGTATATAAGTGGGATGTGAAGCAGGATGCAGTGTTTCAGCTTTTGAAGCAAAGTGCACCTATCCTTTCATTTCCAGAAGGAACCAAAGATTTCGTGGTATATTGCAATGCATCTATTCGAGGAAGGGGATGCGTGCTTATGCAGCGCGATAAGGTTATCGCTTATGCCTCTAGACAGCTCCAAGATAACGAGAAGAAATATACAACTCATGATTTGGAGTTGGGAGACATTACTTGTATGGTACCCAGTGTACGATTTACACCGATCACAAGAGTCTTCAGCATATATTTGACCAGAAAGAATTGAACATGAGGCAGCGCAGATGGGTGGAATTGTTCAATGACTATGAATGTGCTATCAACATCCGGGTAAGGCTAACGTGGTAGTCGATGCCTTGAGTCGAAAAGAAACAAATCAAAGCGTGTCCGTGCTTTGTAAATGACGATTCACTCTGGTTTACTTTATCAGATTCGGAACGCTCAGCTTGAAACATAGAAGGATGGAAACTTGGAATCTGAATCTTTGCGTGGCTTAGACAAACAGTTCGAGTTCTGATCGGATGAAGCTCCATATTTTGTTGGTAGGCTGTGGGTGCCTCAGTACGGAAATTTAAGGCAACTAATCATGGCTGAAGCTCACAAATCTCGATATTCTGTACATCCTGGTTCGGATAAGATGTACAACGATCTGAAGGCTGGTTATTGGTGGCCAAAGATGAAAGCCAACATCGCCACTTATATGAGCAAATGCTTGAATTATTCGAAAGTTATAATCGAGTATCGAAAACCATCAGGTTTGCTACAGCAACCAAAAATTCCAGGGTGGAAATGGGAAAACATAACAATGGATCTCATAACAAAGTTTTCCAAAACCCTGAGTCAATGCGACACGATCTGGGTGATTGTAAACCGGTTGAGAAAATCAGGTCATTTCTTACCAATATGAGAAACTGGATAAAATAACCCCGCATATACATGAAAGAAGTTGTCACACGTCACATTGTTCCTTTATCTATTATATCTGATCAAGATGCACGATTTACATCGCACTTTTGGAAGTCCTTACAGAAGGCACTAGGAACCCAGCTCGACATGAGCACGGCTTATCATCCTTAGACTGATGGTCAAAGCGAGAGGACTATTCAGACGCTGGAGGACTTGCTTAGAGCTTTTGTGTGATAGATTTCGGTAATAGCTGGGAATCTCACCTACCTTTGGTGGAGTTTTCCTATAACAACATTTATCACAATAGTATTGGAGCAACACTGTTCGAGGCATTGTATGGACATAAGTGTAGGTCACCAATCTGCTGGGCACAAATGGGTGACAGTCAGCTTACTGGTCCTAAGCTTATTCACGAAATGACCGAAAGGATCGCTCAAATTCGAAATTATTTAGCAGCAGCTCGTGATAAGCGTAGAAGCCTTTGGAATTTCAGAAAGGAGACCATGTCCTTCTGATAGTTTTGCCTTGCAAGGGAGTTATTTGATTTGGGAAATGAGGAAACCTGAATCCGAGGTACATTGGACCGTTCTAAATTGTCGAATGTATTGGTCTAGTCGCATATAGATTGAATCTTCCTGAGGAGCTTAATTTTGTGCATTATGTATTCCATGTTTCTAATATGAAGAAATGTCTATTGGACGAGTCGCTCGTAGTTCCACTCGAGGAGTTGGAAAAAGACGAGCAATTGCGTTTCTTTGAGGAGACAATAGAGATAATGGATCGAGAAACCAAACAGCTCAAGCAAAGCAAGATTCCGATTGTCAAAGTTTGGTGGAATTCGAAGCATGGACTAGAGTTTACTTGGGAATGCGAGGATCAGATGAAGAGCAAATATCTGAACTTGTTTAGACAGCCTGTACCGAAAGCCGAGAGTACTTCTTAAATTTCAGGACAAAATGTCCTTAAAGGAGGGGATGATGTGATAACCTGAAACTTATGTGATAACCTGAAAACTTATGTGATATCTGAAAACTTATGTGATAACCTGATAACCTTTTGTGACAATCTGAATTTTTTCTCTTTTACTGTTGAATAAACTATTAGACTTTAATATTTACAGTTGCGTAAAGCATGAAACGTTATTTTACTGTTGAGTAAAATGTTATAACTTGATTTCTCACTACTTTCAATGAAGTTGCAACTTTTAAACTCGTGAAAATTATACGCTTAGCAACGTGGTTGCAATCTTAATTTTCGGGAGGAAAATTCTTTAACGAGGGAAGGATGTAACATTCTGGCCCTTTAGGTGGGACCCGAACCTTAGAAACGGATAAAACTGATAAAACCGGCAAACAGGGTGATGCTTATTTAGGCGTGGTATGTCAATTAAGGTATTAGAAGAGTCTTGTAGCTTTAAACCACTTCACAAACATCACACGCAAGTTGGAGCCTCGAAACATTGGTGATAAACTGAAAACTGCTATGTATCGTGAATTATGTGCAAACTGATACGTGAATTTAATCGTGAGATCGTAAATTGTTATATGGCATGTTGACTTGATTTTATTGGTTTTGATGTGATAAAAGCAATGGTAAACATAGGAAAAGTTAAATCATTGAAAACCATGGCCAAAACATCAAAATACGTGAAAAGTCCACAAAAGTCAAAGGGACTGCCAGACGAGGCTCTAGGCATATCGCCAAGAGCAACCTAAGGCTCCAAGCGATACACTTGGGATTGCTTTTCTGGTGGAAACCCCAATGCTCCCTATTTAAACCCACCTATGCCTCATTTTGCCATTTGTGCACCTCATAAACGTCCCATCAGCCACATTCTCGTCTCTAAACCTTTTCCTACTCAAAATCCATCAAGGTTCGTGCTTTTCTTCAAGAATCAAGTCCTAGGATCATCCTTTATCATCCTCTATTCACTGGTGAATTCAAATGAGATTCACCACTTTCGTTCATTGGTTATTCAGAAATACTAAATTTTCACCCTAAGGTGAGTTCATACCCCCACTTTACTGTTTATGCTTTCGGGAGAGAAGACATACGGTAACTTGGTTTTAGAACTTAAACTCGATGATTTATACCAAAACTTTATAAATCAAACTACTCCTCCCCCAAGCATTCATGCACGTCGATGCAGTCATAGAATCAAGAAGTTTAGGCTTCCCCACTTTAGTTGCAATCATACTCAAACCGTCATCGGTATAAGCAACTATCAGTACATCATGGAATTTGACCCACACCGGAATAGATTTTATATCATCCTTCTTAAGCTGTGTAGTAGGAGTCCAAATGTTAAGGCTGATTTTGTGGGTTTTTTTGTCGGTAAATTGGTGAAGTCGCTTCTAACTATTGCAGATAAATTGGTGATCCATGCTATGGCTTACTTTATTTGGCAAGAAAGAAATAACCGGATTTTCAACAATCATGCTCATCCTCCTGACACTGTTGCGGTCAAGATCATTGAGGTGGTTCGTGATCGTTTGATGGGCTTGAAATGCAAGAGGACCCCTAGGGTTGCTCAGGTTTTGAGAGCTTGGAAGATTGGTTTGGTGGCAAACAGCAACGACGTTGTGTAGCTTTACCTACTTTGTTTATTTGTTTTCTAGGTGGTTTTGTTTTGTTCTGGTTTCTGTTTGGGTATCTTGTTTGTTTGGTTTTGTGTTGCTTTTGCATGCTCTGGGGCATGTCCCGAGTATGAACTAGTAAGGACTCTCCTTACTACTTGTGCTTTTTTGCGGTATATATATATATATATATATATATATATATACAAAATCACCGGGGTAACCCTTTACCCAAAAAAAAATGTTAAGGAATAACGAGCGATTTTTAATGAGCCAAGGGCCCCCGTCAAATGCATCAATCATACCCTTTTTCTCAGAAAATTTAAAGAAGAAAAACCCATTGGCGTTCATCATCGTTTTTTGCAACCCAAATTTATTCCAAACTTGCTTCACATAATAATCGACCACCGGGAGAGCAATTCTACCCCCTAAGAAATATCCATACAGCGTAAATGAAAAATTAGCTTGAACCTTACGAACCGATTTCTTTAGAAGAACAAGGTCCACACCCTCCTCAGAAGCATCCGACTCAAGGGAACGAATATTAGTTGTTGTTTTTTGTTTCGAACCCAGAACCAATGCTGCATAAGAAACATGGGAAGAATCAGCGACGTTAGGGGCCTGCGAAGTGTTGACGTCAGCCCTAGGAGCTGATTGCAAATTTTCGGAGCATTCAGCAACGGGATTAGGATTCGGATTGATTTCCAGATTCTTATCTTCATTCGTAACAGCCGGTAACCCTACACCCTTCGTCTTATCCACCTTCATCGTGACAGTATTCGTTTTTAAAATTCCACGTGTTGGTATTGCCTTTCAATCGATGTTCTTGAGTTTGCCTAACGAGCCTGAGTGGCCTTTAGGGTTAGGCGATGGCTGTCCATGCGTATTGCTTGCCATGCACGACTAGAACTGGGGAGAACCCGTAGAAACCCTAATCCGGATCGCAGATGCCTAATAGATTCGTTACACACTACGAAGCAATCCAAGGATCTTATGCAGATGCGACTTGGATTGAATCAAAGGTGATCACAGATCGTTATACCCCCGTAAGAAACGAATCAGAATTTTAGGACACCAGAGAAACCCTAATACGAAAAATGAACCACTGCTAACAAGTTCGTTACAAAACCTAGTATATGTCCAAGGATCTTCTTCAGATGCAACTTGAACACACTAAGAATTGATGACAGATTGCTACACAGTAGTTGGAATAATCGATTAGGATGATAGGAAACCTTAGATCGCCAATGTTAGTTGGAACTATTTTCTTGTGGTTGTCGCTTCCGCATATGACTTGTCAAAACTTTGTTAAAATGCTTCCGCTTAATTTTAAACTTTGGTTAACTCTGATAAACTATTTGATACCTTGGTATCCAAACTTGGTTTTAAAACATCGAGTCAAGCATGTAGAGTGTTCAAAGTGTCTGATGACTCAGATATTGATCTGGCTCACGCCCCCGTTCACGGCGACTCCGCGGGTGGGTTTTGTGGGGGTGTGACAAGTATGCATTGAAAGGTGAACCAAGTCAAACTCGTACGCCGCTAAAGCAAAATTACTCTCTAGAAGCGATTTGGGCGATTAGGGTTTGCCGGAATGCTTGTTTGTCCAGCGTCGTTTTTTCTTGACGGTGTCCGGTCTTTTTTTCCTTCTTCTAATTCTTTTCGATCATCTTATCGTCTAGCATTCCTGTGTTCATCGTTATTAGGTCAGCGGGTAGTGATCACATCAGTGGGTTTTGCTAGGGTTTACCCATCCTCATTGGTGATCGTATCCTCCGTTGGTCTGATTTCCGGTGGAACATGCTTTGCTATTCGTGTTGGGTAGTTCGACTAGGGTTAGCAGAGGTTTCCTGTTCCTCCTCGTCCGCTCCGGAACAGACTAACACTACGATTGTGGTTCATCGGCTAGGGTTATTGTTTCTATTTCCTATATCGATTTGAACCTGATCTTAGCATCTGTGTCGCTGGTTCTAGCCGTCGGGGTACGTGTTGGTAATTATTGTTGATTCATTAGGGTTTGCATGTCCATGCAGCCTCCTAACGTAATTCTGAATGCGAAGCTGGGGGCATCTTCTTTAGCTAAGAAGGTTAAAAATATTGATGGTCAAGTTCATATGCGAAGCCGGGGCTGAAGTCGGATGGACCTGGTCCTGCAAAACCTCCGACGAATAGTGATGGAGATAATAAGAAAGTTGAACCTACTAAGGGTTTGGAACCTGTTTAGGTAACGGAGCAGGTTAACTGTGCTGAGAATGCGGATGACTTAGTCGCCAAGACGCAAGATGTTGGTGTTTCTGATCAGGTAATTTCGAATCCAATGCCTTAGATTCGGTCGTATGCCTCAACTGTCACGTCTAATGTAAACAAGGCTGCTCCTCCTAAGCTGAATTTTCACCCGGTGACCTTGGAAACTAATACTCATTGGGTGAACGTCGTCATTTCATTAGATACTGTTAGGAAAGTTTCTAGTAAAATGGGTTATACCTTGTATGGCTATTTTTTGGGGGATAGGTTGCCATACCCTGTTGTGGAATACTTTACTAGGCAGAATTGGAAGAAACATGGAATTAAAAAAAACATAATAAATGGTAATGGGTTCTTCTTTTTTCAATTTAATGATCAAGAGGGGATGATGAATGTTCTTGAGGGTGGTCCTTGGATGATACGTAACCAGCCGTTGTTTCTTAATGTGTGGTCCCTTAACGTGGTGCTTAAGAAGGAAGATATCGACATATTGCGGTTTGGGTGAAACTCCACAATGTGCCTCTAGCTGCGTATACAGATTACGGGTTAAGTTTGCTTGCGTCTAAGGTTGGGAAACCAATACATCTAGATGCTTATACTTCTTCGATGTGTAATGATGTGTGGGGTAGAAGTAGCGTTGCTAGAGCTTTCATAGAGATCTCGGCTGCTGATTCGTTACTTGACAAAATCTCGTTAGCCATACCGGATGAAAATGGTGAAAATTATATTAAGGATTTGGTTGATGTTGAGTATGAATGGAAACCGCCTAGGTGTGAACATTTCCGTGTATTTGGTCACCAATCTAATGTTTGTGTTAAACATACAACTACGGTTCCCATTGAGAATAAGGAACCGGCTATTGATGATGAGGGATACATGACTGTTGCTAGGAAAAAGGTCGCTAAAAAGGTGGTTATAAGGTTCCTAAACATGTGCAAAGGTTTGAGTATAGGCCGGTTGCGACGGATAAAGTGGGTGAGTTTTCGAAGAGTGCTGGGAAACAACCACTGATTAAGTCTGATAAGAGTGGTGGAATCCTCGAAAAGTGGGGGTAGCCAATCGTGGAAGAGTTCGAATGTGGTGGTCAGAAATTCGTTTTCTGTGATGAATACTAATAGGTCTCGTGATGGGCAGTACAATAAGTATGATGACATTCACGTGGATGAGGTTAAGGATACTAATGATGAAACTAACATGTTTATGGCAAGTGGTGTTAAAGGGGCAAGCACTCCTTTTGTGAATGTTTCCAATGATTAGTTTGGCCTCTTGGAATATTAGGGGGTTAAACCGCTCGCTAAAACAAAAGGAGGTTCGTCAGATGGTTCATGAGAATAAGTTGAGTTTATGTGCTATTTTGGAGTCTCATGTGGATATGGCAAATTTGATGGCTGTGTATAGAGGTGCTTTTCGAAATTGGGATTGGGTGTCTAATACGTCGATATGCCAAAAAGGTACTCGAATAATTGTAGGGTGGGATACTGATTTGTTGGACTTAATGATGTTATCTATGTCGAATCAGGTTGTTCACATGAAAATAACCATTAAACGCTCCTCGACTGTGATTTTTTGCTCGATGGTTTATGCTGCGAATTATTATATTGACCATAGGCCTTTTTGGCAGAATCTGGAAATGCATAAGGCTTTTGTTCAAGATAACCCTTAGATCATTATGGGTGACTTTAATACTACTCTTTTTTTGGGAGATCTGTTGGGTCTTCTAAAGTCGATATCGGGATGGTTGAATTCCAAGACTGCGTTACTCATCTGGAAGTTTTCGACCTTAACAGTATGGGGTTGCATTTCACGTGGAACCAGAAGCCGAAAGGGGGTGTGGGTGTTCTAAAAAAATTGGATCGGGTTATGGGAAATCTGGGGTTTACGGACTCATTCCCTAATTCGGTTGTTATTTTTCAGCTGTATCGTATATCTGGCCATTCTCCTTGTGTTCTTAAGATCCCGGGAGATTTTATTAAAAAACATGCTCCTTTTAAGTTTGCTAATTTCCTTGCCTATAAGCCTGAATTTTTGGATGTTGTTAATATTGGATGGAAAGAGAAAGTGTATGGTGTTCATCACTTTATTGTGGCTAAGAAACTCAAGTTGCTGAAAAAGCCTCTGCGTAAGATGTTAACTATGCAGGGTGATATTCATAAATCTGTGGATACTCATCGGAAGCAGCTGGATGAGGCTCAAAAAGCGATGGATCTTCACCCTACGGATCTTATGCATCGTAAATGGCAGGAGGAGTGCCTAAATAGGTTGACGGCTCTTGATGAGGAGCGTTTTCTGAAGCAAAAATTGAAGGTTCATTGGCTTGCTTCTGGTGATTCTAATACGGCTTTTTTATAATTCTCTTAAGAGCAGACTGCATCGTAATAGGATTGGTGCAATTAAAGATATTCATGGTGTTATTTTTGAAGGTGATGCGATGCCTGAGGCCCTTGTGTCGCATTATGAAAATTTTCTTGGTGTTGATATTTCTCCTAATCTGGTTGGTCTCATGGATCTATTTTCTAAGCAGATTAACGTGGAGGATGCTCATTATATGGTTCGGGCTGTGTCGGATGACAAAATTAAAGCTACTCTAGTTTCTATGAGCGATGATAAGGCTCTGGGTCCTGACGGTTATTCGGCTGCATTTTTTAAGAAAGCTTGGCCGGTTATTGTTGTGGATGTTACTAGTGCCATTAGAGACTTCTTTGCTACGGGTAACCTCATGCAGGAACTTAACCATACATTTTTAGCTCTTATTCCTAAGGTTTCTATTTCGGCTTCTGTGCTTGACTACCGCCCAATTGCTTGTTGTAACATTCTCTATAAATGCATTAGCAAGATCATTGCTAACAAAATTAAAGATAGTCTTGATCAGATCATTAGTATGAATCAGTCTGCCTTTATCCCGGGTCGTCGGATTTCTGACAATATTTTGCTTACTCAGGAGCTGATGCATAATTATCATAGGCATTCTGGCCCGCCAAGATGTGCTTTCAAGGTTGATATCCAGAAAGCTTATGACACTATTAATTGGGAGTTCCTGGAGCATGTGCTTAGAGGTTTCGGTTTTCATGAGACTATGATTCGATGGATTATGGTTTGTGTCTCTACTCCGTCTTACTCGATTTGAGTTAATGGTAATGTGCATGGGCACTTTAAGGGCAAGAGGGGTCTTCGTCAAGGTGATCCTATATCTTCGTATTTGGTTACGGAAATTCTCACACTTATCCTTTATAGGAATATTGGTGGTGATGGGGCTTTTCTCTTTCATCACAAGTGTGCTAAGCAGCGTATCCTTAATTTTTGCTTTGCGGATGATCTCTTTATATTTGCTCATGGGATGTTTATTCGGCCAAATGTATTATGCGATCCTTGCAGGATTTCACGAAGATGTCTGGCTTGTTTCCGGGTGTTCAGAAGAGCACTGTATTTTTTTGTAACGTTTCGGATGTTGTTAAAGGCTCCATTCTTGTTGTCTTACCGTTTGCTGAAGGGAATCTTCCGGTTAGATACTTGGGTGTGCCGCTTATTTCTTCTCGCCTCAGATATTCTGACTGTAATATCTTGGTTGAGCGGCTTAACACTCGCATTTCTAGTTGGATGAATAGATTCCTCTCTGCTACGGGTCGGTTACAGTTGGTTGTTTCTGTGCTGTCCTCTATGCATGTGTATTGGTCCTCTATGTTTATTCTCCCTTGTCGCATTATAAAAGATATTGAGGCTAAGCTGCATGACTTTTTGTGGGGGATTGGGTCCAAGTATAATGGGAAGGCTAAAGTTGCTTGGAAAGATGTTTGTTTTCCCAAGTTTGAAGGTGGTCTGGGTATCCGCAGGATCCGTGATTTTAATAGATCGCTTATGGCTATTCATATATGGATTTTCCTGTCTAAACGTGACTCTCTTTGGGTGTCCTTGGTGTATTCTTATCGTCTTCAGACCCGTCACTTCTAGGATTGTCGGGTTCTGGCTAACTGTAGTTGGGGTTGGCGCAAAATTCTGTTACTTTGGTCCGTGGTTCGTTAATATATCCGGGTTACGTTGGGTGATGGCAGGAGTACTTCTACGTGGTTTGATAATTGGAGTGATATGGGCCCCCTTTGCCATATGATTACCCGTCGCATGGTGTATAATGCCAGGTTATCGGCTGTTGATTCGGTTGCTGAGTTAGTGGAGAAAGGTATCCCTGATGAGTGGAACATCGATTTGCCTTCTTTATCGCTTGGTGTTCCAGATAAACCTATGTGGGATTCAGGTGGCTCTTCTGGTGAGTTCTCTGCTTCTGTGGTTTGGAATTCAATTAGGTCTCGGTCTGCTGAGGTTTCCTGGTTTCACGTTGTTTGGTTCTCGCAATGTATTCCTAAGCATGCGTTTAATATGTGGCTTATTATGAGGAACAAGCTTCTTACTCAGGTTCGTATTCTGAGGTGGGACGCTAATAGAAGGCGGAACCAGAATATGATGTGTTGTCTTCTGTGTTATTCTGATTTTGACTCCATAAATCATTTATTCTTCCAGTGTCTGTACTCGAGGCAGGTTTGGGAGCCAATTCGTTTGCGCCTTGGGATATCGAATCGTTGTCTTGTTTGGGAGGACATTGTTGAGGAGTTGTCTCGTATGGCTGGTCCTAGGAGTTTTGATTCGGTTGTTGGCCGCATTGGGGTTGCTGCTGTTGCGTATCATATTTGGCATGAGCGCAATGATCGCCTATTTCCTAATCATACTCACCCCCCCGGATGTTCTTGGGTCACTGATAGTTGATGTGATCAGGATGCGCATTTCTTGTCTGCAGCTTAGGAAGTCCCCTCATGTTGTGACCTGGCTTGCTGATTGGGGGGTAGTTGCTATTGGTGTGTTTGATAACGGTGGCTAAGTTTCTTGTGTTTGTTATGTATTGGTAGGCCTAGTTTTGTCGTTGTGGGTTTGGCTGTGTTTTCTTGTGTTTCCTTTCAGGGGTTTGTCCCTGATTGAACTAGAGTGCGTTATGCTCTCTACTTGTATTTCTATTTGTTTTTTAATGTTATCACCGGGGAAACCCTTTCCAAAAAAATAAAACTAGTGAAAACTCCCCTAGGTATGCTCACATCTACAGGGATGAAGCAACTAGAATCCCTCAGTGTATAGTTTGTGGAAATTTTGGTCATTATGCTGCTGTGTGCTATTTCAACCCTCTGAACCAAGATCAAAATTCAAAAGTCAAACATGTGAAAGCTAGAACTCAAAATCTGATTTTCAAGAAAACTTACAGGAAAAGTTTCTTCTATAAGAAGTCATACTGTTAAATATTGTGGGTCTGGGTCAAACAAGGGTTTGATTGGAAATAATAAATATGCATTTTTTTCATTGTGAAGCAAAAGGACTTTCCGACCCAAGTTCAAGCTTATTTTTCTGCTTGAACCAATGTTAAGCCAGAAGTTAAGAAATTTCATGGTTCTGAAACTGTTTTGAAATAAATACCCACTCTTAAGTTCAGTGATGGCTATGAGTACTTTGAGAGTCAGGGGAGAAGAAATCCATTACGAGGAAAGTCAAATCCTCGTGACAGATTTCAAAATGTTAAGACATTTGATCAAACTGAAATGCTATCTAGTTGAAGCGGAATAACTCCATTGGTCAAACTGAAATGTTGTCTAGTAGAATCAGAAGAACTCCATTTCCGTTTCATAGAGACTATTCCACTCAAAAAACTTCTGCACCTAAGAAGTTTGATGTCTCACCTGAACGAACTAGATTGGTTGCTCATGCCCACATTTTAGTAGGTGAGATGCAAAGGGTTGAAACCAATAAACAACGATAAATTTGAGAATTCAGAGAAAAGAAGGCTTTCGAACGAACGAACAAGTTAAAAGGTGGATTTTGAAACCGACGACTTACTCGCTTAACCACTAGTGTTGAATACTTTGGTACTTAAAGAGTACAAATTCAATGATTCGTTTGGAAGGCCCAAGACCACACAGGCTTGGGTCCCATACAAAAACTGATCAGCTTCTTGATTTGTGCAAGTACAAGGTAGTCTGTGGGTCGTTGTCAGTGGATACACTAGCCACATAACTGTGAATAAAATGATATTGGAAAATCAAAAACTACACAATGGAGGTTCTGTTGCTTTTGGAAGCACAAAAGGTTACATTTCAGCCAACGGAGATGTAACTAATGGTCTATTGAGTTTTGATAGAGTCCATTTTGTTGGTACTCTCAACTTCAATCTTCTTAGTGTCTCACAAATATGCGACAAGAAACTGAATGTAACATTTACTGAATCAGAGGAAATCGTATTAAAACCTGGTCTGGAAATTCCCGAGGAAATGATTTTGCTAAAGGCACCCAGGAAAGAAGGTTTATATGTTTTGGATATGACAGTGGCTGCACCAAGTTGTGGTAGTGCATAGTTCATATCCAAAGCCTCAGTGGATAAATCTAACTTATGGAATAGGAGATTAAGACATGTAAACTACAAAAACATGAAAAAATTTGTTAATCATAGTTCGGTTATGGGCTTACCTAAAAAACATCTTACATGTGCTGAAAATTCGTGTGCCTTGCCTCAAGGGTAAGCAACACAAATCTTCCTTCAAGCCAAAACCTGAGTGTTTTATCTCTGGGTAAAAGGTCGTACTGTTTTGTTATCATAGATTAGGCTAGAATATTCTAGTGGGGTAGTTAGATAGCTCGAATTGGGCTAAAAGGGGATAAAGGGCCTAGCCCATGTAACTTGTGTGTGAGTTTGTATTTAAACAAACTCACACCTCATTTATAAGGGTTGATGGTTTTGGCTAGCCACAAAAGAGAGTGAATTTATGAGACATAGAGAGAGACTAAGGGGATATCAAAATTCTATACACGGATTCCGCACGTGTATAGGGTTTTGATATCGTGTTTAGATATAATCGATCCTTACAATTGGTATCAGAGCCAAGAAACGTGTGTTTCATGGCTCGCACGATATCGATTCAAGTAATTGTCACAGTTTTGTCAAGCTTTTGTCTAAGTTTTTCAGATTTTTGGCTCGAAACAACAAGTTTTTGGTTCTGTGTTCTTCATTTCAGTGAGTTCTCAGCCCTAGTTGCTAGGTTTTTAATCAAGATTTAGATTTGTGATAGTCAGTTAGTAGGTTTTCGGTCTCGGTTCAAGCATTCTCGGTTGATTAATTGAGGAAGAATATCTCGGAAATGAAAGCATTGAAAGAAACAGTTTTTTAAAGATTTGATTTTGAAAAATCCCTAAAAATCAGGAATTTCGGTCTCATCCAACAGGTTTTCGGTTTGGAGAGTAGGTTTTCGGTTTGGACCGCAGGTTTTCGCTTCCGTCAAGGTTCTCAGTTCGCCCAACAGGGACTTTAGTTCGGTCCTCAAGTTTCTCGGTTAGGTCGCCAAGGTTTTCGATTCAGGCACGGTCACAAGGGTTTTTGGCTGAAGAGGTGTTTTGTGGCAAAAGTGCAAGTTTGGAGTTAGAAGGCCTATTACCAGCCAAAACAACCGTCTCGATGAGATCTACACTTTCACTTGCCTAAAGGCCAGTGTCATCCATTTCGACCCCCAAATCCACTTCTAAGGCCTTCGTTTTTGCATTTGAAGGTTTTGGCAATTTATACATTTTTGCCATAATTTCCTTGGAAGTATTCTTTTTGTTCAAACAAAGAAGATTATGGCAAGTATTCAAGCTAGTGATTCTGTTATTAACTCTCCAACTCAGTAATGCTCTAATTTTGTATGCTCAGAATTAGTCCAACATGATAAGAATCTGTGGTTATGTGAACAAAGAGACCATATGAATACTGAGACAAAACTAGTGAGAGTTGAAAATCAAGAAAAGAAACTTTTAGGACAACTCCAAGCCAATAAAAGGGAGATTTCATATTTGCCAAGAAGAACTCAGTCAGAAAAGATAGGCTTTGCGAACAAATTGCTAATGGAAAGCAGAAGACAAGTAATGATGATGGAGCTTTGATTTGTAACTCTGAGAACTTTACAAAACCTCGATATGCAGAAACAATTGAGTTCTATAAAGACAAGCATGACAATATGAAAAGGGCCTATGGAAAACAATACGTTGAAACACTCAATGTTCAACATAAGGAAAAACATACAGAGAGAATATAGAGGCACAAAAGGCTGATTTAAAAGAATAACTAGAGATTGTCAGCCAAAAAACAGGTTTGTATGAGCATACCAAAACAGAGAGAGAGAGCTGCCTTACAACTGTAGGACAAATATAATGAGCTATAAGTGTCTCTTGATATAAACAAACTTGTTGAACAACGCATGATCGAAAACACCATAGTCATAAACAAATCAATTGATCGCCTAAAAGACTTGAAGAACAAAACTTAGTTTGGGTAATCTCCTCACACATTGCAAAGTAATCACACTGCACTGCCTCTTACTCAGAGTGAACTTGATAATTTTCCCATCATATACGTTAAAGGTGAAAGTAGCTCCTCAATAGACGTCGACGGGAAGACTTCTTAAGCTGAAAAGGAAGCTGAATCTACTGAATCAAACTCTGTTAATGTATCTAATGAGTTTGTTAGGTGTACAGGTTTGGAAAATGGATAAGAGGCAACTGCTTCTGATGCAGATGAAGTGATTGTGGAGGATATGTCAAGAGATGATGTTGAATGTTAAAAGTACAACAACTAGCACAACTTTAATTTTGGTTGTGCAAGTTCTGATGAAGTGAAGAAGGCTACTAAGGTGAAAACTCCGGTTGTTGAATGAAAAGCTGAAACAGTATCCAAAACTTGATACTGTTTACTTCAAGGTAATTGATGAAGTGCAACGGGAGAAGGTGGTAATGACAACTAGACCAGAGGGAAAGGTGTTTATGACATCCGGGTATATGTTCGATGAAGAACAATGGTATGAGCGACCCTAACTCACCACTAAATTCTAGGGCTTGGGTTATGATAATGATTTATCATGTTACCTCAAGATTCAATGGCCCAAGGTGAAGAAAGTAACCATAAAGCCTCCAACCTCTCTTCTAATAAAGATTGAAAGGCCCAAAATCACCATCGAGTCCCCAACTGGGCCATCTATAACAGTGAACGATAAATGTAAGCAGAAGAAGGTGTCAAAGTCTCCAGTCTCATCAGTAGCTTCATGCAGTGGCATCCCAGTTTCATCATCAAAGTATCTAGTGGGCAAAAAAGTCACAATGTCTGGTTCTCTACCAACCAGAAAAGTCTCAATTGCAACTTCTCTACATCATGCATTATGACAATTCTGGATCTGTATTTGTCTCAAGGATGCAAACACAATGCCATGCTGCTCTATTTTTTCCATCTGTATTCAATGGCTATACGTCTGGCTTTTCTCTGAAAAAGCATACATGTTTTAACTGTGGGGTTCTAGTTCACAATGCTCGAAACTGTTTGCTTCGCCCTTATGTGCCCTACTATCCTCAATGTCAAAAGCGTTTCATCTCAGGATTCAATAAAGTATAAGCCAATGAAAGTTTAACCACCTAAGGCTATGAGGACTGTCAATCCTAAGGCTAAACCTTCTGATGGTAACTGAAGAGCTACCAAAGAGCAAAGAAAACTCTCAAAACAAAAACAGGGTTTTCCAAATTATGATAAGTTTCTTAAAAAGGTGAAGAAACCAAACACCAAAAGGTTGAGAACCCTAAAGTTACCCCTCGCAAGGTAAAGGTACTCTTTTGAAAAATGCTCCTCAATCGAAAAAAGTTGAAATTCCGAAAGTCACAACCACAAAGTGACTAAAACAACTGATAAACACCTGAAGTTTGGAAACCAAAAGTCAAGGCAACTCCATCCAAAATTCCCGATTTCTCAAAAGGAATGTGCATAAAAGAAGTTACATTCATTGACTCTTCAGGAGTACTCAAAACCATAATGGCCTGGGTACCAATGGCTAACTGATCTCTCACCTTGTGCAGGAACAGTCACGGAGGACTTTCATTAACGTTTTGTTTGTGATAGTGATTGTTCCCGACACAAGAGAGGAGACATATCTCTACTACATGACATGCAAATTTTCAATGGAGGGTATGAACTCCTTGTGAGAGGTAAGCTTTTTTTTCTGTTTTATTTATCACCGGGGAAACCCTTTCCAAAAATAAAAACTGATAGAATTAACAGAAAATCTTTCAAAGGGATGAACTTTGAAAGTTAGCTTTGTCGCTTTGGTATATTTGATGTTCAGTTATGTATCAGTGTGTTCTTAATCCAAAATAAATAAATAAATAAATAAATAATAAAAAATAATAAATGTTATTAAAAATCAATAAGCAAGGGGAAGAATAGGAAAGGTGGAAAACGTTGACCCCTCTCTGTAAAATTATGCTTTTTAATTTTTAATCTTTTGTGTGTTTGTTTGAGAAGACATGGGAAATGAAATACATTTCCGCTTGATGGATAGATAACACGCGTAAGGCTAAAGTGAAAGATACGATCCATGGTGATATGTTGATAAGCTCTCTTTCCTAATAACTAAAGGTATATATCACACACATGAAGATAACACATGGCATTATTGGAAACACATACTTAGGTTTTGTGCATGTTTATTTGGCTGTATGTTTGCATTCCTGATACACACACTTGATTACAAGAGTATGAAACTTAAAGCTCAAAAAGTCGGTGTCCCATCTACTTTGCGTGAGCAATGACCCAGGGATACTTTAGCCGTTAGTCAAACACTTCTATGTTTTGCGTGAATAAAGACATGGAGTTGACTGTACCAGTGTGCTTGTAGATCACTATATATATAAATATACAAATTGAAAAAATAGAAAAATGATTATATATATATACATAAATACATATATATATATATATATATGTTTAGACAAAAAAGATGCTTAAGAGCATGTCAAAAGAGACCTTAAATAGTCCAAAATTGTTAGCCTTTGTCACTAATGCATACTACGTGTAACACGTCAGGTTGCAGCCCGATTAAAACACCACTAGGAAGTTAGTTGATGTATATATTATACCATATCCTCTCTTATCTATTCTTTCTTTTCTCAACCAAGTCTCGAGTTGAGTTCCACAATAGAGATGTTTAATTTACCTAGGATATGTGTGTGATCGATATATGTTCAAAACTAATGTACTAAAAATATTATAAAGTGACAAACAGTCTGACTAAAAGTAAGGAATGTGTGTTTAAGTGGACCAATATACTGGCAATCACCTGGACGTTTTCGACTAACATATGCTGAAAAGGGTTCCTCATTTCAGACAAAGGTAGTTTGATCCCAAATAAAATCTTCTTGTTAGTAATTTGGTATATTTGTTTTATTTTATTTTGTTTGAACAAAGAAGATTATGGCAAGTATTCAAGCTAGTGATTTTGTTGTTAACTCTCCAACTCAAGAATGCTCTAATTTTGTATAGCTGACACACGTAAGGCTGAAGTGAAAGATACGATCCATGGTGATATGTTGATAGGCTCTCTTTCCTAATCACAAAAGGTATATATCACACACATGAAGATAATGCATGGCATTATTGGAAACACATACTTAGGTTTTATGCATGTTTATTTGACTGTATGTTTGCATTCCTGATACACACACATGATTCCAAAAGTATGAAACCTAAAGCTCAAAAAGTCGGTGTCCCCTCTACTTTGCGTGAGCAATGACCCAGGGATACTTTAGCCGTTGGTCAAACACTTCTATGTTATGCGTAAGCAAAGACTTGGAGTTGAAAGTACCGGCGTGCTTGTAGAACACTATATATATAAATATAAAAATTCAAAAATTCAAAAACTATTTTATATATATATATATATATATATATATATATATATATATATATATATATGGTTAGGTTCAAATGAGAACTTTTTGTTTTGAGAACTTTTAAGGACTAACTTTCAACCACAAATTTTAGGGGGGACCACTAGAATTCAGTGGGAGGGGGGATATATGTAAATAAACTTGTGGCTCAAATTAGTTCTTTTTAGTTCTCAAATCAAATTGGTTCTCAAATGATCCTCTCCCTATATATATATATATTATATATATATATATGTTTACACAAAAATGATGCCTAAGAGTATGTCAAAAGAGACCCTCAATAGTCCAAAACCGTTAGACTTTGTCACTAATGCATACTACGTGTCACACGTCAGGTTGCAGCCCAATTAAAACACCACTGGGAAGTTAGTTGACGTGTATATTATACCATATCCTCTCTTATCTATTCTTTCTTTTTTCAACCAAGTCTCGAGCTAAATTCCACAATAGAGATGTTTAATTTACCTAGGATATGTGTGTGATCGATATATGTTCAAAACTAATGTACTAAAAATATAATAAAGTGACAAACAGTCTGACTAAAAGTAAGGAATGTGTGTTTAAGTGGACCAATATACTGGCAATCACCGGGACATTTTCGAGTAACATATGCTGAAAAGGGTTCTTCATTTCAGACAAAGGTGGTTTGATCCCAAATAAAATCTTCTTGTTAGTAATTTGGTATATTTGTTTTATTTTATTTTTTTCGAACAAAGAAGATTATGGCACGTATTCAAGCTAGGGATTCTGTTGTTAACTCTCCAACTCAAGAATGCTCTAATTTTGTATGCTCAGAATCAGTCCAACATTATAGAAATCTATGGTTATGTGAACAAAGAGACCATATGAATACTGAGACAAAACTAGTGAGAGTTGAAAATAAAGAAAAGAAACTTTTAGAACAACTCCAAGCCAATAAAAGGAAGATTTCATACTTGCCAGGAAGAACTCAGTCAGAAGAGATTGGGTTTGCCAACAAATTGCTAATGGAAAGCAGAAGACAAGTAATGATGATGGAGCTTTGATTTGTAACTATGAGAACTTTACAAACCCTCGATATGCAGAAACAATTGAGTTCTATAAAGACAAGCATGACCATATGAAAAGGGCCTATGGAGAACAACGCGTTGAAACACTCAATGTTCAACATAAGGACAGAACATACAGAGAGAAAATAGAGGCACAAAATGCTGATTTAAAAGAATAATTAGAGATTGTCTGCCCAAAGACAGGTTTGTATGTGCATACCAAAAGAGAAAGAGAGAGAGCTGCCTTACAACTGCAGGACAAATATAATGAGCTATAAGTGTCTCTTGATAAAAAACAAACTTGTTGAGCAACGCATGATCGAAAACACCATGGGCATAAACAAATCAATTGATCGCCTATAAGACTTGAAGAACAATACTCAGTTTGGGTATGCTAACTGAGTATGCTCCTCACGCATTGCAAAGTAATCACACTGCAATGCCTCTTACTCAGAGTGAACTTGATAATTTTTCCATCATGACATATGGTTAAGGTGAAAGTAGCTCCTCAATAGACGTCGATGGGAAGACTTCTCAAGCTGAAAAGGAAGCTGAATCACTGAGTCAAACTCTGCTAATGTATCTAATGAGTTTGTTAGGTGTACAAGTTTGGCAAATGGATAAGAGGCAACTACTTGTGATGCAAATGAAGTGATTGTGGAGGATGTGTCAAGAGAAGACGTTGAATGTTAAAAGTACATTAACAGATAGCTGATATGTGGTTCGTGTGAAGTATCCGATCAAGATTAAAGAACCAAGTTCAAGGCTAGGTTTACTGCTAGCCGAACCTGGTTCGAACCTGGAGTTCGTACTTGCCGAACCTGGAGTTCGGACAGGGTTCGGCCAGCAGGCTATATATAGTGAGTTTGGTCTTTGTTTTGTAAAGGAGTATAGAGTGTGCAGTAGAGCTGATCTTAAGTGTGTGTGTCTAAGGTGATCTTTGTGTCAGTGTTATCTGAGTGTTACTGCTTGTAATTGTTCTTTGATCAATTAAACAATCGGTTAATTGCTTGTTTCGTATTCGTTATAGCTAGATTGAGTAGACGATCCAACGCTCACGACCTTTCATGTGGTATCTGAGCTTTCTGGTTCATTCTACTGATCTGTTGTTGCTACTTTCGGAGTTTTTGAAACAAAATGAGTAGTTTTTGGTGATTTTTGAGTGTTTTTACAAATTTTTGATCACTTCGATCGAGACTTTTGTGAAAATTCTACTCCTAAATCATTTCCTCATCACTTTTTCTAATCCACTGCTGCAAATCTCGTCAAAATCAGTTCAAAATCGTGCGGTTTGATAAAATTATGTTAGAGTTCTGAGGATACTGGTGAGGTTCGGCCCAACTGCTCCGAAGTCCTAGTTCAGTCAACGTTCGGACATAGTTCGGTTTGAGTTCGGTCTCTGTTCGGTTAAAGTTCGGACATTATTCTCATTCGGTAGTGGTTTGGTTAAGGTTCAGATTAGATATGTGTGCGGAGAAAGTTCGGAACTGATTCGACACAAGTTCGGAAGGAGTTCGGTGTTCATTCGGCACTGTTAAGGTTCGTTTGAAGTTCGGATTATTGTTTGAGGTTCGGAGAGAGTTCGAAACGGGTTCGGACAAGGTGTTTTGGTTCGGATAGGGTTCAGACGATCATAATTTTAAACTTTTCAACGATGTCAAAATTTCAAGCTTTCGTCAGAAAGTTCCCAAGTTATTGAAGCTAGAAGATTATCAGAATTGGAAGCAACGATTTTCTACTTACATAAGCACGACTGATATCGATTTTTGGATTCCGATCAAGAAGCTTTATCAACATCCGACTGATCAAAGAGATTTCAAGGAAGTTCATACCTTTGACATTGCTGAAAGAAAATCTTATGAGCTTGAACAAAAAGCTTTCTGTTATCTTACAATGCCCACTGAGTTGCTACATCATTTTAGTACTTGCAAGAAATCTAAGCAATTGTGGGATGCTCTATCTGTTAGATGTGAAGGTAATGATGACTACAAGAAGAGTCGGAAGAAAGTGTTGAATAAAGAATTTGATAATTTTCAACATTATGTTAATGAAAACATTACCGCTCTTGTTTCATGTTTTTCACATCTGATTAGTGAGTTAAAGGTTGTTGGAATTGAGAAAACTGATGTTGATTTGAAGGAGAAGATTATGGAAGCTTTGCCTGAAAAGTGGGAGAACTATGTTTTGTTACTCACTCATGATAAAGAATACTCTATGTTGACATTTCACGAGCTTACTGGAAAACTTCATGCTTGGGAAATGGAAATGTTAAATTTAAAAAAGTCAACTGCTACCTTATAAAATCCTGAATTGTATCACGGTGAGTATACTGCTAGCATGAATGCTAAAGCAAAGCCAAATCTGAGTTCTGTACCAAGTGTTGCTTTTATGGCTGGAGCTTCTGGAAATTCTGATTCTTCAAAAGGTTGCACTTTTACAATTCCAAATTCATCAAGTCAAAGTGCGTTTTCTGTTCAATCGGTGGATGAATGTGCCAAATTGATTGCTGATCTCATTTCTTCATCTTTTGGAATGATTATAAATGATGTTGGGAAGGCACAATTGGTTGATGAAGATTTGAATGAGCTTGATGATGATCAATTGAATGAGTTAGATATGGCCTGGCAACTTGCTATGTTAACTCAAAGGTCACAATGATATTATAAGAAGACTGAAAACAAGCTTTTAGTGGCAAATTGGGTTTTGATAAATCAAATATCAAGTGCTACAAGTGTTTGAAGCTTGGACATTTTGCCAGAGAATGTCAACAAGCTAATGGAAGCAAACCAGGTTTTACTCAACCATCGTTTAGTAATTCAACCAAGACAACAACTTTAACAGTTCAAAATGATGTTGTTTATGATTGGGGTAAACAATTTGATTCATCTTCTTTGATTGTTACTCATGATCAACAAGAAGATTTTGTTCAGACACAAGTTCAGATACAAGTTCAACACCAAGTTCTTATGAATCCGCTGAAAACTTGGAAAGTTTGTTGAAAGAAAATGTTTCATTATTGAATGAAATTCAAAAGTTATCTGGAGAATTCAAGTTGATGAAAGAAGAATTGGAGGTGTTTAGGGAACATCAGAAGGAATTATCTTTGAAGAATTAATGTTTGATTACAGAGGTCAAGTTGCTGAATGAAGCTTTAGAAATAACAAAACAAGATAAAAAGAATGTTGAAGCTACAAATGTAAAGATTTGTGTAGAAAAGGATGAATTGATTGATGAAGTAAAGAAGTGGAAGGATGAAGCGGAGGATGCTGCTAATGATTTTTAAAATTTGTTTGAAAAGTCAAAAATTAAGCTTGACTTGTTGACAAAGGATGCTGATGAATCTGCTGCTAAAATTGTAAGTTATCAAGTTGTGATGGAAAAATATTTGGATGAGAAGCGTGAATTGGTAAGTGTGAACAAAGTTCAAACTGCAAATTTGGAGATTCAAAAGAGGAATGAAGATAAATTAAAGAAAGAATTGTTTGAAGGGATGAAAAATCTTCGGATGCAGAAGTTTGAGACACATAAAGTTGCAAAAACGTTGATAGCTACTGAGAAGGAGTTGGCTGAAGCTCAAAAGAAAATTTCAGATTTAAAGATTCAAGTAATTGATGCCAATCGATTGCTGAATAATGTCTCCAATTCTCAATTGTTCACAAGCTTTCTAGCCAAAGATGAGAATTTACAATAGATGTTTGATAAAACATCTTCACCCCCTGCTCATATCAAGGAAACTTTCAAAGAAGTGAAAGAAAAGATTGAAGAAGTTGATTATTCAAAGTTTTCGTCTACTACAGAAGAAGAAAAGATTGTGAAGAAGAAGAAATCCAAGAAGAACAAGAAGAAGAAAGGAAAGAAATCTGAAGTACCTCCAGCTCCTAAGTTTGTTTCTGGTTCATCTTCTGCTGATAATGAGAAATCAGCTACTTCGAGTGACAAGTTCTCAACCGGAATTTGATGAGAAGATTTTCTATGAACAGAGGAATGTGAGTGATGTCAAAGCTGAATTTACAAGATTTGCGAAGAATGGACACCAGAATTCAAATTCTGAGGAAAAGATTTCTGGAAAGTATGTTGGTCTGGGTTTTCAAGCACAAAATGTCAAAGCTGAGGAGGTTTCAGCATCAACATCTCAAAATTTGAAGAAGCTTAAAATGAAGCAAGTAAAGAAGGAAGTTTCCAAGGCCGAGAAGGTTCAACCTGAGCGTTTTTTACAAACTCAAGGGTTCGGAACAGATATTCTCCGACAAAGAGTTTCCTCTTCACTGCGTGGATGCTCGGAAGATTTCTGAAGTTTTTGAGAAAAAAGATACTTTAAGAACCTTGAAGAATCAAACGACCAAAAGTTCTTCTAATGGTTCTCATTCTCGGAGCCCAACATCTAAATGGGTTCATAATCACCGGCGTCAGGTATATAATACTTCTTTTGATGATGTTCGAGATATTCATGTTTGTCATTTTGTGCAGGCACCTAAAAGGTGGGACAAATCTGAACGTATATGCTATGTTTGCCGCCAAAAAGGGCATATGACAAAAGATTGTCCACTTTCTGCTGATTTCTAAAACAAAAACGTTTTGTTCCTAAGATTCAAAAGGTACAAAATGTGGTTCTTCATCACAGTCACCTTTGATTCATTCATCAAAAACTGATTTACCCAAGCAGCCACAATTTTGGAAACCCAAGGTGGTTTCTAAGCAATACCAGGACACTTGTCGACCAGAAGCGATTCGCTTCGGGTCATTTATGAACTAATTAGTTTGACCAGTGTGCATGTACTTTTAGAAGACCTATCGATGATTAAAGTTGTTGATGGAGGAGTATTCTGCTTAACTTAAATTTCATGATTTATCTTTCTAACCTGCAAATATTCTGAAATTCTAAAAACTACAAGATATCCGTGTTAATTGATCAATTTTATTTCTTTATGCATTTTCAATTGACAAACACCAAAATTAGCGTCATGTTTTTGTAAAATGAAAAATCCAAAAATAGAGTTTTCATTTTCAGGGGGAGAAATTGTGAAAATGCATGTTATGGGAAGAAGTTGAATACATGCACAATATATAAGGAAGGTGAATACATGCAAAATATATAATATTTTGAGAAATTGATCATTGGGAAATGATGGTACATTGGCTTACGTATCTGACTCGTGGATAGAGTAGATGAAAGAGCCATAAGATCATTGTTTGATATGTTTGGTAGGCTCGGCAATTCAGAAAGTATTCAGATGTGATACACTAAATACTATTGCTTGACCATCTAGATAACATCTTGATGCGTATTTCATGACAAATAGAAAAATAAGTGTGAAATTCAAAATGAGAGGTCACTAGGTATACATGTGTTCATTTTGCAAAGATTTAAACTTGTTTGATTTTCTTTATTTTGTCAAACGATCGGACTTTCTCTGCGTGTCCACAAGACCGACCTGATTGTTGTTTGTTTGACGTTCTGCTTTATTTCCTTTGGTGTTTCGTATAACTCATCGGACTTTATCTGCGTGTACGTGAGTACCGACCTGATTGTTGTTGGGTTATACAATTTCAATTTGTTTTATTTTCTTTAATTTGTTAAATCTGAGGCCTTAGTTGCGTATCGAAAGATCGACCTTAAGGTAGACTATTTAATGTTCTTATTTCTTTTTGCATGGAACACAGTTGACGATATCATAAAAATATTATACTTGTGAAAAATCACAAATGTAATCACACAAAAGGAAAAAGAAAAGAAAAAAAATGTCTGAATATGTCTGATAGTGTGGGATACACTGGCCAATGCAAATTTAATCAATACCTTAACATATCCAGATGTTATGAGTATGATTCTGCCTGAGTTTAAGATGGACAAATTATATCGGCAATCAGCATGACATATGTGCTTCAATTAATTGAAAGAAATTGAAGTGTAGTTCAGTGCGTTATGACCAATATGATCTCATATAGTGATCTTTCTCATACCAAATATAGTGTTTAATTCGGTATTGCAATTTACATTTTAGTTCAAGAAAAGTGCAAAAAGATTTTTGGTGGGTTTTACCATAAATTTGAAAAATCAAAAAGATTTTAGGTTTGTTTTGATATAAACTTTCTAAAAGCCAAAAAGATTTTGTTTCTGCTTTATTTTCGATATGATCAACACGTGATACAAAATTAAAATTTCAAAATCATATCTTGGAGTCTTGAAAAGACGTTTTGCGCCAAGATTAATTAAATTTTGAGCAGGTTGCTAAAGTGAAGGAAAACACAATTTCAAGTCTTCTGAAGCTATTGATAAAGACCAGAGAATCACCAGACATCGTCAAGTATTAAAGATCAAGCTACGATCAAGTTGAGAAGGAGTTTGTTCGAAGATTTATTTCATTGGACGAACGGTTTCTATACTTGAGGGGGAGCTTGATTGAAGATACAGATCTGAAGATGTTGAAGAGATACTGCACACGACGAGGGGGAGTTTGTTGATACCTGATATGTGCGTCGTGTGAAGTATCCGATCAAGATTAAAGAACCAAGTTCAAGGCTAGGTTTAGTGCTAGCCGAACCTGGAGTTTGGACTTGCTAAACCTAGAGTTCGGACATGGTTCAGCAAGCAGGCTATATATAGCGAGTTTGGTCTTTGTTTTGTAGAGGAGTATACGAGTGTGCAGTAGAGCTGATCTTAAGTAGGTGTGTCTGAGGTGTTCTTTGTGTCAGTGTTATCTGAATGTTACTGATTGTAATTGTTCTTTGATCAATAAAACAATCGGCTAATTACTTGTTTCGTATTCGTTATAGCTAGATTGAGTAGACAATCCAACGCTCACGAGTTTTCAACAACTGCCACAACTCTAATTTTGGTTGTGCAAGTTCTGATGAAGTGAAGATGGCTACTAAGTTCTGATGACAATACACACACTTGATTCCAAGAGTATGAAACTTAAAGCTCAAAAAGTCGGTGTCCCCTCTACTTTGCGTGAGCAATGACCCAGGGATACTTTAGCCATTAGTCAAACACTTTTTTGTTTTGCGTGAGCAAAGACGTGGAGTTGACATTACCAGCGTGCTGGTAGTTCACTATATATATAAATATAAAAATTGAAAAAATAGAAAAATTATTATATATATATATATACATATATATATGTTTACACAAAAAAGATGCCTAAGAGCATGTCAAAAGAGACCCTTAGTAGTCCAAAACCGTTAGCCTTTGTCACTAATGCATACTACGTGTAACACGTCAGGTTGTAGCCCGATTAAAACACCACTGAGAAGTTAGTTGATGTGTATATTATACCATATCCTCTCTTATCTATTCTTTCTTTTCTCAACCAAGTCTTGAGCTGAGTTCCACAATAGAGATGTTTAATTTACCTAGGATATGTGTGTGATCGATATATGTTCAAAACTAATGTACTAAAAATATAATAAGGTGACAAACAGTCCGAGTAAAGGCAAGGAATTTGTGTTTAAGTGGAATTTGTGTTCAGACAAAGGTGGTTTGATCCCAAATAAAATCTTCTTGTTAGTAATCTGGTATATTTGTTTTATTTTATTTTGTTCGAACAAAGAAGATTATGGCAAGTATTCAAGCTAGTGATTCTGTTGTTAACTCTCCAACTCAAGAATGCTCTAATTTTGTATTCTTAGAATCAGTCCAACATTATAGGAATCTATGGTTATGTGAACAAAGAGACCATATGAATACTGAGACAAAACTAGTGAGAGTTGAAAATAAAGAAAAGAAACTTTTAGAACCCAAGCCAACAAAAGGGAGATTTCATATTTGCTAGGAAGAACTCAGTCAGAGGAGATAGGCTTTGCCAACAAATTGCTAATGGCAAGCAGAAGACAAGTAATGATGATGGAGCTTTGATTTGTAACCCTGAGAACTTTACAAACCCTCGATATGCAGAAACAATTGAGTTCTATAAAGACAAGCATGGCCTATGGAAAACAACACGTTGAAACACTCAATGTTCAACATAAGGATAGAACACACAGAGAGAAAATAGAGGAACAAAATGCTGATTTAAAAGAATAATTGGAGATTGTCAGCCAAAAGACAGGTTTGTATGTGCATACCAAAAGAGAAAGAGAGAGAGCTGCCTTATAACTGTAGGACAAATATAATGAGCTATAAGTGTCTCATGATAAAAAACAAACTTGTTGAGCAACGCATGATCGAAAACACCATGGGCATAAACAAATCAATTGATCGCCTACAAGACTTGAAGAACAATACTCAGTTTGAGTATGCCAACTGAGTATGCAAAGTAATCATACTGCAATGCCTCTTACTCAGAGTGAACTTGATAATTTTCCCATCATGACATACGGTAAGAGTGAAAGTAGCTCCTCAATAGATGTCGACGGAAAGACTTCTCAAGCTTAGAAGGAAGCAAAATCTAGTGAGTCAAACTCTGTTAATGTATCTAATGTGTTTGTTAGGTGTACAGGTTTGGCAAATGGATAAGAGACAACTGCTTGTGATGCAGATGAAGTGATTGTGGAGGATGTGTTAAGAGATGACGCTGAATGTCAGAAGTACAACAACTGTCACAACTCTAATTTTGGTTGTGCAAGTTCTGATGAAGTGAAGAAGGTTACTAAGGTGAAAACGCCGGTTGCTGATGAAAAGCTGAAGTAGTATCCAATATTGATGTTGTTTACAAGGTAGTTGATGAAGTGCAACGGGAAGGTGGTAATGACAACTAGACCTGAGGGAAAGGTGTTTATGCCATCCGGGTCTATGTTTGATGAAGAACAAGGGTATGAGCGACCCTCACTCACCACTAAGTTCTAAGGCTTGGTTATGATAATGATCTATCATGTGACCTCAAGATTCAATGACCCAAGGTGAACAAAGTAACCATAAAGCCTCCAACCTCTCTTCTAATAAAGATTGAAAGGCCCAAATCACCATCGAGTCCCCAACTGGGCCATATATAACAGTGAACGATAAATGTAAGCAGAAGAAGGTGCCAAAGTCTCCAATCTCATCAGTAGCTTAATGCAGTGGTAACCCAGCTTCGTTATCGAAGTATCTAGTGGGCACAAAAGTCCCAATGTTTGGTTCTCTAACAACTAGACAAGTCTTAGTGGCAACTTCTTTACATCAGGCCATTATGACAATTCTGGATCTGCATTTGTCTCAAGGATGCAAACACAATGCCATGCTGCTCCATCTCTGCTATCTACATTCAATGGCTATACGTCTGGCTTTTATCTGAAAAAGCATATATATTTTAACTGTGGGGTTCTAGGTTAGATTGCTCGAAATTATTTGCTTCGCCCCTATGTGCCCTACTATCCTCAATGTCAAAGCGTTTCATCTCAGCATTCAATAAAGTCAAAGCCAATGAAGGTTCAACCACCGAAGGCTATGAGGACTGACAATCCTAAGTTTAAACCTTCTGATGGTAACTGGGGAGCTGCCAAAGAGCAAAGAAAACTCTCAAAACAAAAACAGGTTTTTCCAAATTATGATAACTTTCATAAACAGTTGAAGAAACCAAACACCAAAAGGTTGAAAACCTTAAAGTTACCCCTCCGAAGGTACTGTTTTGAAAAATGCTCCTAAATCGAAAAAGGTTGAAATACCGGAAGTCACAACCACAAAGTGACTAAAATAACTGATAAATCACCTGAAGTTTGGAAACCAAAAGTCAAGGCAGCTCCATCCAAAATTCTGGATTTCTCGAAAGGAATGTGCATGAACGAAAGAAGTCAGCTTTGTCTTATGTTTTCATGGAATCGTCCCGATTGGATCCACACCTCGTGGTCCAATCTTCTGATGTACTCGATCCAGGTGAAGATAGGAGACATTCGAGGGTTTATGCGCCATAGAACTTCCAGAAATTAATGGATTCGACATTAAATGAGGTGTTAAATGCTCGGAGCTTAGATCCGGCATTAATGGAGGCGACGATTAATGAAATTAATGTGCCGGATATGAAATCAGCTTCTAGCATTGCTGCAGTTTTTGAAGAGAGTTCTGAGTCTTCAATTGGTACCAACGGTATTAGTGACCTGAAAGTTAATGAGGTAGCCTCTGATCTAATTCCGTGTTCTAAATCTGATTTTGTGTTTGTTTGTGATCACGATTCATTGGATGGTTTGAGAGGAGTTAATGAATCTGGAGATGGTCGATGTGAGGATAGGAGTATTAGATTTGAATGTAGGGCAAAGTTGTTCATAACAGTCACTATGAGCCGAAATTCTCATCTATTGAAAGCTAAAGTGTTGAATCAGGATTTGTCTGATGTTAAGGAAATTGTGAATTATGGTTTAAGTTCCATCTCTGCCACAAATGAGGAAGTTGATGCTGCTATGGATGATATATTTAGGCTCACGAATTCTGATCGTGAGTTTTTGAAAGCAATGGTTGAATTTGTTGTTTTACATCAGGATGAATATGGATTTGATGAAAGGTATCATGGTTACCTTATTAATGTTACCATGCTCAATAATATTGCTCGACAAATGGAGGGTAACTTTGAGATTTTCATTATGCCGATGGCTGCTGAGTGTGTTCTTATTACTGCTGATGGTTTATAACTCTTATTCCTGTGGAGTCTAGCTGGATTAATAGATACACGCATCTCAAATACAGTAAAATCTTCGCTAGTTGTTTGAATTGTCTTGTGACTGTTTGTTCAGGGAGGATGACCCTATGTTGTTGGCTCTGTTTAAATTCTATTATGCAAGTGTTCTAAGGAAAATTGTTGCTAAAGTTAAGAGGAGAATTGATTATACTGAAAAGAATTTGTTTGATCTTAAGAATAGATTCCTGGATGTTATTCCTATTGAGTTCAAAGTTGGCAAAGATAAGAAACTTAAGGAATATGCTTCTAATGGTGATGGGAAGAACTCTATTTACATTGATCCTATTTTGGGAAGAAGAATGGTTACTTTAAGCCAAACTAAGTCTTATCTGGAAAACTTGATTTCTACCTTCAACCTGGGGAAATCCAATGAATTCCCTGATTATCATACACCAGCCCAACTTGAACTGATGTGATCAAGGTGCAGATGTTATGGAGGAAGGTAATAATGAGGATGTTGTGCCTATTCCTTTAATCAAATATGATCATGTTAGAAGTTTTAAGAAAAGCATGAGGGATATTATGGTTGAGCAACATAATAAAATTGTTAAGGCTAAGCAAATTAACAGGGAAATGATTTTGAAAGTTAAGGCTGCTCCATTTGGTAATTCCAAGTGAGAGGCTTTTGAGAATCCTCCCACTGATGTTGCAGTTGTCTTTGTTGCTAAATCACCGGGGTAACCCTTTACCCCCAAAAAAATTGTTAAGGCTAAGCAAATTAACAGGGAAATGATTTTGAAAGTTAAGGCTGCTCCATTTGGTAATTCCAAGTGAGAGGCTTTTGAGAATCTTCCCACTGATGTTGCAGTTATCTTTGCTGCTAAAAATGCTTCTAATGGGGATGTGGCTGGCTTTATTAAGAAGCAACTTACCAAGGAAGAAAGACTAAGGAAGAGGCAAAGAAGAATGAGGAGAAACAATTGTATGCCAATGATGTTCAAAGTGATGAGGTTGATAAGGAGTTGAAAGAAGTTAAATATATCCCTCCTGCTGTTCTTCCAAATGGTGAGAAGGTAATGATAATAAATCCTAAATTTATTGAGCAAACAAGGAAGGTTTATAAGAACCACTTGTATGGGTACTTCATTGGTACTGTATGTATGATAGGATGGGTGAGATTTCATATACAGTAGAACCTCTATAATTTAATACTCGATAAATTAATAACCTCCATAAAATTAATAATTTTTCCAGTCCCAACTTGGGACCAGTACAAAATCGGACCCCAATTGATAAAATAATAAGATAATATTTTTTTTGAAACCCTAATATAAATATATTGTCCCAACAAAAATATAAATCAATAATTACTAAAATATTCAAAAATTATAGGATTGTCTATTAAAAAATGAATCTATAGTCACTTGTTTTTTTATTTTATTTTTTTATTTTTTTTGTGAACTTCAAATCTATATTGAGTTCATCTTTAAATCTCTCCATTGCACTTAAGAGTTGAAAATTTGAAGGTCGATGCATTATTTTGAGAATTGCTCACGAATATAAGCCAACTCTTTAAACTAATAATTTATTAACTTATCGGTATAATAATATCTCGCTAAATTAATAAAATATCTCGGTCCCAACATTATTAATTTATAGAGGTTCTAGTGTTTATAAAATGTGGAAAATTTTTGGGATTGAAGAGGTGACAACAAATGGTAGTGGCATTTTTTACTTTAAATTCAAGGATGAAGAGGGACCATTAAACGTGTTGAAATCTGGTCCTTGGGCCATCAGGAGTGTACCCATTTGTGCTCACAAGTGGGAAGCAGGTATGGTTCTGAAAAGGGTCGAACCTAATTATGTACCTAATTGGGTTACCTTTCATGGATTGCCATTAGAAATGTGGAACATAGAGAGTATTTGCAGTATTGCAAGCTGTGTTGGTAAGCCAATTACTTTTGATAGCATAACAGTTGAAAATTGCAGTAAGAGGGAAAATGCCAGTTTTGCTAGAGTTCTTATTAAGGTTCCAGTCTATGAAACTCTGCATGTTTCTGTTAAGGCTTTTTACCCTATTGATGAGTTTGGAATTCATAAAAGCATTGACATCAACATCGAGTTCTCTAAATTACCAGTTAGTTGCCATCACTATTTGGTATATGGACATTCTTATGAGGCTAGTGGCTATAGAATGCTAACTGAGTCTAAGACTCTAGAGAGGGAGAAAGCTGCTGCTCTTGTTGAAATTGTTAATGACCCTTTGTAAGGAAAAATAGAGCTTGGAAGATTTCCGGCTGAAATGCCAATTTTACCAGTTCCGGCTGAGTTGAAGTTGAAGTTGAAGCGGAATTCACACTTCAAGCGGAACAGGCAGTTCAAGCGGAAAGAAGCAGTTTTGTTTCTTAGTGAATATTCCGGGTGAACTCGTTTATCCACCAGATAAAGAGTTCAACCTGACTTTTCTTGAGAAGTCTTTTCAGAAGTCCAATCCTGCAAAAGCTTCTCGTATGCTTCTAAATCTGATTCAAGCCGCTCTCCTAAAGTAGATTGTTGCTGCCAACACGCAAGTCATTCCGATTGTCGATGTTTATTCTTTTGGTAGTTTGTATTTGACTTTTATGTTTACGGTCTAGATTAGATCGCATGAGATCAATGGTTGTCATTGATCTCATCAGCACTATATATAGCATGTAATCTCTTAGTTTACAAACACGGTCATCACTTGTAATAGTGTAGCTTTGAGTTAATGCAAATAGTGCCGAATATTCGATATATCGTTGTTTTACTATTCTGTAAATCAAGCATTTACATTATACAAGAGCTTAATATCGCTTAAGTAAAGTGAAATATCACTTTAATTCCGCAGGGTTATATTTGCAAGTAAAGGGCTTAGTTTTAGTTTATTCATAACTAATAACGATCCTACAAGTGGTATCAGAGCATTGGCTCTCACTTTGAAGACTTTCTGTGCTTCAAAGTCGATACTTTACTTGCTTACTTTACAAGCTTCGTTGTTTTATCTTTCCAAAAGGTTTTTCAAAATGAGTGATTTCAGTTTAAGTTGCCCAAATGGCTCTTCCAACAAACCACCAATGTTCACTCCTGATGACTTTGGTACCTGGAAACTCAGGATGGAAGGTTTTGTTAGGATTTTGGACCGTCGTATTTGGAAATCTTTCACTGAAGGACCCTACTCACCAATGGTTTCATCTGCTGATGATGCAGAAGTCAAAATACCTAAGCCATTAGATAAATATGTTGAATCTGACTACACTGCTCTTGAATTTGACCATAAGGCATACTGGACTCTACAGGCTGCACTTCCTAATTCCACTTTAAGTGGGTTTAAAGGATATAAAACTGCATTTGACCTGTGGAATGCCTTAAGTGAAATGTATGAAGGAACCAGTGAAGTAAAAGAAAACAAGAAAGATGTTTTAAAACAAAAGTATGAAAACTTTACCTTTAAATCTGGTGAAACATTGACAAACCAGTACTTGAGATTTGTCTCATTGCTTGATGAACTCCAAAAGGTGGATGTTAAACTAGAACAAGTAGATGTGAACAGAAAATTCCTTCGTTCCCTGCCTTCTGTGTGGACAGTTTACACAGTAAGCATCAGGGAATGCAAGAATTTGAAAAAGATGAGACTCAGTGAACTTCATGGCATACTAAGTGCTTATGAAATGGAACTAGATCTTAAACAAAGCTCATCTTCTGAATCAACTCAGCTGTTCTCATCTGCACTAGTAACCACTGATTTTAACAGTCAAAGGTCATCTAACTCATCATCATATTCCTCACCTATAGTCAGTTTCCCTGAGACACCAAGGTGTCAAGAGAACTTTTCAAACTCTTTTGAAAGTCTCACAATGCTCATGTAGCAGCTGACTCTTATCAAGGTTTCATACCTGAAGATCTTGAGTGCATAGGTGCTGATGATTTAGAAGAAATGGATATAATGACTCAACTTTCCATGGTTTCTGTAAGAGCTCAAAGGTTTTACAAGAGGACAGGTAGAACCTACAGGGGAGCAAAAGGTGCTCACATAGGCCTTGACAAAAGCAAAGTCAAATGCTACAACTGTCACCAACTTGGTCACTTTGCAAGAGAATGCCCTCAACCAAGAAGAGAAGGACAGAATCAGAACCATGCTCAAGGGAAAAATCATGGAGGAAGCAACTCAAACAACAACAATTCTGGAAACAACTCAGGTTCACACCCCACCCCACCAAAGCCAACCGGAAGTCAAAACCATCAGAACGTGGTAGCTGCTGTAGCAAATCAAACATCATGTGTTGAATGGGAAGATTTCGTTGCTGAGTTTGAACCCATCAACTATGCTTTAATGGCCAAACAGGACTCCATCACAGATCAGGTAAATTCTATACCTGAGAAAGTCTTAGAGAATCTATGTAGTCCTGCCTGCATAGAACAAGTGGCAAAATATCGAAATCACAACACTGATTTGATTGATGAAGTTTCAAACTTAAATGAGTTAAAGGAATGTTTTAAGAAAACTGAATCATCATACATTTCAAAAATTGAAAACTTAACCAAAGAGTATGAACAGTTAAAACAAACCAACTCAGTGCTGGAAACACAGCTTGATGACTTGCTGTCAAAACTTGAAAAATCAAGAAATGAAACCAAAGATGCTAAGGCTGAGGTTGATGTTCTTGAGATCAAGCTGAAAGATGCTTTGTTTACTTGTGATAAATTTCAAATAGCAAACAAAAAGGCTGAAAAACTGTGAATGGGAGGGATGTATGGTAAAGCAGGTGTTGGCTATAACTCTGTTGAGCCACCAATTGAATACTCACCTGCAATCAAACCAATTGAAGCTTTAAAATAAGAATGCAAAGTTAGTCTCACAGTTGATGACATTTCATCACAATCCAGTTCTGAAAACACTGTTGAGTCTAATAAAATTGATGTCACTGCTGCTAGCACATCTGCTTCAGCTGACCAATTAAACATTTTGAAACCATCAATTGCTGTTCCTCCACCAACTGTTTATGAACCTAAGGATTCAAAAGTTGGAGGAAAGCAACCTGAGCAACCAAAGGGAAGTCAAACTCAAAGGTTTGGTCAAGTAAATTTTAATCAAGTATCCAAAATTGAGTCTCCCAGAAAATTTGAAACCAAAATTGTTGAGTGCATGTGCTGTAGTGAACAAGGTCATCTAGCTGTTGTCTGTCAGTTTAACCCAATGAGTAAAGTTAGACCATTTCAAAAACCAAAACCTGTTTTGAAATCAAAGGCTGATATTCAAAAGAAGCTCACAGGAAGAATCTCACCTGTGAAAAACCACACTTTGAAGCATTTTGGATCTGAATCGAACAGAGTTTTAGTTGGTAATGATAGAAATGGTAGTTTCACTGTTTTAAAGCAAAATCGTTTTCCGGCTGAAGTTCAAGCGGAACATTTTTCCGCTCGAACTCATGTTCAACCAGAAAATAAATTTCAACCCAGATCAGCTACTGCTCCAAAGCAGAGACCTCAAGTTCATTTTGCTGATGGGTTTGAACATTTTGAAGCTCAAGGAAGAAGAAACCCCTCCAGAGGAAAGGTCACCTCTAGAGAAAATTTTAAAAGAAACAGCAAACCCAATCAATTTGAAACTGTATTTGCAAATGGTTCAAGTGGAAATCATTATGTTCCACTTCAGGGGGGGAGTTTAAATCAAAGCAAACATTTTCCTCAAAGATTTTCAAAATCACCTGAAAGAACTAAGTTGGTTAATCAAGAAAGTGAAAAACTTAAGAAACTAACCAACAAGCAAAGAAAGTTTAAAGAATATAGGGATAGAAAAATTGCTGCAAAAAGGAACACCAAAGATGAAAGGTCTAGTCAAACAAGTGCTCAGTATGAGAACTTCAGTTTGGACAATGATGATCTGTTAAATGAAGCTCCAGTAGTTAATACTCTAGTACTCAAAGAGTACAGGTATAATGATGCTTATGGCAGACCCAAGACCACTCAGGCTTGGGTCCCCCATAGAAATTAATCATTTCTGATATGTGCAGGTGCAAAATAAAGGCCAGAATAGCCTATGGGTAGTTGACAGTGGTTGCACTTGCCACATGACAGGAAATAAGCACATTCTAGAAAATACAAAAAGAATCAATGGAGGACCAGTTGCCTTTGGAAGCACAAAAGGCCATATCACAGCACAAGGTGATGTGACAAATGGACTGGTAAAATTTGACAAAGTCAATTTTGTTGATACATTGAATTTTAATTTGCTCAGTGTCTCACAAATGTGTGACAAGAACTTAAATTTAATGTTTAATGAGAAAGAGGCAATAGTTCTCAAACCTGGTGTTAAAATTCATGATAAATTGATAATGCTTAAGGCACCTAGGAGAGATGGACTATACATTCTGGATATGTCAGTGGCTACACCTTCATGTGGCACTGCTTGCTTTGTATCCAAGGCCTCAGTTGACGAATCTGATCTTTGGCACAGGAGGTTGGGTGATGTGAACTACAAGAACATGAACAGAATTGTAAATATAGGCTTGGTTAAGCGTCTTCCTAACAAGCACTTTATTTGTTCTGAAAACTGTGTGCCATGTCTCAAGGGCAAGCAACACAGAACCTCTTTCAAGCCAAAAGTTGAATTTTCAATCTCAAAACCTCTAGAGCTTTTGCACATGGACTTATTTGGTCCAACTAGAGTAATGAGTCTAGGAAAAAGGTCATACTGCTTTGTCATAATTGATGATTTTTCTAGATATACTTGGGTTTTCTTTCTCAAAACAAAAGAGGAAACTGCTGAATTGTTGAAAACTCTTGTCATTAATTTAGAAAATCAATCCAATCTTAAAGTCAAAACAATCAGATGTGACAATGGCACAGAATTCAAAAATCATGTTCTGAATTCATTTTGTAAGGAAAAGGGAATTTTAAGGCAATTTAGTGCTCCTAGAACTCCACAGCAAAACGGTGTTGCTGAAAGGAGAAATAGGACATTGATTGGAGCTGCCAGGTCAATGTTGGCAAACTCTAAGCTCCCTGTGATATTTTGGGCTGAAGCAATGAACACTGCCTGCTATGTCCAAAACAGGATCTTAATTGTCAAGGGAAAGAATAAAACACCTTATGAGCTTTGGAGAAAAAGGAAGCCAAATATTTATTTCTTTAAGCCATTTGGTTGTCCTGTCACTATTTTAATAACCAGTGAATCTTTGCCTAAGTTTGCTGAAAAGGCAGATGAAGGTTATTTTGTTGGCTACTCTGGTGTGTCAAAGGCATTTAGAGTATACAACAAGAGAACTAAAATTGTTGAGGAAACCATAAACGTATCTTTCAATGAAAAATCTGCCAACAATTTTAAGTCTCAGCCAAGCTGGTTATTTGATATTGATGCACTAACTACTGCTTTCAACATGACTGTTGATAAGCCTGTGAGCTCTCTAGTGCAGGAACAAAACTTTAACAGGTCTGCTGATGAGCATTGGAAGAAAAATCAAACTGATAGTGAGAAGTCAATCTTCTTCTCTTCAATGAGTTCACAACCTGTTTTCCCAAGGAATGACAAGAAACTGACTGAAATAATTCAAATTGAAGAAGAAACTGTTCCGCTTGAAAGTCAAGCTGAACATATTTCTCCGGTTCAAGATCAACCGGAAAATCAAATTTCAGAAACTGAGGAGAATACTGAATCAGAGTCAAATGAAGCTGGAAACTCACATGATAACACATCAAATGAGCTCAATTTAGATCATCTGATCTACAATCCAGATACCAATTCTCTTGAATCAGTTGGAGTTTCAGATCTTATGTCACAATTTGAAAATGTTGAGCTTGATCACAGACTTCCTCAGCTCAACATACCCTCAAATGGAAGAAGCCATGAATTTCCTATGTTCATTGATAGAAGAATCAACAGAGATCATCCAGCGGGAAATATTATTGGAGAAGCTTCAGCTCCAGTGCTGACCAGAAGTAGATCTGCAAATGCAAATATCTGTTTGCATGCTGCATTTTTGTCTCAAGAAGTACCCAAGAAGGTAGCAGATGCCTTAGAAGACAACAGCTGGGTAGAGGCAATGCAAGAAGAACTATTTCAGATAAACAAGCAAAAGGTTTGGGAATTGGTGGATCTGCCTGATGGAGCAGAACCAATTGGAACAAAATGGGTGTTCAAAAACAAGAAAGATGACAGGGGAATTGTTATCAAGAATAAAGCACGACTGGTTGTGCAAGGCTATGTACAGGAAGAAGGCATTGATTATGATGAAGTCTTTGCACCAGTAGCCAGGTTGGAAGCAATCAGAATCTTCCTAGCCTATGCTGCATTTAAAGATTTCCAAGTATATCAAATGGATGTGAAAAGTGCTTTTCTGTATGGCCTACTGGAACAAGAAGTTTATGTCAATCAACCTCCTAGTTTTGGAGACCCTCACCATCCGAACAAGGTATGCAAGCTAATCAAAGCTTTGTATGGTCTCAAACAAGCCCCTAGAACCTGGTATGAAACTCTTTCTAACTACCTTCTAGTGAATGGCTACAAGAGAGGGGCAATTGACAAAACTCTTTTTGTTAAAACTGGTGGTAATGACATGCTAATGGTACAAATTTATGTTGATGATATTATTTTTGGTTCATCTAGCACTTTGTTGTGCAAGGAGTTTGAAACTTTGATGCAGTCAAAATTTGAAATGAGCTCCATGGGAGAACTAACCTTCTTCCTAGGGCTTCAAGTAAAGCAAACTGCAGACGGAATCTTTCTGAATCAATCAAAGTACATCCAAGACATGCTGAAGAGATTCGACATGTTATCATGCTCAAGTGCCAAGACTCCAATCTCCACTTCCCACAAGTTAACTAATGACTTAAGTGGAAAGCAGTGGATGTGCACATGTATAGAGCAATGATAGGCTCTCTAATGTATCTCACAGCTAGTAGACCTGACATCATGTTCAGTGTTTGCTTATGTGCTAGATATCAATCTTCTCCAAAAGAGTCACACATGCTCGCTGTTAAGAGAATTTTCAAGTACCTAAAGGGGCAACCCAAACTGGGTTTGTGGTATCCCAAGAACTCTGACTTCTCTTTCAAAGCATACACAGACAGTGATTATGGAGGATGTGATATAGATAAGAAATCAACATCAGGAGGATGTCAATTTCTAGGAGAAAGGCTTGTCTCTTGGCAATGCAAGAAGCAAACATGTGTTTCTACTTCAACTGCAGAGGCTGAGTACATTGCTGCCTCAAGTTGTTACAGCCAAGTCCTTTGGATCCAAAATCAGATGCTTGATTATGGAATCACATTCATGGAGACTCCTATTCTTGCAGATAACAACAGTGCCATTTCCATCGTTAACAATCCAGTAAAGCACTCCAAGACCAAACACATTGACATAAGGTATCACTTTATTAGAGATTGTGCTGAAAAGAATTTAATCAAATTATTTAAAGTTCACACTAATCATCAACTGGCAGATTTGTTTACAAAAGCTTTCGATGAGGCAAGCTTTTTCTACCTCATCACAGCCATTGGGATGATGAACTTTGAATAAAATTTTTCACAACTCTAATAAAAGAAAGAGATGTGCGCAAAAATTCCGTCCCTTGATACAAAAAGAAAAAGAAAAGGAAAATTTCTTGTGTTAATTGAAGAATATTTCAGTTCATAGTCAATAACTGTTGATAAAACTATGAAAAATTGACACAAATTTTCAAATTTATGTGTTTTGGATTTTCCGGTTCAAGTTCAGGTTCAACCTGAAAGAACAACTTTTGAAATTCACAGGGTGAACTTCAACCGGAAAAATGCTTTAAATTTGACGTGGAAACTTGTTTTTGAAAACAATTCTTCCAAGCGGAAAACCTGTCCGCTTGAAGTTCAAACGGAAGAAATTTGGTTTTTTTTTTTTAAATTAAAGGAGAAAATGAGTTCCGCTTGAACTTCCGGGTCAACAAAGTCAAGGAACCATTTAATTACCCGGAATGCACAATTTTCTAAGCAGATATTCATTTATTTTACCCATTGAATTTTTAACTGTTCATTTCCGAGGTTTCAGTAAATTAATTTTTGGATAAGGCCATGCTTTAGCCAGTTGTAATGTATAACCCCTAAAGCACCTGTCCCATCCATCAATGAACCGTCGATTTACAACCTCTCTCCTCCACGTCATCTCCGAAAAGGTAAAAAGCCCTAAATTACCGTCGTTTTCCCCATTTCTCGCAAAACAACTCAGAAATTACTCCCAAAATCCTCTCAAACCATCTCTGATTAACTCCCACAAAACCGTCAACATTCTCAAATTCCGTCAACAATGGCTCCGAAGGGAAAGGCCAGTGGCAAGAAGCCAGTTGGTGACTCAAAATTTCCGGTAGAACACAACCTGATGGCATATCTTGAACCACCATCCAAGACTGAAATCTACAATGAAATGATCGAGTTCATCAAAAGTTCTCACCTCCATCATGCGCTCACTGTCGAAGCCGAAATCTTTGAAGAAGTGATGGAAGACTTTTGGGTTCACGCTAGGGTTACCGACGAGGCTAGCGGAAGTGGTAAAATTGTGTCAACTGTCCAAGGGAAGGAAGTTGAAATTGATGAAGCAAAGGTTCGAAGGCTGTTGAAACTGAGGGATGAAAATGGTTACGGAGAGATGGATCAGAAAAGATATCTCCGCCTATTCAGAAGCATTGGTTATGGTGGCTCCCTGCAAAGCAAAACTATCAAAAAGGGGCAGTTACCATACAAGTAGAGATTTCTCGCACACACACTTCTAGTGTGTTTATCTCCAAAGAAGGGAGGTTTTGATGAGCTCTCCGGTGAGCAAGCCTCTGCCTTCTACGCTGTGGTCAAGGGTGAGAACTTCAATTTTTCCAAACAAAATTTCCAAGCCCTAAAATCCAATGTTCATTCTGAATATGTATACTTGTATCCCAGATTTTTGACATATATTCTCAAAGAAGAGTACCCCCATATAATATGGCTTGGTACAATTTTGCACCAAAAACTTCTGAATGAGAAAACATTTTCAAATCTTGCTTTAAACAAATCTCCATTTCTTGGAAAGGATACTGACCACCCCTTACCAATTCCAAGGCAATTTCCTGAAGAACCTGCTACAGTAGAGGTTCAACCAGAAATTGTAGGAGTGACTGAGCTCCCTGCTCAAGATGACAGAGCTGTAGACCTAACAGTTTCTGATCCCACATCTGTCCCTGCTTCCTCTTCACTAATAGTTTTTCAATCCAAAAAGAGGAAAGCTACCACAATCACTTCCACTGCCACCTCCTCATCAAACTCACCTCCTGTCATTTTCAAGAGACAGAGAAAAGTGGTTACTAGGTCTCCTCCACCTAGCACCACGAACCAACCTGAGGCTTCAAACCCCGTTCAAGGCAAAAAGCCTAAACGGAAACTGGTAAATTTGGGATTATCTCTTAGGGATGAACCTTCTGTTGAGGGGAAGTCATTAGAAGCAGATGTAGCTTCCCCATCTGACAATCTTTCACCCCTACAACCCCTGTCACCTAGAAGTGACAGTGCTCTCAATCCTGGCTTGAATGAAGGTGTTATTAACTCACCTGCCATATTACATGAGAACATCCTGATAAGCCAGGACACTGTAGCACTGCAACCCCACTCCTCATCGGAGGTGAATCTCAGTGGTTCTGAAGAGATTCATGCAGAAAGGGCTGCTGCTGCCCAAGTATCCCAACTGGAGCTTGGTGACAGCAGTAACATCAATAAGACCCAATCTGCGGCAATCTTCTCTGAATCAGCACCCGGAAGTCCTTCATTGGAACCAAGGGTTGTTGAAACAGCAGAAGAGAATCCCAGGTGCCAAGAAGCCATGGGTACCAATGCTGATCAATCTAGGATTGATAGTTTGGTTATTTCCAAGGATACTGGCAAAAAGCCAGTTGAGGATAGTCTTACACTACCTGAATTGACGAAACTGTACCTTTCTCTGCAAGCACATGTTGAAGCTCTCAACTCAACTGTTGCCAAATTGGTTCAAGCTGATCCTACTCCAACTGAAGCAGGTCCTTCAAACCCTACCAGAGATGCTGAAGAAGTTCTTGTAACTGATGAAGCTGATACTGTCAAATTGGGGGAGAAGTTACTGTCAAAACCTGTTATCACTGAAATCGAAGAGGTAGAAAGGATACCGGCTGAAGTAAGAGCCACAGCTTGCCAAAAGATTGGCGCCTTTTTCTGTTGAAGAGAGTTGGGTGAATATGAAGTGCAGTCAACTGATTGCTATTTCTCCTTTTAAGGACCCCAACCTCACCGAGCTTGTTCAGTCGTCCATGCTGATTGCTGGTGCTCTCCCTGAGCACATCAACATGATCACAACACTTCTGACAGATGTTATCTTTCTGGCTGAAAGAGCCAGTGATCATGTTGTAGGCAATATTGCCTCCACCAGCAAAGCAGCAGCTGATATGGAAGAAAGTACTGCAACTGCAGCAGTTGGTACTATGACTGAAGAAGAAGGAGAAAGTTTGATCGGTGAAGATGAAGGAACTGAGGTACTGGAGATAACTGATAAAGAACCTGAAGTTACCCAACCTCAGGTGGTGACTGATGGTCAATTACTAGTTCAAGCGGAACTTCAACCGGAAGCTCAACCGGTAGTTCCAGGTGAAGGAGATCTGAATGTTCAACCGGAACAACAAATGCCAACCCAGGTGGATGTTCAAGGTCCTAGCTCCTCAATATTTGGGACTGTTGAAACACCTGTGGTTCAACCGGAAGAGCAAAGAAATGAAGAAGCTGAGGATGTGGCTAGATCACTGATAGCCTTAAGGAGTTCAGAGACAGTTCAAACTGAGGAACCTGTTCAAGCTGATATAGCTAGAACCCTTCAACAGGTAACTCAAACTCCTGAAGCTGAGGCTATAGTGAAAATGGTTGAATATGCCAGAAGGGTTGCTGAGGATGAGAGGATAGCCAGAGAGCTCCAAGAAGAATTTGATCTATATATGCAAAACAATGTGTTTGAAAACCTTCTTGTAGAAGCAAAGACCAGGTCTTTCAACTGGAGGTTAAAGGATTATGATTTGGATACAATGTCTGAAGCTAATAGGCAGAGGTTAATTGCTATTGCCTCTCAATTGCCTACCAAGCTGGTAAAGAATGATGAAAATTACCATCTGTTGAAAAAGATTAAGAGGGCTCTTGTGATTAGAAATTTGAAGAAAGAGGAAGAGCTAGCTCAGATGCAGGTTAGAGGACTTTGCAGCTTGATTGACAAAGTATTTTATAAGCTAAAAGGAGAAATTGCTGCTGTCAATCCTAACCTGGTGATGCCTTCACCATCAGAGCTGGTCTCAGGTACAATAACTGCTAATGTTAAACCTGAAATTGATGATATTGCAGATATACCACCTCCACCTTCATTTATATATAATCCAAACCCAATGCCTACAACAGCTTCATCCATTCTATAGTCACTTCCCATCATACCTTACAAACCTCCACATATCCCCAAGAAGCTTGCTGCTAAACTTGCCAATCCTAAGTTTAGATCAGACAACTTCACACCCATCACTCCCTTTAAGAAGAAGCCTCCACCAACTATGGACTTCTCTGACATCTTTCCACCTACTCCACCATCAAGCCCAACTCCTGAAACCAATGAACCACCTCCAAAAACCACCCTGCCTCCACTCACCATAAGAGAACCTTCTTCCACCACCACCAAACCTACTGAAACTCAACCAGGTCCCTCTTCATCTGCCAAAGGCAAAAGGCCTATTATGCAAGAATCTGCTGGAAATTCTGATGAAGAGAGGGAAATTAAGAAGAGAAAGTTGATGCATGCCAGAAATAAAAGAAATCAAAAACAAATGAGAAGAGGCCCTCCCAGCAAAAGAAGAATTGCTAGTTGGACAGTGGATGAAGCCACACTTGATTTCACTTTCACCATGGTCAGCGGCATAAATCAGGTGGTAAATGCTCGCAAGGCAACTTCCCAACTCACCCTGCAGCAAATGACTGACATCATCCTAAAGATCAGAGAAATTATGAACCCTTCAAGAGTGGAGCATATGTTAAGGCTTTTAATTGAGCCTTCTGTGCTGGAATGTGGAATGCTCTATCGAAGCAATTTAGATGATGAATCAGCAGGAGAAGAAGAAGAGCCTACCAGTGAGATCAAATTTATCATTTGGGAAGAGGAGGAGAAGCTCTTCTATGTTCATAGAGCTGATGGCACCTTTACGATCCATGAGTCCATTTCTGTTCAAGAAGAATGGAACGAAATGGATTGGGATTCAATTAAACATGTAAAGGTGACCAAAACAAACACCAGAGAGCTTTCTCAAAATCTTGATGCCAGCATCGGATCTTCTGACAAGTAGGTTGTGGAGAAGAAAATTTTTGGGTACAAGTCAGTTTTGAAGATAAACATTGAAGACAATGAATAATTTGACAGCATCAGCTTAGGGGGAGATTCTAAGGAAAAATAGAGCTTGGAAGATTTCCGGCTGAAATGCCAATTTTACCAGTTCCGGCTGAAGTTGAAGTTGAAGCGGAATTCACACTTCAAGCGGAACAGGCAGTTCAAGCGGAAAGAAGCAGTTTTGTTTCTTAGTGAATATTCCGGGTGAACTCGTTTATCCACCAGATAAAGAGTTCAACCTGACTTTTCTTGAGAAGTCTTTTCAGAAGTCCAATCCTGCAAAAGCTTCTCGTATGCTTCTAAATCTGATTCAAGCCGCTCTCCTAAAGTAGATTGTTGCTGCCAACACGCAAGTCATTCCGATTGTCGATGTTTATTCTTTTGGTAGTTTGTATTTGACTTTTATGTTTACGATCTAGATTAGATCGCATGAGATCAATGGCTGTCATTGATCTCATCAGCACTATATATAGCATGTAATCTCTTAGTTTACAAACACGGTCATCACTTATAATAGTGTAGCTTTGAGTTAATGCAAATAGTGCCGAATATTCGATATATCGTTGTTTTACTATTCTGCAAATCAAGCATTTACATTATACAAGAGCTTAATATCGCTTAAGTAAAGTGAAATATAACTTTAATTCCGCAGGGTTATATTTGCAAGTAAAGGGCTTAGTTTTAGTTTATTCATAACTAATAACGATCCTACACCCTTCAGCAAGTACCATTGGTGTGGATGCTAATGGTTTTCAACCTGTGGTGAACAAAAGGAATTTTGAGTTAAAAGCTGCTGATGGGAATAAGGGGCATGCTAGTAATAATACTGATAACTCCTCTGGGCTGGGCAATCATCAAAATATTCCATAGGGTGGGCAAGAAACTAGCAAGCCTGCTAGTAATCAAGGGAAGAATGGTAGTAGCAAGCAGGGTGGTAGCACCTCTACATCAAACTTGCAGAATCAGTACAGGGCAGGTAATAATAGTCCCTCTAAAAGTCAAGCTCGGCTATCAAAGGTGGGAACAATGTGGGTAGGAATGCTGAGCAGAAATTTGATAACGGGAACAATCAGAGGAATAATGGTAATGGCAAAAGTGTTGTGAATGGGAATGTAAGGTCTGATATTCCTGGGAAGGCAAGTGACAATAAAGGGGTTCAGAATAGGGTGTATATTCGGGTTGTTTAGGCGACTTTAACTCTACACTCTCTCTCGATGATAGTGCTACGAGTTCGTCTAACCCAGATATTGGGATGAGAGAGTTTAAGGAGTGTGTCATTGATTTGGAGGTCTCTGATATTAATAGTATGGGGTTGCACTATACTTGGAGTCAGAAACCTAAGAATGGGGGTGGTCATTGATGGGTAATTCTTGTTTTATTGATCTGTTTCCGAATACTTTGCTATATTTCAACCTTATCGGGTTTCTGATCATTGCCCTTGTGTGCTCCGGATATCGCCTAGGCTAAAACCGAAGCCGAAACCCTTTAAATTTGCTAACTTCCTAGTGTCTAAACCTGGCTTCTTAGAGATAGTGGGTTCGGTTTGGAAAGCTAATGTGAGGGGTGTTCATCAATTCCGCGTGACCAAAAAGCTGAAGAGTCTCAAACTCCCCTTACGTGCTCTTTTGTTTAAGCAGGGTAACCATCATGAAAAGGTGGCAAAACTCCGGTCTAAGCTTGATGATATTCAAGTTGCTCTTGATAAAAACCCTTTTGATCAGATTTTACGGATTGAGGAGATTGTGTGCCTCAAGGATTTACAAATGGCTTCCCTTTATGAAGAGTCGCTTTTAAAGCAGAAATCTAAAGTTCATTGGTTAGCCACGGGGGATTTAAACTCGGCCTACTTTCATGCGTCTCTAAAGAGCCGTGTTCATCAGAGCCGTATTGATGTGATTACTGATAATAATGGGGCCACGTTTATAGGGTTGATGTGCCTACTGCTTTTGTGGATTATTATGAGAAGTTCTTGGGGTGTGTTGGTGGTACGGGTTTAATGGTGGAGCCGGGTTTGTTTCAGCGTCAGTTGAATCCTAATGCGGCTACTCATATGGTTCGGCCTGTCTTGGATGAGGAGGTGAGAAAGACTATTTTCGCCATGAGTGATAATAAAGCTCCTAGTCCGGATGGTTTTACTGCTGCTTTCTTTAAAAAGGCTTGGTCTATTATTGGCAATGACATTTGCCTTGCTGTTTAGGATTTTCTTAGTACGGGGAAGCTTTTTAAGGAGATGAACCATACTATTGTTGCCCTAGTCCAGAAAGTCACCACTCCTGCATTTATTACTGATTATAGACCTATCTCGTGTTGCAGTGTTATCTATAAGTGTATTAGCAAAATTATGGCTGATCGGTTGAAGTTTGAGATTGATAGTATTGTTAACATCAATCAGTTAGTATTTATCTCGGGTCGGAGGATTTCTGACAACATTTTACTCACTTAGGAGCTTATGCACAATTACCACAGGAATAGAGGACCCACCGTGCTGGGTTCAAGATTGATATCCAGAAAGCGTATGATACGGTTGATTGGGTGTTTCTTGAATCGGTTTTGGTTGGGTTTGGTTTTCATTCTAGGATGGTGAAGTGGATAATGACATGTGTTACGACCCCGTCTTACTCTATTTGCGTTAATGGCGATATCCATGGGTATTTCGCGGGTAAAAGGGTCTTCGTCAGGGAGATTCTCTATCTCCTTATTTATTTACCCTGGTTATGGAGATTCTCACTCTGAGTTTTCAGCATGCTGTTAGCCTTGACGCTTCGTTCAAGTTCCATTATAAATGTGAGATGAGAGGCTGAATATTATCAATCTGTGTTTTGCTGATGATTTATTCATTTTCTCTCGTGGAGATGTGAACTCTACAGTTTGTATTATCCGGGTTCTTAGGAGATTTTTGAGAATGTCGGCCTTGTCCCTAGTCCTCAGAAAAGCACTGCTTTTTTCTGTATATGGATACCCAGGTCAAGGAAGATATCCTCTCAGTGATGCAGATGGTGGAGGGTTCCTTGCCTGTTAGATATTTGGGTGTCCCGCTGATTTCCTCTCGTTTGCTTTCGAAGGATTGTATGGTGCTTGTGGAACGGATGGAGAACCAGATTTCGAGCTGGAAGAACCGCTTTCTCTCTTTTGCTGGTAGAGTCCAATTAATTAACTATGTTCTGTCATCTTTACATATCTATTGGGCTTCTGTTTTCATCTTACCAACAAGAATCATTACTTCTTTGGAGAAAAAGATGAGGGATTTCCTCTGGAATCAAGGCACATACAAGAAGGGTATGGCTAAAGTGGCTTGGGACGATGTGTGCGTTCCCAAGTCGGAAGGGGGCCTTGGTATTAGACGAATTGGTGATATGAACAAGGCTCTTATAGCGTCTCATATTTGGAGTATTGTCATGAAAAGGGATTCTCTCTGGGTGGCTTGGGTCTACTCATATCGTATCAAAAATCGTAACTTTTAGGAGTGTAGTGCCCTTCGATTTGTTGTTGGAGCTGGAGGAAGATATTGGCTATTCGGCCTGTTATTCGCCCTTTTATTTGGAGTGTGGTGGGCAATAGGACTTGCACGTCGGCTTGGTATGATAAGTGGACTGATTCCGGTCCCTTATGCATGTCTATCTCTCATCGTGCTATCTTCTCTGCTGGCTTTACTACGGATACTAAGGTCGCTAATTTGATTGACCAATCGAGTTGGAATTGGCCTTCTGGGTGGTATGACTTGTTCCATGTGTTAATAGAGGCTGGTTCTATTGGTGTGCAACCTAATGTTGCTGATTGTTTCAAATGGAGAATTAATGGTGTATTGCATGATTTTTCTTCAAGTCTTGTTTGGCAATCGGTTTGCTTGGCTAGAGTTGAGGTTCCGTGGGCTCATGTTGTGTGGTTCGCTCAGTGCATCCCTCGTCATGCTGTTTTTGTGACATCCGAGAATTCCAAGGTTAACTTCCGTTAGACAATTTCCGTTAGTTACGTTATAAGTGCTAACTTAGTAACTAATGCATAACTAGGCCGTATACGTCCACGACCTTTGGTTGATCACCGAACCCGTCCATATGTGTTACGTGTTTATTTATTTATTGTCATTATGTGCAATGTGATTTAAACGCATGATCTAGTATTGATAATAGAATGTAAATTGGCCACTTTTGGGTTCCAGCGAAACTACCGGGCGAAACTGTAGATTCGCTCGGTAGCCGACTAAACTGTTTGACTTACATGTGTTCAGAGCCAGTTTCGCTTGGCCAGCGAAACTGCCAGCGAAACTAGCCCCTGATATATATATTTTATAAAACCCTAGTTACATCCCATTTGCATCATCTCCACACTAAACACACACACACTCTCCTGGAATTTCTGGTCAGTCGAGAAACACCACGAGCCGACGTGATCTCAGCCTCGAGACATCATCCATTCGGACCCTAGATCGAATCGTGAGTCCCAAAACTATTCTTCATGCATTTTCTATGTGTTTTACCTTAAAGCATGCCTAGATCTTCATGTAATCACTTGATCTTCTGATATGATGCTTAGGAAGGCTAGATCTATCATAAAGTCTATAACTTTACGTTTGAAATCAAACCATAATGAAGATTCATGCTAGTTAGGTCATTTTAGGTTTAAAATGTGTTTTTGGTGATTTGAATGTGAAAACCCATGTTTAAGGTGTTAAATCTTGTTGTTTGATGCTGGTAAATGTTTATGCATGCTAAATATTGAATCACATGATGTATGGAAGCTGTTAGATTGATTTGTAGGCTGATTTATGTGTTTTTCGCGACCAGCAAAACTGAGCTGTTCTCTGGGCGAAACTATACAGCGAAACTGTATAGATATTCATCCAGCGATACTATGTTGCGAAACTGTAGTGTCGCCCGCGAAACTAAGTAGACCTGCTCGAACGAAACTACCGAGCGAACCAACCTGAATGAAAGTTCAAACCAGTTTCAAGCGAAACTAGGCTAGCGAAACTGCGTCAGCAGTTTCGGGCGAAACTAGCTAGCGAAACTGTGTCATCGGGTAATCCCTAGCGAAAGTGCTGCCCGTGCGCCTAGCGAAACTATGTAGCGACACTAAGTAGCGAAACTATGATCTGACCAAAACCCAACTTGTGCAACTTGTTTGAATGTTATGCTATGACTTACATGATTATGCAATAATGAAACATGCCTTGATTTCTGAATTATATGAACCCTTGTTATGATCAACCATCGGTGTCGTGTGTCGGTATGTCGTGTCATAGTTCCAACGTGCTATGTTATGGGCCATAGTGACGTTAAGTTAAATATTAGACACAAAACTAATACTTAAGACCTAAACGTGTTCATAGGTCTTCGATAAGCAAACAATATTTGGATTACTTAGCAAGTGTAGCAGTGCAACCAAAGGTGAGTGTCACTAACCCATTTACCGTGAACCCGATTGGGTCACACTGAATAACTTAATGAAAAACAATGCTGACAACCTTATGAGTGCTATGCACCTCTCTGATGAACTTGAACATAGGAGTGCTTGGCACCCACTTGATGAACTTGAAGTGTTTTATGGGAGACACTTGTGAAATACTCAAACAACTATTTCTAAAACGAAACTGAAAATGTTTTCGGGATTCATGAGAACCCAAAGTAAACCGTTTTAATATGGCTAGTGTAGGTTAAAGTCTAAACCACAAGATATCACATGATTTCTAAGGATTGCTTTATAACTGAAAAAGTCCTCAACTTAATTGTACCATTAATTGTAAAGCGAGGGGATGTTGGGTAGATCTACTGGAGTTTGACAAACTCCGCCTCGTGACACTGGAGGTGCACGGAGGTACAATATCAGCCTATCTGACCGTGGTCCCGAGAGGACACGGGGGAGGCAAAGCCGCGATGACGTAGGTCCGCAAAACAAAATGGATGATGGCGCTGCCACTACAATTATCAGTCAGCTTTGGTACGAACTTCCTTAGTGCATGGAACAACGGATTAGCTACCCGTGATATCTGTTGAGCACTTTAACTATACAAAACTAGTACATAACCGATAACGTAGGTTACGGACATTACTTTTACTAAACCACAACACCACGATTATTGATGTCACTAAGCATTGTTTTTCCACAAACGATATTACATAAGTATATGTTGCCATGAATATGATTATGAGACCGGTCATTATGGGTGATTTTAAATCTACTTTATATGTTGAGAATAAAGTTTGTGGCTCCTCTGGTCCGGATCCGGGGATGAAAGACTTCAAAGATTGTGTGATGGATATTGAGGTTATTGATATAAACAACACTAGATTATAATACACTTGGAACCAAAAACCGAAGACATGCATTGGCGTCCTTAAAAAGATTGATAGGGTTATGGCTAATACGTTTTTCCTGGATATGTTTCCCTAGGCCGGTGCTATTTTTCAGCCTTATAGAGTTTCTGATCATTGCCCATGTGTTGTTAAGATGGATATTCAGTGCAACCGGAAACCAAAGCCTTTCAAATTTGCAAATTTTCTCACAACCAAACTCGGTTTTTTGGAGGCTGTTACATCGGTTTGGGGTTCTCGGATTAGAGGCATTTCTCAATTCTGTCTTGTTAAAAAGTTGAATATGTTAAAGACTCCTCTTCGTTCGTTACTTTTTAAAAGGGAAACTTGCATGAAAAGGTGGCCAATCTTCATAAGGAGCTGGAAAGGGTGCAGTGCCTTATTGACAATGATCCGTTTAGCCGTTCCTTGAGGGATAGGGAGTTATGCACCCTTGCTGATCTAAATGAGGCTTCTTTGGATGAGGAAAACTTTCTGAAGCAGAAATCGAAGGTTCACTGGCTTGCCACCGGAGACTTTAACACTGCTTTTTTCCATGCATTTCTAAAGTGCAGAAAACATTGGAGCCGTATTGACATCATTGTTAACAAAAATGGTACTAAGCATGAGGGGGATGAGGTCGCTAATGTTTTTGTTAAAAATTAGTAGCATTTTCTTGGTTGTCAAGGTAATACGGACCTTTGTGTCGACCCGAACCCTTTTGTTAATCGGCTTGCTGAAAGTAGTGCCAATCACATGATCTGTCCGGTTTTAGATAAGGAAATAAAAGATGCTATATTTGCTATGGGTGACAATAAAGCCCCTGGCCCGGATTATTTCTCTGCTGCGTTTTTCAAGAAGGCTTGGTCGATTATGGGTAATGATGTTTGTTGTGCTGTCCAGGATTTCTTCAAGAATGGTAAACTGTTACAGGAAATTAACCACATTATCGTTTCTCTTATCCCTATGGTTACTACCCTTGCGGCTATAAATGAATACAGACCAATTTCGTGTTGTAATGTGTTATATAAATGCATTAGCAAGATTGTTGCTAATAGGATCAAGTTGGAGCTCAATATATTGTCGGGATAAACCAATCGAGTTTTATTCCCGGTCCAAGGATTTCTGATAATATTCTTCTCACTCAAGAGTTAATGCATAACTATCACCGTGGGCAGGGTCCTCCTCGGTTCGCTTTCAAGATTGATGTTCAGAAAGCTTATAAACTCCATGAACAGTTTTCCTCTCTATCTTTTTCCATCTGTGTTAATGGTAATGTTTATGGTTATTTTAAGGGGAAAGGGGTCTTCGACAGGGCTGCCTGTTGTCCCCCTATCTATTCATGCAAGTTATGGAAGTTCTTACTCGGGTGTTCCATCACACTGAGCATCTGAGTTCCTCATTCAGATTTCATCATAAATGTGAGAAGCAAAAAATTATTAATCTCTGCTTTGCTGATGATCTCTTTATTTTTTCTAGAGGGGATGTCCAATCTGCCTCCCGCCTTACCCTTGCTCTGAACATATTTTCTAAAATGTCCGGTTTGGTGCCTAGCCCCCAGAAAAGTACGACGTTTTTCTCCAATGTTCCTAACGATGTTAAAGCTAATATTCTAGAGGTTATGAGTATGACTGAAGGATCGCTTCCTGTTCGGTACCTGGGTGTCCCTTTGATTTCTTCTCGGCTTTTAGCTTGGGACTGTGCTCCTCTTATGGAGAGCCTCGAAAATCGTATTACTAGCTGGAAAAATCGTTTTCTTACTTTTGCTGGTAGAGTGCAACTTATTATTTCAGTTCTTTCCTCTATGCACATTTATTGGGCGTCTGTGTTTATCCTTTCCTCTAACATTATTGCTTTGCTTAAAAAGAAGATGAGGGACTTCCTTTTGTGTCATGGTGCTTTAAAAAAGCGCATGGCTAAAGTTGCTTGGAAAGATGTTTGCACGCCGTATTAGACGTATTGGGGACATGAACAAAGCCCTCATGTCGGCTCACGTGTGGAGTATAGTGACCAAACGGGATTTGCTAGGTTTCTTGGATTTATTCTTATCGGCTAAAGAATAGATCGTTTTGGGAGAGTCCGTGCCCTAGTGTGTGCTGTTAGAGTTGGAGAAAGATTACTGCTATTCGTCCTATTATTCGTCTATATATTTGGTCTATTGTTGGCAATGGCAGGAGCACCTCTGCTTGGTTTGACAAATAGTCTGAATCTGGACCATTGTGTCATCTTATTTCTCACCGTCATATTTATAATGCAGGTTATACAAAGAATTCTACTATTGCTGATTTGTTTTCTTAGGGATGGGGGGGAACTGGCCCGTTGCGTGGAGAAATCTTTTTAGGTTCTGAACGAGGTTTCTAACACTGTTTTACATATGGAGATTGATGATAGATTGCAATGGAAATATGGTAACCAACAGGATGATTTCTCCGCCTCGTTGGTCTGGAACTCGATCCGTACTCATGGTCTTGCTGTTCCATGGGGTAGTTTTATTTGGTTTGCTCAATGTATTCCTCGACATGCTTTTATGGTGTGGCTTGTTATGCGGATGAGACTCTTAAGTCAGGATAAAATCCTTGAGTACGAGAAGGAGGAATATGAATATGATGTGTTGCCTTCTGTGCTTCAAATGTTATGACTCTCATCATCATCTGTTTTTTTAGTGTGCTTATTCAGCTCAGGTTTGGAATAGAGCTCGTTCTAAGACTTGCATCAAAGACATGGGCTCTTCGTAGGCTAATATCTCGAATTTCCTTATTGGGAGCTCCTCTGCTTCATTCGAGATGGTGGTTGCTAAGCTTGTGCTTCACGCCTCGGCCTACTACCTATGGCAGGAAAGAAATAACAGACTGTTCAAGAATCATGCTCCCCTTCCTGACTCTCTTGTTGATATCATTTGGGATACTGTTCGTTGCAGACTTATTGGACTCAAGTTCAAGAAGACCTATAGTGCTTCGCAGATTCTTGATTGTTGGGGTCTTGGAGGTGCTCATAGAGATGAGCATGGCATCACTTAGTTTTCTTGTTTATATTTAGGTTGTTTCCTAGTCTTTTGGTCTAGGTGGTTTTTTGTTCTTGTTTGTTTTCTTGGCGGTTTGTTTGGTTTAATTTTTCTAGGGGAATTCCCCTAGAAAAGAACTAGTAAGGACTCTCCTTAATACTTGTTTTTTTTTTGTGTGGTATATATACAGAATCACCGGGGTAACCCTTCACCCCAAAAAGAACAAAATCAAACCATTGTGTCTAAGCATCACAAGTTCATAACACAATCTCTATCTATCTACTATTTACAAACTGGTTTAAGTATAAGTTATAAACAAAAATCTATAACTGACAAACAATTAAATGTAAAATTTCTGATATTAGTTCAAATCAAATAAGCATAAAAGTAGAAATAAATAAAAAAAAGGGATAAAAAAAGTGTAACTACCAGTCTGTTCAGCCGAAGAAGTTCTTACTCGGGTGTTCCATCACACTGCGCATCTGAGTTCCTCGTTCAGATTTCATCATAAATGTGAGAAGCAAAAAATTATTAATCTATGCTTTGCTGATGATCTCTTTATTTTTGCTAGAGGGGATGTCCAATCTGCCTCCCGCCTTACCCTTGCTCTGAACATATTTTCTAAAATGTTCGGTTTGGTGCCTAGCCCCCAGAAAAGTATGGCATTTTTCTCCAATGTTCCTAACGATGTTAAAGCTAATATTCTGGAGGTTATGAGTATGACTAAAGGATCGCTTCCTGTTTGGTACCTGGGTGTCCCTTGATTTCTTCTCGGCTTTTAGCTCGGGACTGTGCTCCTCCTGTGAAGAGCCTGGAAAATTGTATTACTAGATGGAAAAACAGTTTTCTTTCTTTTGTTGGTAGAGTACAACTTATTATTTCAGTTCTTTCCTCTATGCACATTTATTAGGCGTCTGTGTTTATCCTTCCCTCTAACATTATTACTTTACTTGAAAAAAAGATGAGGGACTTCCTCTGGCGTCATGGTGCTTTTATAAAGGGCATGGCTAAAGTTGCTTGGAAAGATGTTTGCACGCCCAAGACTGAGGGGGGTTTGGGTATTAGACGTATTGGGGAAATGAACAAAGCCCTCAGGTCGGCTCACGTGTGGAGTATAGTGACCAAACGGGATTCGCTGTGGGTTTCTTGGATTTATTTTTATCGGCTAAAGAAGATGTGGGTTTCTTGGATTTATTCTTATCGGCAAAGAATAGATCGTCCTGGGATAGTCTGTGCCCTAGTGTGTGCTGTTGGAGTTGGAGAAAGATTACTACTATTCGTCCTATTATTCGTCTGTATATTTGGTCTATTATTAGCAATGGCAGGAGCACCTCTGCTTGGTTTGACAAATGGTCTGAATCTGGACCATTGTGTCATCTTATTTTTCACCGTCATATTTATAATGCAGGTTATACAAAGAATTCTACTATTGCTGATTTGTTTTCTTAGGATGGGGGGAACTGGCCCGTTGCGTGGAGAAATCTTTTTAGGTTCTGAACGAGGTTTCTAACACTATTTTACATATGGAGATTGATGATAGAGTGCAATGGAAATTTGGTGACCAACAGGATGATTTCTCCGCCTCGTTGGTCTGGAACTCGATCTGTACTCGTGCTCTTGCTGTTCCAAGGGGTAGTTTTATTTGGTTTGCGCAATGTATTCCTCGACATGCTTTTATGGCGTGGCTTGTTATGCGGGAGAGACTCTTAACTCAGGATAAAATTCTTGAGTGGGATTGTACGAGAAGGAGATATATGAATATGAGCAGCCTTCTGTGCTTCAAATGTTACGACTCTCATCATCATCTGTTTTTTGAGTGTGCTTATTCAACTCAAATTTGGTTTGCGCAATGTATTCCTTGACATGCTTTTATGGTGTGGCTTGTTATGCGGGAGAGACTCTTAACAACAGATAAATAAATAACATAATCGATGTTTGAAACTATATAATTAGTGAAAAAAGAAGTGAACACAGCTACTTATCGAATAATTCTGGAGGCTCAAGTAGCAAAATTATGTAATAAAGCTGGTGATTGGATTACCTTACGACGGAGATGTGATTTTGGGTGAAGAAGGCGGAGGACGACGATGAGAGTAGAGTTACGTGAGGGTTGTTGCTGGCGGGTCTTGCGGCGTAGCACCGAGTGGTGGAGGTTGGAGGAAATCAAACGTACCTCTTCATATGGAGGAGTGGCTAGGACTTCCATTGATGGAGGCTAGATTTGGCGGGTGATGGATTAGGGTTTCGATTGAGAGGCGGTGGGTGATGCTTTGTGAGAGGTGCCATGGATTAGGGTTCAGGAGGTTGTGGGGAGAGAATGATGACTTATGGTGAGGGGTTCAGATTTTTGGGGATTTTGTTCCGGAAAGTCTTAAGCGGGAGAGTGAAAACTGACTAAGCGGGAGAGTGAAAATTTAGATAAGCGGGAACAGAAAATTTTAGCCACGTTTTAAAATTTAAGTGTGACCATAAGATATTTATAGTCATTGATTTTTTTTTCTTTTATTGGGTGGATTATAAACATTACTCTTGGTCACACATATTAGTATAAGTGACTATGTCGATCAACTTTTAGCCACATCAATAAAAAAATACCATGACAATTGGTCACATTCAGCCACACTTTTTAAGTGTGCTGCTAATTTTCATGATTTCTTTTTAAAATGTGACTAAATGTTCTGAATATATGGGTTTTTGTCACATGAATTAAAAGTGAAACAAATACAGTGGTCGTTGGTCACATTTGCCCACACATTTTTTTGTGTGACTAGTAAATGTCATAGTTGTTTGTAAAAGTGTGGCTAAAGGTATTGAGAATGTGTGTGTTTTCGTCAAACAAATGAAAAATGTGTGGCTAAAAAGGCTAAAAAGCTATATATTTCGTCACACGTAGAAAAAATATGTGGCTAAAACTAGTGTGAATGACCTTTAGCCACGTTCTTATAAACAGTGGCTACACGTTTTCAGAAAAACAGTGTCTTATACTGATATGTTTCCTGTTGCGTGAGCCATTTTTCAGCCTTATCGTGTTTCTGATCATTGCCCTTGTGTTCTGAGGGTTGCTTCACATAATAAGGCTAAACCGAAGACTTTTAAATTCGCCAATTTTCTAACTACAAAGCCGGGTTTCATGGAGTCGGTTAAGTCTGTTTGGCGCTCCAAGGTTCATGGTGTTCACCAATGTTGTGTTGTGAAGAAGTTAAAGTTGTTGAAGCGTCCTTTATGTGGCCTTTTATTTATGCAAGGTAATTTGCATGCTAATGTTGTTTCCCTTCACAAGCGTCTTGATGATATCCAACGTGCTATAGATAAAGAACCTTTTGATCATGACTTCAAGGAAGATGAGGTTCATTGTCTCAAAGACTATTAGATTGCGTTGAATGATGAGGAGTTATTTTTGAAGCAGAAATCGAAGGTTCACTGGTTAGCTTCCGGGGACTCTAATACTGCCTACTTCCATGTGTGTCCTTTAAGAGTAGACTTCATCGTGAGCGTATTGACGTTATTTCTGATAAGCATGGGTCTGTTTTTGAGGATGAGGCTGTTCCCGAGGCTTTTGTGGATGACTACGAGAAGTTTCTTGGGTGTGTGGGCTCTACCGATTTAACTATAGATCCGGACTTAGTCTTGATGTTCAGGATTTCTTCAAAATGGGGAAATTGCTATAAGAAATAAATCATAGCATCATTGCGCTTGTTCCTAAGGTGCCTACTCTGGCTATGATTACTAATTACAGGATAATTTCTTGTTGCAATGTCATCTATAAATGCATTAGTAAAATTGTGGCTGATCGGATAAAGATGGAACTTGCTAGTATTGTTGATGTGAACCAGTGCCTTTATCCCTGGTAGAAGGATCTATGATAATATTCTGCTTACTCAGGAGCTCATGCATAATTATCATCGTTCTAAGGGGCCCCCTAGATGTGCCTTTAAGATTGATATTCAAAAAGCTTATGATACAGTGGATTAGCAATTTCTTGAAATGATTCTTCTAGGCTTTAGTTTCCATCCTCCTATGGTGCACTGGATTATGGTGTGTATTTCTTCCCCTATGTACTCTATTTGTATTAATGGTGACATCCATGGTTACTTTGTTGGTAAGAGGGGTCTTCGGCAAGGTGACCCTTTGTCGCCTTATCTTTTTACGTTGGTCATGGAGATCCTTACTCGTATCTTTCAGCAGGCGTCCCGTATTGAGTCGTCTTTTAGATTTCATAACCAATCTGAGAAACTCAAGATTATAAACCTCTATTATACGGATGATCTCTTTATCTTTTTGAAAGGCGATACTCGGTCTGCTATAATTATATTTCAATCCTTGAAGATGTTTCCCATGGATGTCGGGTTTGGTGCCAGCCCTCATAAGAGTACAGCCTTCTTTTGCAATCTATCTACTGATGTTAAGGTTGGTATTCTCTCGATCATGAGCTTGGTGGAGGGTTCGCTTCCAGTTCGCTATCTGGGTGTTCCTCTCCTTTCTTCTAGACTTTGGGCTAAGGATTGTGTTATTCTTGTGGAAAGGCTTGAAAACCGCATAACTAGTTGGAAGAACAGATTTTTATCCTTTGCTGTACGGGTGCAATTGATCATTTTTGTCCTATCTTCCTTGCATGTTTACTGGTCCTCTGTTTTCATTCTCCCTAGTAGTACTGTTTATCTGTTAGAGAAGAAATTGCGTGATTTTCTGTGGTCTCAAGGTGTTTATAAGAAGGGCATGGCTAAGGTTGCTTGGAAAGATGTCTGTGTCCCTAAAACTGAGGGCGGTCTTGGAATCCAGAGAATTGGGGATATGAATACGGCCCTTTATGGCTTCCCATGTTTGAAGTATTGTTACTAAACGTAACTCTCTTTGGGTTGCATGGGTTTATGTTTATCGGATTAAGAATAGAAGTTTTTAGGATTGTAAATGCCCTTCTTCGTGTTGTTGGAGTTGGAGGAATATTCTCACTATTCATCCGTCCATTCGGCACTTCTTCTGGTCTATGCTTGGTAATGGGAGGACTCTGCTTGGTTTGACAGATGGACTGAATCTGGTCCTCTCTGTCAGTATACTTCTCCCCGTGTTATTTTTTTGTCTGGTTTTTCTGTTAATACTAGAGTGGCTGATATTTTTCACAATGGATGGATTTGGCCGGTTGCGTGGCTGAATTTATTTCCGGTTTTAATGAGGCTGCAAACGTTCATTGGATCCGGGCTATTGAGGATAAAATTAGTTGGAGAGTTGGTGGTAAGCTTTCTGATTTTTCATCTTCATTGGTTTGGGATGCCATCCATCTGTCTAGCGTGGAGGTTCCCTGCACGTGACCCCTCCTAGAGCCAAGTCTGGGAGTGGGCATCACATAGTGCCTACCTATTCCTAATTAAACATTAAGTTTTTTCTAATTATCAATTAAGACTTGATGAATCTGGAATTGTAAAGCTACAACCCCGTGAAGAATTATTATCAGAATTTCCAGAACTTCCCGACAAGAAAGCAACACTTGGTGCAGAATTCAAATTTGACTTAGACTTAGCACTCATGCTTGCACTATTCTCACCATGATATAGTGCAGGATTCTGTAAAGTAGCAGTTGATTTCTTGGAATTTAACATTTCCATTTCTCGAGCATGAAGTTTTCCAATAAGCTCGTGGAATGTTAATGCAGAATAATCCTTATCATGAGTAAGAAGCAAAACATAATTTTCCCACTTTTTAGGCAATGCTTCCATAATCTTTTCCTTCAAATCAGCATCCAACTTGTCAATTCCAACAACTTTTAATTCACTAATTAGATGAGAAAATCGAGAAACCAAAGCAGTAATGTTCTCATTGTCATAATGTTGAAAGTTATCGGATTCCTTATTAAGCACTTTCTTCCAACTTTTCTTGTAGTCATCATTACCCTCACATCTTGCTGATAAAGCATCCCACAATTGTTTTGATTTCATGCACGTGCTGAATTGATGTAACAACTCAGTGGGTAATGCCATGGCAAGATAACCAAATGTCTTTTGTTCAAGTTCATAAGCTTTCCTTTCAGTGTTATCAAAAGTATGAACTTCCTTGAAATCTCCCGCATCAGTCGGATGTTGATAAAGTGTTTTGATTGGGTTCCATAAATCGATATCATTCGTACTTATATAAGCCGAAAATCGTTGTTTCCAATTATGATAATCCTCCAATTTCAACAATTTTGGAACTTTCTGACTTGTTCCGATTTCATTATCAAAGTTCAACATAGTTTGCATAGCACTTTGCATCGCAGAAAATGCGTGAAATTCTGACATTGTTGAAAAAAATGTGATTTTGTCGGCCGAACTTGCTCCGAACTTTACACTGCTGTCCGAACCTACTCCGAACCTTGTCCGAACCCAAATCCAACTTCGAACGAGCTCCGAACCTTGACCGAACCAATGTCAATTGCCGAACTCCCGCTGAACAAGCTCCAAACCTAGACTTGACCCCAAACTTTGTCCGAACTAGTGACCGAACACAGAAAACCCCGAACGTTGACCGAGTTTACGCCGAACTCTCACCGAGCCTACTCAGAACCTGGACCTCGGAGCAATTACTCCGAACCTAACGAGATCAGTTCGAACTTTGACATAATTTTTCAAAAACGCGCAAAAATTAACGGATTTTGACAAAACTCGATACTGTGAGTCAGAAAAACCGATAGAAAGTGATTTAGGAACAGATTTGACACCAAACACTCAATAGAATTGCTGAAAAACACGAAAACAAACTCGAGAAACTTCAAAAACGCTTCAAAAATCCGAAAATAGCAACTACAGATCAGTAGAGTGAACCAGAAAGCTCTGATACCACTTGAAAATGCGTGAGCATCGGATCGTCTACTCGATCTAGCTAATCAGACATCGAAACGTAATTAACCGATTGATTTATTGATCAATGAAGAACAATTACAACCAGTAAACACTCAGATACAGACTCAGAGAATACACACTCAGAAACACACACTTAACAGATCTCGCACGCTCAGAACCCCCCAATTATAAAGACCAAACATCTATATATACTAGCTGGTCCGAGCTTCGGCCGAACCTCAGGTTCAGCCAGTCCGAACTTCAGGTTCGGACCTAGTTCGGCCAGACCTAACTTGACTTGATCTTGTACTTTGTTTGATACTTCACATGACACACATATCAGGTATCAACAAACCATCTCCAGCTACTGACGGAGTTGGCCCAAAGATGAGGACTTCGCCGACACTACCAGAACTCACTTATCCACTAGAGGTTGCTTTTACTGCCTTGGTGGCCGATTCTGCGCTTCACCAGGAATGCATGTTTCCTGTCGCAGACGATGCAGCAGAGTTGAAGAGTGGATTTCGTGCATTGTAGCGTCAGGTGAACGACGTGACTACCGGGCGTCATCAAGATGAGGGAGCTCTCGATAGGTTGGACTATAGTAACATTTTGCTAATGAGGTCTATGACTTTGAATCACTTGATACGAGTTACGTCCAATGTCATTCTCTCTAATGAAGTCTGTGACTTTGAACGTTAAACCCCTTGAAGGTTCAAAATTAGGATAGTCTTGATTTAGAGTCGTTCCCATGTCTCTAACCGACTATGGACATTTAGAACAATATCAACAATTATTCAGGGATGATTAAACGTATTAACATCGAACACAGTTATGAAACCATATTGCATTTACCGATGGAATATGAATAGTATAGATAACTGTTAAATGTTCGTACACCCAAATACTAAATCAAAACATGTCTTTAGCTAATCTAAGCCCTATCGCTTCTCTGTGACGATCATGAGTCTCGTGACTCATGGGATTCGTAAAGGGATCAGCAAAGTTTTGATCTGTGTCTACTTTGCATATCTTTATTTCATTTCTTTCAACTACTTCTCTTATGTAGTGAAATTTCCTCAAAATGTGCTTGGCCTTTTTATGAGACCTTGGCTCTTTGGCTTGAGCAATAGCGCATGTGTTATCGCACATCATCTCGATTAGTTTCTTGACGCCTAGAACCACATCGAGATTTGTGATGAACTTCTTCATCCATACTGCTTCCTTGGCAGCTTCTGAGGCGGCAATGTATTCAGATTCAGTAGTGGAATCAGCCACTACTGGCTGCTTGGAACTACACCACGAAACAACACCTCCATTGAGGATGAATACGTATCCGGACTACGAGTGAGAGTCATCTCGGTCAGTCTGAAAACTACCGTCGGTGTAACACTTTACAGCGAGCTCATCAGTTCCTCCATATACTGGCTGCTTGGAACTACACCACGAAACAACACCTCCATTGAGGATGAATACGTATCCGGACTACGAGTGAGAGTCATCTCGGTCAGTCTGAAAACTACCGTCGGTGTAACACTTTACAGCGAGCTCATCAGTTCCTCCATATACCAAAAACATCTCACTTGTGTTTCTAAGTTTTTCAAGATGTTCTTTACAGCAGTCCAGTGAGCTAGACCAGGACTCTGTTGGTATCGACTTCTCAGGCTCAAAGCAAACGAGACATCCGGTCGAGTGCAGAGCATGGCATACATAATTGAGCCTATAGCAGACGCAAATACGATCGAAGCCATTTGGTTGATCTCCTTCTCCGTTTGAGGAGATTGAGACTTGTTCAAGACAACACCCTTTATCATAGGGACGACTCCTTTCTTGGAGTTGCTCATGTTGAACCGTTCTATAATCTTGTCAATATATGTACTTTGACTGAGACCTAGAAGCTGCTTCGATCGATCTCTGTGAATCTTAATTCCCAGAATAAAAGCGGCTTCCCCAAGATCCTTCATAGCGAAACAAGATGAAAGCCATATCTTAACCTCGTTAAGCATGGGGATGTTGTTTCCTATGATCAGTATATCATCCACATACATGATGAGGAATGATATAGCGCTCCCACTTGCCTTTCTGTCAACACAAGGCTCATCTTCATTTTGAATTAAGCCAAACTCCTTGACTTTCTGGTCGAAGCAAAGATTCCACCTTTGAGATGCTTGTTTAAGTCCATAGATGGACTTATTCAGCTTGCAAACCCTATTTGGATATTTAGGATCGACAAAACCATCGGGCTAAACCATATAGACATCCTCAGTGAGTTGTTCGTTCAGGAATGCGGTTTTGACATCCATTTGCCATGTCTCATAGTCATAGTATGCGGCTATGGCAAGCAATATCCTGAGCGATTTGATCATGGCCATGGGCGAGAAGGTTTCTTCATAGTCAATCCCTTGGGTTTGAGGGAAACCCTTCGCAACAAGCCGTTCCTTATAGGTTTGGACGTTTCCATGCATGTCAGTTTTTCTTTTAGATCCACTTGCTCACTACTGCCCGAGAACCGGGGGTTAGCTCAATCAAATCCCATACTTGATTATCACGTATAGATTGCATCTAGGCGTTCATGGCTTCAAGCCATTTATCAGATTCAGGATCTGATACAACAGCTTTGTAATTAGTAGGTTCATCATCAGAATCAGCTACTAACAGGACATCGGAAGCTTCTAGATGACCGAGATATCTATCAGATTCCTTGCGTGTCCTTTCGCTCCTGTGAACGCTTGTGTTTGGGTCTGATTGTGCGACAACCATTTGTCGGTCAGACACAGACGGTCTTAGGGTTTTGTGTATCTCGAAACTTCTTCGAGATCCACTGGATCACTATTTGTTCCTCTGTTGAGAAACTCCTTCTCAAGGAACTTACCCTTCTTTTTTATAGAAACATAGTTTCCATCAAGATGGTAAAAGTAATAGCCGGTATTACAATAGTACATGATGAAAATCACCTTTTCACCTTGAGGATCAAGCTTGTTGTCAGATTGCTCATGTGAGCGTGTAGGGACTCCATGGCTCCCTGGGAAGTGACCTGGCGGCGATCTAGCTCAGCTACGCGGGCCACTAACGAAGTGAATTCAGCCCCAGTGGGGAGCCTAGAGATCTCGTCGTCTAGGACGGCGAGACCCTGCTCGTGGCGACGAACACGTGCTACGAGTAGCGGAACAGTATCCGCGATCGGCTCTCCTGTGAGGATGGAGTATCCGGTCCTAGGGTGGCCGGAGGCGCCATCCCTGGTAGAGGACTCACCTGGCTCATACAAGCTTGGCACTCCCTCGTTAGTCCCCCAAGCGGTCAGCTGCCCCGGGATCCAGGCAAGGTAAGGGTGAGCAGACGCGCAGTGCCGCTTGGGCACAGGCTCGTCTGCAGGGCCCTCAGCCGCCCTGCGCCGAGAAGGGCCAGATCCCCTCCCGGAGGTGAACCCTCGCCTACCGGCACCTCGAAAGGGTCGGTAGGTGTGTACAGAACTTTCCCTGTGAGCGAAGGGGTCCATGGTGCGTTCAGCACCGGCAGCAGCTGCGGTCGCACTGCTAGCAATAGCGGTGGGTGAGGGGTGGTCAGATGAGTCGTTTGAGACCCTTGGTCGAAGGGACCTCAGGAAGCTCGAGGGTATGGACGATAGTCGAACAGTACCAGTAGTAGGTATCTCAGCCTCAGGGCTGGAAGGCACATGGTCTTCAGGCATAGGCGTGTAATCGGGCACCACTTGCTCATCTCCAATGGAATCAGAAATGCAGATAACTTCTTCTGATGAGGAAGTCATCACTGCAATAATATTCCATTAGAGAACAAAGTTAGTACCATGATAATAGCATTTAAAACAAAGATATAAATGCATAACAGAAATAATAATTCATGTATATATAAAGCATAAGTTAACATAATCAATAAAGTAAGGAAGTGGTCTTGCGTGCAAACGGAAGCTTCGGAGCCGGTCATAGTCCAGGTTTGGCTTTAGTTAAAGTGTTTAACCTGGTTCGCTATAACTGCAGATCTGATATCAATCTGTCACACCCCGGACAAAGGATTGGGTGTGAGCGAGATGGAATCATAGCCACAGATATACAGAACAACTACTACTAAATTCAAAGATTAACACATCTAAAGTCCATACTAAGTCCGTGCATGTCTCTAACACTATATTTAGTCAAAGAATAATTTGTATTTAGCATATATTAACTTGTAGATGAGATTATTAACCATTAAAATCACAATTCATAATTCTAGTAAGTTATGTTATATTAACACATGATATTAGTAATGTCTAAACATGCAACATATGTTAAACACTGATAAGATAATCATAGTTAACTAACAAGTTATATAACTTGAATTTTCATGGATTAAAACACTACATGACCCATGTTCCAACCATGCAACCTTGTGTTTTAAGAAAGATCAAATTTATGAACAAAATAAGTTGGTTAGATGATCAACCATTTTAAAGAAAACGAACACGAGATTATGATGGTTAGATTTTCAAGACTTTATGGCTCATTTGGGTGGATTCAAGTGTATAAAACACTAGAAATGATGGTTCAAAAGACTCACAAGGAGAGGAGGGAAAGGTGGCGGATGGGTGTGGTGGTTCACGGCAGTGAACAGCAACGGTAGCAGGAACTGTTCTGGCGAAAACAGCAGTTGCAGCAGCTCACAACAGCAGCGGTAGCGATGGCTGTGGTGGTTGTTGGTTGTCGCGCACAAGGGAAAGAGGGAAGGAAGGAGAAAGGTGGTTCACGACAGCAGCAGTAGAGGTGCAGTAACAGCTCTGGCAGGGAGGGCAGCAACAGTTCAGGCGGCAGTAGCAGGATGGCGGGTGGTGGCTGTGTCCATTCTAGGGTCAGCGGGAGGAGGAATAAGGAAATGGTGGTGGTGTTTGGTTGTTTTTTTTTTTGTTTTTTTTTTGGAAAGGGTTTCCCCGGTGATAAAAAAATAGAAGTACAGGAAAGGGAAAAAACGCAGAAACAAAGACACGGGGACAGGCCCCCGGCCAACAACCAGCAACAAAGCACATCCCAAGAAGACCAAAACAAAAAAACAAGCAAAAGCAAAACACACTAGGTAACCACCGTTATCAAACATAGAATCTTCATCAATATTCCAATCAGCTAATTGGTGAACAACCTGAGCAGAGCGACGAAACCTCAGGGAACAAAGCCTTAATCGAATCGTATCAAGGATTTGATCAGTAAGAACCTCCGGAGGACGAGTCTGGGCGCCAAACAGCCGATTATTCCTTTCTTTCCAAACATAGTAAGCCGCAGTAGCAACCCCTAAGCGACCAACAAGCGAATGAAACGACTTCAAGTTCTTAGACCCTAAGTCAACCATAATAGTATCCAAAATAGGCGGAGTGGCACAGAAACCCAGCTTCGTCCGAATTTTATCCCACACCCGAATAGAAAATAAGCACTGAAAAAATAGTTGCCCAACTGAGTCAAACTCAGCATAGCAGAGGGGGCAACACATCATGTTCTGCGACATCCCCCAACGCAAAATCCTATCTTGAGTGAGAAGTCTATTCTTTAACACGAGCCACAAATGAAACGCATGCTTCGGGATACAATGAGAGAACCAAACAACATCAGCCCAGGGAACTTGAGGAAGCTGGTACCTAATCGACGACCAAGCCATAGAAGCAGAATAATAAGTTAAAATTTGACCAGATCTCCAGACAAGCCTGTCCCGCAAACCCGGGGACAGCACATGCAGAAAGATATTCCACGAATCCGGAACACCCGACGCAACAATGTCAGCAACAGAATCCGAAGCTTTAAAATGGGCATCATACATCATTATGTTCGTAATCACGTTGCAAAGAGGACCGGAATCACACAAGTATCATACCAGGCAGACGTGGTCCACCCATCCCCCAACACAACCTCAACAGCAACTAACCGGAATACGACAATCCCAAAAATTCCTGGACCGGAGGTGGTACGAGTAAATCCACTCAACCCAAAGAGAATCACGATGGGTCAGAATACTCCAAATATGGGAAACCATGAGAGCCTTGTTGGAATCGCCAATTCTACGAATTCCCAGACCACCTTCCGATTTAGGCACGCAAAGCTCTTTCCACGCCACCTTAGCCCTCCCATTGTACTTGGTGTCCACGCTCCAAAGAAAGTCCGCATTTTTGCTTCAAGGTCTTTAATGATGCGAGAAGGCAGGATGAACATAGAGGCCCAATAAATATGCAAGGAAGACAAGACAGAAGCGACCAACTGAAGCCGGCCAGCAACCGATAAAAACCAATTCAGCCAACTAGCAATTCTGGTTTCAACCCGCTCCACCAGAACCTTACAATAAGCATAACGCAATCTCGACGTGATGAGCGGAACACCCAAATACCTGACAGGAAGCTTTCCTTCAACAAAAGGTAACACATTAAGGATAGAGTTTTTAACATCCTTAGGAACACTACAGAAATAACTAGTGCTCTTTTGATTGCTCGGGACCAACCCAGACATAGCAGTGAAAGCATTGAGAGAGTTCAGAAAGCACTTAGCCGAGTGCACATCCCCATGGGAGAAAATAAACAGGTCATCAGCAAATCATAAATTTAAAATACGTTGTTTCAAACATTTATGATGAAATCGAAAAGCCCCATCAGCACCAATTACTTTTTGGAAAATAAGAGTCAGGATCTCCGTAACCATTGTAAATAGATACGGAGACATCGGATCTCCCCGACGCAGACCCCTTTTACCTCTAAAGTAGCCATGAATATTACCATTAATACAAATAGAATAGGATGGAGAGGAAACACACTTCATAATCCAGCTGAACATGACGTCATGAAACCCAAACCCCCGCAGAATTCTATCCAGGAACTCCCAGTTAACCGTCTCATATGCCTTCTGAATATCAACTTTGAAAGCACAGCGAGACGGGCCAATATCTTTATGATAATTGTGCATCAACTCTTGAGTAAGCAAAATGTTGTCAGAGATCCTACGACCCGGGATAAAGGCCGATTGATTGATACTGATAATGTCATCCAACCCAATCTTGATACGATCCGCAATGATTTTAGTAATGCACTTGTACAGGATATTGCAGCAGGAAATCAGTCTATAATCAAGAACCGAAGAAGGGGTAGACACCTTAGGGATAAGCGCAAGGAAGGTATGATTAATTTCCTGCAGCAAATTACCCGTAAGGAAAAAATCCTTGACAGCCTCCGTGAACTCATCGCTTATAGCCTTCTTAAAAAAGGCGGCAGAGAAACCATCCGGCCTAGGGGCCTTATCGTCAGACATAGAAAACAGAGCATCGTGGACCTCCTGATTAGTAACCGTACGAATCATGTTAGCAGCTTTTTCACAACCAATCTTTCTAACAAACAGCTGATCAATCCCTGCAAAATTAGGAGAAACATCTGAGCCCAAAAAGAGCTCATAATGAGAAACCAAAGCAGCAGGCAAGGCATCCCCAGTGTGAATGTTCCCATGAATATCTTTAATCGCATTGATCCGGTTATGGTGCTGACGACACTTCAAGGATTTATGAAAAAAGCCGTGTTAGAGTCACCAGTAGCTAACCAGTGAACTTTCGATTTCTGCTTCAAGAACCTTTCCTCATCAAGGGCAGCAATGTTAAAACGCTTAAGGCATTCCACATGCTAATTATGAAAAATCATATTAGAAGGATCCCTATCAATCGCTTTTTGAGCCTCGTCCAACTGATTACGTAACACCTCCACGTTCTTATGGATATCCCCCTGCATCGTCAGCATTTTCCGGAGAGGCCTTTTGAGATTTTTCAGCTTTTTCACAAGAATGAACTGACGAACACCATAAAACGAAACATCCCAATTATCTTTAACCACATCCAGAAATTCAGGTTTGTGCGCAAGGAAGTTAGCAAACCTAAAAGGCGCATGCTTTTTAGAGACACTTCCAGGGAAATTCAACACACAAGGGGTATGATCAGAAATTCTGTAAGGTTGAAAGACCACAAAGGCATCATGGAACGCATCTGTAAACCCCAAATTGCCCATGAACTTATCAAGTTTTTTTAAAAGACCAACACCCCTCTTAGGCTTTTGATTCCAAGTATAATGCAAACCGATACAATTTAAATCAAACACCTCTAAATCAGCCACACACACCTGAAAATCCGTCATACCGATGTCCGACTTGGAAGAACCCACGGACTTATCCTCCAACCTAAGCGTAGTGTTAAAATCTCCAGGCACCACCCACGGGTTCGAATGAACAAAACCTTTGTGAATAACCAATTCTGCCATAAAGTCCTACGACGGATGTAAGAATTTGAAGCATACAAAAATGAGCAGAAAAACGCCATAGGAGTTCGTTTAACCAGCATCTAAACATGCATGACCTGGTCGTCCATTGCTAAAACCATCACGTCCATCACCTTTGTATCCCATCCAATAATTATTCGGGTGCCTTTGTCACAATAAGACGAGTTTGAAGCCCAATCCCACTGACGAAAAGCCCCTTTACAAACCAGCAACAACCTATCCATCTCAACATGCGATTCTAAAATGGCACACAGACTAAGGCAATTTTCCCTAACCATTTGCCGAACCTCTTTTTGTTTTAGCGGGCGGTTCAACCCCCTAATATTCCATGCAGCAAGGCTATACATTGACGACATTGCCAGAAGGAGTGCATGCCCCTTTTAGATTCTGTGCCATAAACTTTCCTGTCTCTGTTCCATACTCCAAAACCTCGTCCTCATCTGCCATAACTTTCGATTTTAGACTGCACTCATCATAATTAAGGTCCGAAGCTAAAGCTGAATACTTGTTGGAAGTACCCACCTACAATTTGCTATTACTCGCCTGATCTTTACCACTTGTACCATTTTTGCCAAGAACAACCGAATGCACATTCTGCTCATTACCTGTACTCGAGCCTTCTTTATTTATAACCGGTCTGTACACAAAAGTTTGCTTTTGTTGAGGCATCCGATAACCACCCTACTTAGCCGCTTTCTTACGAGGAACAGCCACAAACCCCTCTTTATCCTCCACCTGGGGAGCCTTACCTTTCTGACCCACCTGTTTATGTCGGGAACATTCATCAGTTTTATGGCCAAAAACCTCACAATATTTGCATCGGGGAGGTTTCCATTCATACTCCACGTCAACTTCCACTTTTATATAGTTATTGCCATTCTCATCGGGAACAGCTACAGAAAGTTTATCCTTGAATTCAGTTTTAGCGGATACTTCAATGAAAGCACAAGAAAAGCTACTTCTGCCCCCATACATCCTTACACATGGACGAAGTGTAAGAATCCATATGCTTGGGATTACCAACTTTAGATGCTAACATGCTTAGGCCATCATCAGTATAAGCAGCTAAAGGTACGTTATGAAGCTTGAACCAAACGGACACAAATTCAATGTCTTCTTTTTTGAGATTGGCATTCGGCGACCATATATTCAAGAAAAGAGGCTTATTGCGAATCAGCCAAGGTCCACCTTCTAGAGCCCCCATCATGCCTTTTTTGTCTTGGAACTGAAAGAAAAAGAACCCGTTTCCATTCATCATACTTTTTAGAATCCCATACTTTTTCCAATTCTGAGCAGCAAAGTATTGAACCACCGGGTATGCCAGTCGTTCCCCAAGAAAGTACCCATATAGTGTGTATCCCATGTTATCCGCCACTTTCCTAACATTCTCAACCGGGATAACCATGTCCACCCCATGTTCGTTAGTCCCTGTCTCAGTCTTACGAAAGTTCAGCTTTGAGTTGGCTTTATTGCCCAGATTAGTTTTAACAGTGCTAGCATAGGATATTACGGGCTGTTGAGAATTAGTTCCAGGTGTTAAATTGTCATGAACTACAGCATTCTCGGTTACCTTACTCATAATAGGGCCGTCGTCAGCTTTTGGCATACCTACGTTAGTGGCTGGAGTGTTGTCGTCATCAGGGCTGACGTCATCAGTCCCAACATCTTTGACGTCAGCAGGGCTGATGTCATTCAACGGAGCTTCAAAGAAAGTAACCTTCTCCGGTAGCCCTTCAGCACTATTCTTCGACGTTCCTTTCCGTAGCGGAGGAAGTTTGTTGCCATCGATGTTTTTGAGTTTCAACGCCAGCCCCGATTTAGCTACGGGAGGCTTCAAATTCATACTTAGCGAGGAAGGAAAAAAACGACGCTGATAGACTTAAAGTTCCTTGATCACTAAGAATTAGGTTAAATCATAATCAAAGAAAAATGGATAGTACTCTATCAAGCATTAACCTCAAAACCGATAAACCCTAAAACGTAGTAACTAGGTCGACCAAGAATAACAGCCGTCAAGATTAACAAGCAAGAAAGGAAACCTAATGAAAGATCTAAAGCCGCTAACAGGACTCGTACCTCAATCACAATCGAACAGAATCGATCACAGGGTGGTAAACAACTCGTGAAAGCAATAAGGTAACGAGATGCTAACCCTAGAACTTACGAAATTGCTAACACAACTCGTACCAATTTTGTGATTACGATGATGATAACAGGCTAGCTAGGTGCAAAGATCAAACAATTAGGAACCAACGATGGATCAAGAAGAACGAAATCAGGCAAGAAACACGATCTGTTCACCGAGAAAAGAAGAAGAAGAGGTGGGGGTGGTGGTTTTTGATGGTGGCGGTTGTGGTAGATGGTGGTGGCGGTGGCTGAAGGTGAAGGTGGTGGGGTTGTGGTTCTTCTCGGCAGAAAGAAAGGAGAAGGGGGGGGGGGGAGTGAGTTGGTTGTGCGTTTGAGTGTGTATGTAGGTGAAAGTGTAAGATAGTTGGTGGTGATGGTGAGGTGCAAGTCATCCCATATACCATCTCAACTATTTGAAATCATGATCTAGCTTTAGGGTGATAGGTTAGGAGTGTTGTCATGTTTGTGATCACAATTTGTTAAAAAAAAAACCTGCTACTTACATTTTTATAAAACTATTTAGTAGGTGATTTATTTAAAAAGAATGTCATGTTTTTATAAATGAAGTTTAAGTGTTGTGAAGCTTTATAAAACTTATAGATATTTGAGGTGAAATAACCTACAACTTTCATGAATAAATGTTGTATAAAAAAATACAAGTTCGTGACAAATTTTATAAAAAGAATAAGTGGTAGAAAGTTTTATAAAAAAAAATGATGCAAAGTTGATGGGTTTAAATTATAAAAATAACCGATTGGGCTTTGGACTTTATATTGGGCCAGAACAAAAAAAAGAAAATGTAAGTGGGCCGTTCCGTCGGTTATGGGCCGTATAGGCCCAAACGGGGCAACTGATCGAGGCCCGGACCCGTTATGCATCGGTTGGGTTCTCGGATCGCCATAATCATTCGAAATATTACGTTTGAGTAATGGGTCAAGGTTTCAGGCTTGGTATTATTGTTTTAGGCTTAATGGGCCTATTGGGCCAAGTAGGGCCCAATTGGGTGTTCGGTTGGTGTTTGGCATAAGTCTTGACAACGGTTCCAGTTTGTGATGTTTTTATATCATAAAAACAATTGTTTAAGTCGGTTATAACAGCTTTTCAGAAATCAGTTATAGTTTTCAGTTTTTCGCACGGGTTACGGTTTACGTTTTTCAGTTTGTCAGTTCGTAACAATTTTAAGCTCGACCGTTCAGATTGTCTAAAACCAAATAGTTTTAGACAATCGATCGCTTATTAGTTTGACGTGTCGATTATATAAATGTTCGACACCAGTTCCGGATAAAATATAAAAAAACATTTTATATTTGTTTTTCTTATTATTGAAGTTAAATATACATGGAATTTCTAAGCATTTAATGGGTATACGCTTCTTGTACGAACGGGGGATTAGGCTTACGTCATCAGTTAACAGTCAGGCACAGTAATTTAATAGTTTAACAGAAATCAGACTAGATAAAGCACAATTAATACTTAATTAAAAGTCAAAGTAATTGGATTGACCTGGATTTTTGGACGAGGTGTCACAGATGGACTCCAATGGTTATTTCTTTTTTAAGTTAGCAGACAAGAAAGGGATGGTTGATGCTTTGGAAGGAGGTCCTTGGTTGATAAGAAATCGACCTATGTTTCTTAATATTTGGAGTCATACCACTCAACTTAAGAAGGAGGATATCAAGTCTATTTCGGTGTGGGTTAAGTTTCATGATGTCCCTTTAGCTGCGTATATTGATGATAGTCTTAGTATGATTGCTACAAAGGTTGCTACCCCTAAACTTCTTGACTATCTTACTTCGTCGATGTGTATGGATTAGTGGGGTAGGAGCAGCTTTGCCAGAGCGTTACTTGAGATCTCACCGGATCAAGAGTTTAAGGATACCGTTAAGGTGGCTATACCTGACCCCGATGGTGAAGATTTTGTTACTGAAACCATCCACTTGGAGTATGAGTGGAAACCTCCTAGACGCAATAATTGTTGTGTGTTTAGCCATGACACTGATGATTGTCCGAAACGGGTAAAAAAGCAGGAGAAGAAACAGGGACGCCAAGGGGTTGATGAGGAGGGCTTCATTGACCTAAACAGAAAAAAGTCGCTAGGAAAGCTAATGTTTAGTCTACAAAGGTGAAACCAAAATTTGAGTATCGTCCTATTATCGTCAAACCTAAATTGAAAGCTAAAGTTGTTGCTGATCATGAACAGGGGATTGGTTTGTCAAATTCGTATGGTGTTCTTAAGCAGGTCGAGGGGGGTGAGGCTGACATGGGGGACTGGAAAGCTGAATCGTCCAAAGCTAGGAGGTTTAGTTATCCAGAGATGGGGGAAACTAATGATGACATTGATAAATTTTATAGTGAAACACTACGTCAAAAACGACCTTTAGCCACTGAAACAAACCGTGACCAAAGGTCTTCAGTCACAGTTTTTTTTTCATTTCAATCAACACCAAAGGTCCCGTCACCATAGGTACCATACGACCACATTTTAAGATTAGTGGCTATAGCAACTGAAAAACGTGACTAAAGGTATCAATATTTTTTGTTGAATTCAGACATTCAATTTGAAATGTGTGGCTAAAAGGTAGCAATGGCCACATGAATTTTCTATAAGTGTGGCTAAAGGGTAGCAACGGCCACATGAATCTACTATAAGTGTGGCTAAAGGGTAGCAATGGTCACATGAATTTATTAAACGTGGCAAAAGGGTTGCTGGAATCATGAATTCCATCCGAAAAGTGTGACTAAAAGCAAGAAACGGCCACATATTGTTGAAAAACCGTCAAGTAACGGGCACACAAATTTACTATAAGTGTGACTAAAGAGTAGCAATGGTCACGCTTATTTAAAAAAATGTGGCAATAGGTTACTGGAATCAAGCATTCCATCTGAAAAGAGTGACTAAAGGTAAGCAATGGCCACATATTTGAAAAAAAAATGGTCGTTTCTATCATATAGTCACATTAATTTATCATATGTGTGGCCAAGTCTATTATATAGTCACACATTAATAACTGCAAGTGTGACATTTCGTGCAATTAACGATTTTATTTTCAGTATTTTTTGTAAAATAAAAACTACAATAAACATGAGATAACAATAACAATTCAAGATCCATACATAGTTTTCAATTTACATGCTAAAGACATAAATTTCTAATCAGAACTCATCTAAAAATGATACAACTATAAGACTTCCATCACTAACACCTCATCTAAAGATGATACAACTATAAGACTTCCATCACTAGCACCACCTGCAGCCCTTGATCATAAGCAATAGCTTGGAAACCAGAACCTTTGGGTAAGGAGTCAACGATATAGCTACAATAAGACCTGCATCACTCGCACTCAAAATACCAATCTTTAAGCTTCATTTATAACATGAAACACACAGAAAATTTTAGATCTAATTTGTAGGTTGTAAAGTACCAATGAGCACCAAACTATCAACAAGAAGATGAAGATACAAGTAGATATCACAAAGAGATATCACAGGCTATTTTATAGTGACTTTGTTGTGTACCTCTGCATCTACAAGTAGATATCACAAATCATATGATTTAAATTTAGGCCTATGTTTTTGAATGATGCTAACCTCAACGGGTGTTCCTGCGCCATCCAATTGTAGTAAATACCATATTAGAACTGCTACCAATGATACACAAAATGGGACAGGCTTGCATAAAAAGACACAAGATACCCAATAAATCTAATAATCTAAAAAAACAAGATATTAGTTGTATATTGGAAAAATATAGTTACCATAGCTAAGGCCTTTAGATGCTTCCATGTCTCATGCTTACAACCTTACAAACATTTTGCACACTGAAAGAAAAAATAATTATGAGCAAGTCTAGGTTAAAAATGTAACATAAAGTAAATTATAATAATAAATAAATAAGACTACCTATTCCACCTCTAGAATGTATAAATGATATGTTCTAATTGTATAAATGATATGTTCCAATCATGAAACACGGGTAGTATGGAACGTGTGTCGTGCGCTCTGCGGCGTAGTGTTGACATTTTTAATAGCTTTAATGTTATGAAGCGAACATATGTTGATATATTGATAGTCCATCTACTCAATTACCCTTTAGTCAGATCCTTGATAGAAATCAACATAACCTATGTCCACCCATCTATATTGAAATTACCACCTCTATGCTAGAATTGGAGAAATCTAAAAATAGAATGCGATGACATTATAATAATATGAAGAAGAAATAAAATAGGCACTAAAAGTTCAAAGATATCTTAAAACTCATGTATGCCTGGGTAGGAATATGATTAATTACCTGCAAAAACATGTGAGCAAATTATTAAAGAATACACAAATTAACATATCATTGTAGCAAAGGAATGAAGAAAAAAGTAATAAAACATACCCAACTAGTCAGTTAATTGAACATAATGGAAAGATAACAACAAACCATTTTTATCCACACCCCGGAAAAGGAAAACATTAGAACGGGAGAACGGGGTTTACCTTAGACGACAACAGAAATGGTTGAATATCTATTAGCAAAGGCAAGGAAGAAAGGAACCTAGCAAGAACCTGGAACAGATTTAGACCTGAATAAAATCAGAATCAAAATCAAATAAAACCCAAGTTACAAATAAAAAAAATCTACTTTAGAATCCAACCTCATACAACTAGTAACTAAAAACAAAACAAAAAATAAGTGCATCAAGACCCTAGTAAGCAACAATAGTTGCAACACATTCGCCTTGAATATTCTACCATGGTTCCACATAAAAGCATCATGTTCAACTCATTTTACTCATTAAGAAGTCTTTTCTCATTTTTATGTGCTTGTATCTTAGACAATTATATTAAACACTCATTGCAGCATTCAACCTACACTAACAAGTCAGCATGTTGGGTGGTGGATCAAAATGGGCGTAAGGTAACACAAACCCCATCCGGTTGGTCAAACCTGCAACAACTTTTGCTTTCCATTATGCAACAATTTCTATTGTCATGAAAGGCTAGATGTATTCCTTATGCAAATTTCTTAACATTACAGTTCTCTAATTAAATAAAAATCAAATAGATGAAATATTATAGAAAAAACCAAAAAGATTATGGAAACACTTACAAAAATTTCTTACCACATCTGCTACTTGAGGAATTTCATCATATTGATGATGCTCGTTCCAGGTTGTTCTCTATTGGCTTTCAAAAATTGACCATAAGATGCAAATTGCTAATTACATATCAGTTCATATATTACTACAACTAAATGAATAATAGCTACTTTTTTATGAAATAATGTACGAAAAATGGAGTCAGACATGCCTCTAACGAACTTCTCTAAACATGTGGCTTGGTAGAGATCATAATAGATTAGATTCATCTTGAACCCTTCAATCTGATAACCATACAGTTGTCAGTTTTAACCTCATTTTAGTTCCAATATATTTGCAGTGTAGTACAAGATTTTACCATCATTCTAGCATAAGCAGATCCAATACGACCAGCTCCTATCACACCCACAGTCTGTCCTTTAAGAAAATTTCCCACAAACCTAAAACAATGAACAAAATATGATAATCATCTTACCTATAAACTGTTATTCAATCAGTGATCATCTTAAATGTTTTTTGAATCCATCAAACTGTTATTTAATACAATTATATTTTAGATATTTGACACAATTATAGCTTAGATATTTGATACAATTTAGTATTCTCACCATTTAGGTGTTTAATTGATATAAGGTTATTTCTTATAAATTGCTATTAAGTATTAGACTAGATTTCTTATTAGAATTAGTATTGATGTCACCTAACTGTGTTTCATGAATTGATACTTAGTTCTTACCCGTACTAAATTACGTATACGATAGGACTGTTTCCTTTTATATGTGTAACAGTAGATATATTAATTTAGTTTATAAATTTAAAACCCTTTTTGTGATTAATCTAACTTGAAGACACTCTACTAGCACATATATACACAAGTCACCGCCAACCAATTTGGACTTTTTCACAACTCTATGAGGAACAGATATGTGAATCCACAACAAAATTCCTTTCTTAAAGAGTAGTGGACCCACTTTTTGTCGTCCATCAACTCAAGAAGGTTCATAATTGATTTGTCATGAATCTATAACAATGGCAGGATTACCATTCATTATATATTATAGGGAATCACATAAATTTAATCAAGATACAGAAAAGATGGTGATACACGCACTTGAGATTTTAAAGAAGGAGATACCTCCTCAATGTTACACAAAGTTTGGAACTTCCCCACATTTCTCCTTTGGTCAATTTCCTGCACTTTGCTTTTCATCACAACCAAATTTTGTTCTAGTCCTTATGTGCACCTTGAGGATAGTCCAAGGCTGAAGGCTCCTCAAAACACATTTAACTCATATATAACTTGAAATCTTCACACAACAAATCCATTATAAGAAATCACAATCAAATCAATCAACTATACAATTTAAACTCCATTTGACCCGTTTAAATACGTGTCAATATATATATTCAATAATCTATTCCAATTTCTGAAGGGAATTATAAATCCATGTTATTGACTCTTCTTATAGTCCTAAGTCAAATATCTATTCATGTACACCCAAGAGTGTCAACAACACTATTTTCATCCACTTTTAAAGGCTTCATGACTTCATGGTCGTTCTTCGCCCAATTCCCAATTAGTGGCTTTTATGATCTATTGGTCATTTAATCATCCACATTAAAATTTCATATCACTAACCCCAAGGGCTTATCTCTATTGTATTCATATCATGGACATGTTTAGCCTAATTAGCCACACATAATATTCAAGTAATTCTAATAATAGTTTCACGTATCAATTTATGTCATAGCATAAGCATTCATTAATTCATCATATGTATCAAAAGTAAAATGTTCTCATAACTCATATTCATACTTTTGATTCAAATTCGGTTATCTACACACATTTTCAGATATAATAAACTTACTTAACAACAGAACCAAATCAAACCAACTATTTGTTTTGGGTAGGGGATATGAGATTAACTAATCTTAAATCTCTCTGGTGAGTAGGGTGATTTTGGCGGATTTTTTTCTCCTTCCATCCTAATCAATTTCATCAAGATACTGTATAACGATCTGTAATCGTGTCTGGGTGGATTCAAGTCGTATCTGTATAAGATCCTTGCATCCTTCCAGAATCGTAACGAATCTGTTAGTGGTGGGTTTGATTTTTTCGGATTAGGGTTTGTATTCTTTGCTTATTCCGGCAACTCTCATTCGTTTCCTCAAGGTGTATAACGATATGTTCTTGTTCCTTGATTCGTATTAAGTTGTATCTACAATAGATCCTTGATCGATTTCTTATCAATTTATCTGTTAGCACTTTTCTAGGGTGCGAATTAGGGTTCAACGACTTTCCTTTTTTACGTATCATTGTGTGCATGGCAAGTCACACCCCAGGGAAAACCTCCTGATAGGGTTTCATCGAGGCTGTTTAGCAAGCTAAAGAGTATTGACGGCAAGCCTATTCCAAAACAAGGAGGCTTGAAGAATACTTCTGGCTCGCAAAAATCAGACAAGGCTAAGAGTGTTGAGTTTCATCTGAGTAATAAGAAGGTATGCAGCCGAGGGTTGAGGAGGGTTTTCTGAATACCAAAACTGGTCCGACTATATTTGAATCCCCTTTCTAGAGGGCTGATAAAATTTTGCGAGTGGGTGTGCTCAAACCGGAAGGTTATGAACCAGGTAGGAATGCATCGGACGTCATTGAACCTATCCCTCATGATGATATGAAGGCTTCGTGGGTTCCGAATGGTGCTTAATCTGGTCCTCCATCATATGCAGCAACAGTCTTGGGTTCTTCAAAATGGCTCTTGGGTTCTTCAAAATGGCAAGTTAACTTTCGAACTTTAAAATCTGAGAATTTGGAGGAAGGTGTGGACATTGTCATCCCTAAAGAATCGGTTCGTCTTGTCACTGATAAAGTATCATTCACATTGTATGGGTATTTTTGGGGGGACAGAATCGCTTTTCCTGTGGTCCAATACTTTGTTAATCAAGCTTGGAAGAAATTTGGTGGTATTCTTAAGGTTATGATGAATGCAAATGGTTATTTTTTCTTTAAATTCTCCGATTAGAAAAGGAATGATTGATGCGTTGGAGGGTGGCCCTTGGCTGATTAAAAATAGGCCTTTGTTTTTAAATATCTGGACTCCAACTACTCAATTAAAGAAAGATAACATCAAGAATATTTCAGTTTGGGTAAAGTTGCATAATGTTCCTCTTGCTGCTTATACGGATGATGGGCTAAGCCTTATTGCTACTAAAGTTGGGGTTCCCAAAATGTTGTACTCGCTTACTGCCTCTATGTGCTTAAATGCATGGGGGTAGAAGCAGCTATGCTCGGGCTCTTGTTGACATATCTGCGGATCAAGATTTTCTAGAAACAGTTATGATTTTTTTTGTGAAGGATACTGTCGAAATTGAGTATGAGTGACGTCCTCCAAGATGCCATCATTGTTGTGTTTTTGGTCATAATTTTTTGTTGCATGCCCAAAGCGAGTAAAACAAAAAGGGGTTAGGGTGATGGATGAGGAGGGGTTTATTGAGCCATATGCTAGAAAGGTGGCTAGAAAACAGACTGGCAACCTACTGAACTCAAATTTAAGTTTGAATACCGTCCGGTTAAAGCTAAGTCTAAGGAAAATGTTCAGAATGCTCCAAAAAATTAATGATATGGTTCACACTTCAAATCCGTTTGATGCTCTTGCTGATGATGATGGTAGCACGGGTTTGGGACAGTTCCAAATAGGGGGTTATAAGGCTAGTTCTTCGTGAGCTAGCGGGTCCAAAACTATACATCGTGAATCTGATTTGGACGGCGATGTTATAGGGGAAGCGAACAATGAGACGGAGGGGTTCATGGTGTCGGGTCTTCCTAAGATACAAAAAGGGGCAAGCACTCCTTCTGGCCAGGTTTCCAATGGTTAGCATCGCCTCTCGGAACATTAGGGGTTTGAACTGGACCCTCAAACAAAAAGAGGTTCGCTATGCGGTAAAGGACTTTAGTTTGAGTATGTGTGCTATTCTTGAATCCCGTGTTAACGTGGGTAATTTATTTAAAGTTTGTAAGGATGTTTCTAGAAACTGGGACTGGACTTCTAATGGCAATATATTTGCTAAAGGCACCCGTATTATTCTAGGTTGGGATCTGAATATGTTTGACGTTGTGGTTATAAATCAGTCGGATCAAGTTATGCATGTCCAGATTCTTTGCAAGGATGCTAAGCAGGTTTTCTTTTGTTCGATTATTTATGCTGACAATTATTATATGAATAGGAGAAGATTGTGGGATGATCTTAGGCGCAGAAAGCTTTTATCAATGATAAAGCTTGGGTCATTATGGATGATTTTAACTCTGCTTTATATGTTGAGGATAAAGTTTGTGGCTCCTCTGGTCCGGATCCGGGGATGAAAGACTTCAAAGATTGTGTGATGGATATTGAGGTTATTGATATAAACAACACTAGATTATAATACACTTGGAACCAAAAACCGAAGACATGCATTGGCGTTCTTAAAAAGATTGATAGGGTTATGGCTAATACGTTTTTCCTGGATATGTTTCCCTAGGCCGGTGCTATTTTTCAGCCTTATAGAGTTTCTGATCATTGCCCATGTGTTGTTAAGATGGATATTCAGTGCAACCGGAAACCAAAGCCTTTCAAATTTGCAAATTTTCTCACAACCAAACTCGGTTTTTTGGAGGCTGTTACATCGGTTTAGGGTTCTCGGATTAGAGGCGTTTCTCAATTCTGTCTTGTTAAAAAGTTGAATATGTTAAAGACTCCTCTTCGTTCGTTACTTTTTGAAAAGGGAAACTTGCATGAAAAGGTGGCCAATCTTCATAAGGAGCTGGAAAGGGTGCAGTGCCTTATTGACAATGATCCGTTTAGCCGTTCCTTGAGGGATAGGGAGTTATGCACCCTTGCTGATCTAAATGAGGCTTCTTTGGATGAGGAAAACTTTCTGAAGCAGAAATCGAAGGTTCACTGGCTTGCCACCGGAGACTTTAACACTGCTTTTTTCCATACATTTCTAAAGTGCAGAAAACATTGGAGCCGTATTGACATCATTGTTGACAAAAATGGTACTAAGCATGAGGGGGATGAGGTCGCTAATGTTTTTGTTAAACATTAGTAGCATTTTCTTGGTTGTCATGGTAATACGGACCTTTGTGTCGACCCGAACCCTTTTGTTAATCGGCTTGCTGAAAGTAGTGCCAATCACATGATCTGTCCGGTTTTAGATAAGGAAATAAAAGATGCTATATTTGCTATGGGTGACAATAAAGCCCCTGGCCCGGATTATTTCTCTGCTGCGTTTTTCAAGAAGGCTTGGTCGATTATGGGTAATGATGTTTGTTGTGCTGTCCAGGATTTCTTCAAGAATGGTAAACTGTTACAGGAAATTAACCACATTATCGTTGCTCTTATCCCTATGGTTACTACCCTTGCGGCTATAAATGAATACAGACCAATTTCGTGTTGTAATGTGTTATATAAATGCATTAGCAAGATTGTTGCTAATAGGATCAAGTTGGAGCTCAATATATTGTCGGGATAAACCAATCGACTTTTATTCCCGGTCCAAGGATTTCCGATAATATTCTTCTCACTCAAGAGTTAATGCATAACTATCACCGTGGGCAGGGTCCTCCTCGGTTCGCTTTCAAGATTGATATTCAGAAAGCTTATAAACTCCATGAACAGTTTTCCTCTCTATCTTTTTCCATCTGTGTTAATGGTAATGTTTATGGTTATTTTAAGGGGAAAGGGGTCTTCGACAGGGCTGCCTGTTGTCCCCCTATCTATTCATGCAAGTTATGGAAGTTCTTACTCGGGTGTTCCATCACACTGAGCATCTGAGTTCCTCATTCAGATTTCATCATAAATGTGAGAAGCAAAAAATTATTAATCTCTGCTTTGCTGATGATCTCTTTATTTTTGCTAGAGGGGATGTCCAATCTGCCTCCCGCCTTACCCTTGCTCTGAACATATTTTCTAAAATGTCCGGTTTGGTGCCTAGCCCCCAGAAAAGTACGACGTTTTTCTCCAATGTTCCTAACGATGTTAAAGCTAATATTCTAGAGGTTATGAGTATGACTGAAGGATCGCTTCCTGTTCGGTACCTGGGTGTCCCTTTGATTTCTTCTCGGCTTTTAGCTTGGGACTGTGCTCCTCTTGTGGAGAGCCTCGAAAATCGTATTACTAGCTGGAAAAATCGTTTTCTTACTTTTGCTGGTAGAGTGCAACTTATTATTTCAGTTCTTTCCTCTATGCACATTTATTGGGCGTCTGTGTTTATCCTTTCCTCTAACATTATTGCTTTGCTTAAAAAGAAGATGAGGGACTTCCTTTGGTGTCATGGTGCTTTAAAAAAGCGCATGGCTAAAGTTGCTTGGAAAGATGTTTGCACGCCGTATTAGACGTATTGGGGACATGAACAAAGCCCTCATGTCGGCTCACATGTGGAGTATAGTGACCAAACGGGATTCGCTAGGTTTCTTGGATTTATTCTTATCGGCTAAAGAATAGATCGTTTTGGGAGAGTCCGTGCCCTAGTGTGTGCTGTTAGAGTTGGAGAAAGATTACTGCTATTCGTCCTATTATTCGTCTATATATTTGGTCTATTGTTGGCAATGGCAGGAGCACCTCTGCTTGGTTTGACAAATAGTCTGAATCTGGACCATTGTGTCATCTTATTTCTCACCGTCATATTTATAATGCAGGTCTTACAAAGAATGCTACTGTTGCTTATTTGTTTTCTCATGAGGGGGGGGGGGGGAATGGCCAGTTGCGTGGAGAAATCTTTTTTGGTTCTGAACGAGGTTTCTAACACTGTTTTACATATGGAGATTGATGATAGATTGCAATGGAAATATGGTGACCAACAGGATGATTTCTCCGCCTCGTTGGTCTGGAACTCGATCCGTACTCATGGTCTTGCTGTTCCATGGGGTAGTTTTATTTGGTTTGCTCAATGTATTCCTCGACATGCTTTTATGGTGTGGCTTGTTATGCGGATGAGACTCTTAACTCAGGATAAAATCCTTGAGTACGAGAAGGAGGAATATGAATATGATGTGTTGCCTTCTGTGCTTCAAATGTTATGACTCTCATCATCATCTGTTTTTTTAGTGTGCTTATTCAGCTCAGGTTTGGAATAGAGCTCGTTCTAAGACTTGCATCAAAGACATGGGCTCTTCGTAGGCTAATATCTCGAATTTCCTTATTGGGAGCTCCTCTGCTTCATTCGAGATGGTGGTTGCTAAGCTTGTGCTTCACGCCTCGGCCTACTACGTATGGCAGGAAAGAAATAACAGACTGTTCAAGAATCATGCTCCCCTTCCTGACTCTCTTGTTGATATCATTTGGGATACTGTTCGTTGCAGACTTATTGGACTCAAGTTCAAGAAGACCTATAGTGCTTCGCAGATTCTTGATTGTTGGGGTCTTGGAGGTGCTCATAGAGATGAGCATGGCATCACTTAGTTTTCTTGTTTATATTTAGGTTGTTTCCTAGTCTTTTGGTCTAGGTGGTTTTTTGTTCTTGTTTGTTTTCTTGGCGGTTTGTTTGGTTTAATTTTTCTAGGGGAATTCCCCTAGAAAAGAACTAGTAAGGACTCTCCTTAATACTTGTTTTTTTTTTGTGTGGTATATATACAGAATCACCGGGGTAACCCTTCACCCCAAAAAGAACAAAATCAAACCATTGTGTCTAAGCATCACAAGTTCATAACACAATCTCTATCTATCTACTATTTACAAACTGGTTTAAGTATAAGTTATAAACAAAAATCAATAACTGACAAACAATTAAATGTAAAATTTCTGATATTAGTTCAAATCAAATAAGCATAAAAGTAGAAATAAATAAAAAAAAGGGATAAAAAAATGTGTAACTACCAGTCTGTTCAGCCGAAGAAGTTCTTACTCGGGTGTTCCATCACACTGCGCATCTGAGTTCCTCGTTCATATTTCATCATAAATGTGAGAAGCAAAAAATTATTAATCTCTGCTTTGCTGATGATCTCTTTATTTTTGCTAGAGGGGATGTCCAATCTGCCTCCCGCCTTACCCTTGCTCTGAACATATTTTCTAAAATGTCCGGTTTGGTGCCTAGCCCCCAGAAAAGTATGGCATTTTTCTCCAATGTTCCTAACGATGTTAAAGCTAATATTCTGGAGGTTATGAGTATGACTAAAGGATCGCTTCCTGTTTGGTACCTGGGTGTCCCTTTGATTTCTTCTCGGCTTTTAGCTCGGGACTGTGCTCCTCCTGTGAAGAGCCTGGAAAATTGTATTACTAGATGGAAAAACAGTTTTCTTTCTTTTGTTGGTAGAGTACAACTTATTATTTCAGTTCTTTCCTCTATGCACATTTATTAGGTGTAGAGGCTAGATTATGAGGCTTGTAATATTAAATAAGTTGGGCTGGGCTTAGAGGGTTTCATTAGAATAGTAGGCTAGTTTTATTATGTTTAGGCTAGTTTACTATTAGATTGGGCATGGGCTTGGGTTTATGATTGGGCTTATTGGGTTTATGATTAGCCCATTAGGTTGTAAGAGGTGGTATAAATACCACCTCATGTTTATGATCAAGAAAGCTTTGGGGATTTGCTGTTTACGATTTCTGTGGTCTTTCACGTTCACGATCAGCCTTTCATTGCTTGATAGTAGACGGATTTCCATTCAAGATTCGATCTTTCTCGAAGATCCAATCTCTTCATCTACTATTTTCTTGAATCAATCTCTCACGAGGATTCCGCACTCGTGTTAGATTAGTATATCGTGTGTTTGGGAGATTTCGGACCTACAATTGGTATCAGAGCCAAGAAACAAGTGTTTCGAGGTTCTCACGATATAGATTCAAGCGTTTTCTGGGTTTGTGTTCGTGGTTGGTTGAAGATTTGAAGGTTTTTGGTGTTTACGATCGGAGCTGCTGCTGTTTTGAAGGTTTACGATCACTTTTCTGGGTTTTGGAGTGTTTACGATCAGTCCTTGTTGAAGATCTTCATCATCTTTGTGTTTACGAGTTCAAGATTGCATTTTTCGGTGTTTACGATCCGGAAAAGTGCGTTTACGATTGTACTTGGTCATCGTAATCGTGTTTACGATCCGTACTATTGAGGTCTACGACTTTTTCTGGTCGGAAACGGTGTTTACGATTTTCGGGATCGTAATCAGGAATCGGAATCTCTGTTTACGATTGCTTAAGGCGGTTAAGTGTGTTTACGATTTGAGCCCGTTTTGACCCCCAAATTCCACTCCGAAGGCCTCCGTTTTTCAGTTTTAAGTTTTTGACACTATTCTTTGAATAGTACTTTTGCCGATTTTGCCATTTTTGCCGATTTTCAAGATTTTCAGAAGTTGCATACCTAAAGAAAGAAAATGAGTTCAGTGGTTGAAGAAAAGAATATATTTGAGGACGAAGATGCTGAGATATGCCCCAATCCTACTTGTGCTCGGATAATTCCTGAACTTAAAGAAATGTGTAGAAATTTTCAGTCAGAATTGTTTGAGACAAAGTGCGAGAAGAGTTCCTTTAAGGGTAGATGGCAAAAGAATGAAGAGAAGGTAAAAGCTCAGAAATTAGATATAGCAAAATATAGGAACCTTGCAACTGAGAACGCCTATCTGTATGACAACGCTAAATTAGAAATAGCTGAGCTAAGTAAGCAGATAGATGACCTTAAGCATAGGAACAATGAGATGCAGGTTAAACTTGATATGAATCAAATGAGAAGCAAAAGAATGCTTGATGCTGGAAAGGAATTGTCACATGCTGTTGTGACTGGTCAAGTTGGGAAACACACACCTGGATTTGGGTCAGAAAAGACTGATAAGGCCTTGGCTGCAAACAACATTATTCCTCCACCAGTTCCAAGAGACATTATCGGAATACTTCTTAGTGAGGATCAAGTTGTACGAACCGAGTCTGATTATAAAGAAGCTGCTCCTCCTGTTGATAGTGTCTTGGTTGGAACTACACCATTGACACAAGAAGAAATTGATAATGAAGCAAATATGACTTATGGTGAAGGGAGGGTAAAGGATATATCAGAAAATGATGCTAAGTGCCGAGAATACAATAGGTGTCATAATTCCAAGTCTGATGAAGTTGGGGTAGAGTTGAAACCATACCCTAAAATTGAAACCCCATGCTTGAAAGTTGTTGACGAAGTCAAAAGGGAAAAGGTAATCTTGACGACACGGCCTGGGGGGAAGATCTTTATGACATCTGGATCTATGTTTGACCAAGAACCAGATGTTGGGTATGACTTACCATCCTTCTCCTCCAAGTTCAAGGGATTAACTGATGGAGTGGTCGGTGAAGCTAAAGTTGAGAAGCCAAAGATCACCATCAAGCATCCAAGTGTGAAGTCAACAACTGTGGTGAAGAATGAAAAACTCAAGGGAGTGGCTGTGTCTCCCATTTCTTCAGTTGGATCATGCAGTTGCTGTTGTAATTGCAAGGATGGTGCTTCAACGTCAAAGAATCAAGGAAGCACAAAGATAGTAAAGACAGGTTCGACACAGGCTTCGACGAACCAGCAGAAAGTCAAATCTGAAGCAGCAGTCAAAGCAACGAAGCAGACACAAGGCAAACCAGCTCCATATCAGCCACCAAAGTCAAATGGGTACACGTCTGACTTCTATCTAAAGAAGCAGACTTGCTTTAATTGTGGCACTGCTGGTCATATTGCTAGGAACTGTCTGTATCGCCCCTATGAACCCTACTTTCCAAAAAGTCAAAGGGTTTCATCTCAGGAGTCTGTAAAGTCTAAGCCGATGATGGTGCAGAAACCTAAGGCAATGAAGACTGTTACTCCTAAGGTTAAACCCTCTGATCAACATTGGGGCGCTGCCAAAGCTGAAAGAAAATCTATAAATCAAAACAACAGCTTTCCAAGTTACAAAAATTTTCAAAAACAGGTGAAGAAACCAGTTTCAAAACAACCAAAGCTTGAAAAAACCAAGGTAACTAGAACTGTTTTAAAAAATGATTCTAAAACGAAGAAGGTTGAAATTCCTAAAGTCACAACTCAAAAGGTGACTAAAACAAAAACTGTTTTGAAAAGTGAATCTAAAACGAAGAAGGTTGAAATACCTAAAGTCACAACTCCAAAAGTGACTAAAACAAATGTTAAATCACCTGGAATTTGGAAGCCAAAAGTCAAGGCAGCTACAACCGAATCATCACAACTTCCTGATTTTTCAAAAGGAATGTTTTTAAAAGAAGTTTCATTCATTGATTCCTCAGGTGTACCCAGAAAAACAATGGCCTGGGTACCACTGGCTAACTAATCTCTCACTCTGTGCAGGAACGATCAAGGAGGATTATCACTAACGTTTTTATTACTAATTTGTTTGTTGATAAGTGATTGTTCCAGGCACAGTTTAGGAGACGTATCTTCATGTCATGTCTAGTAATCTATAAATGGAAGGTATGTCTCATTGAGAGGTAAAAGGTAAAATTCAGCACGAAAGGTACTGTTCTTAACTTGGTTGTGTGAATGAAGCGGCAAAGGGTGTTTTGAGTCAAACCAAATTTCCTAAAATTTTCAATTGATTGATTAAGTGGTTGACTTCAAATGCAGTGAAGTGTGCATGTCATGAAACCCTATTTTCTAAAAATTTTCAAATCAATACTTTGAAAGTTAGCTTGGCCAGATGTGTGTAAAGTCATTTAATTTGTTTGTATGTTAAAAAAAAAAAAAAAAAAAAAAAAATGATGATGCTCACAAAATTGTGACATTAAAAATCAAAAAGCAAGGGGAAGAAATGTAAAGAAGATGAAAATGTTGACCCCTCAAAAATAGTGTGCTTTTCAATTTTTAATTGTTTCTTGTTTGTGAGAAGTTTAGGGGAAGTAAAATGAATGTTCGGGTTGGAGATGGCTGACACGCGTAAGGCGGAAGTGAAAGGCAAGCTCCACGGTGATATGCTCGGTAGGCTCGACCTAAACTTATGACCTCCAATGAAAGTGCAGTGAACTTAAAAGATATATATGTTTAGCTTCCCATCCTAGGTTGCATGGTTTAAAAGACTGAGTCCCGACAAAAACGGGTTGAGAGTGGTAATTATACCTAGTATTCACTCTCTCACACGCCATGTTTATGCTATCTTGACAACACCACAGAGCAAAAGAAAATGAAAAAAAAAGGAAAAAGAAAAAGAAAAGAAAAAGAAAATGAAAAAGAAAAGAGAATAAATAATCACTCAGTTGGTCTTCTTTGCGTGCTTAGCAGCCGACCTGATCACCAACTGATGGTTAATGAAATAAGTGGTAGTCATAACGGTGTTGCATGGTTCCTCAAGTTGGGGGTTTGTGAATCCTCAATAAACTCTGAGGTTGGGTAGGTTTTGCTGTGTACACTTGGGTGTGGGGACAATTAAACATGACGGTAATATTGTACCATATTAAGCATGACGCATTCGGTTGGGATTAAAGGGGTTTGAGTTTAAAGCGGACAAACATACCGGCAATCACCTGGACTAGTTGAGTAACTGAAGCTGAAAAGGGTTCCTCAGTCAGATTCATACGGTTTGATCCCTTGTAAACTTTCTCATGTTTGGTTTGGTAAGTATTTGTTTAGTTTTTATCTTTCGTGTGTGAGTCGTTAAGTTCTTTTTGGTGTGTTTTTGTCTTGGCCAGGTTGATTTGAGAAGTCAAAATATGTTTTTCAAGGGTTTTAATGCATGACAATATGCCCCCGACAGATCTTGCCAAATTTTTAGGGGAAGGAGTATGGGATAATAAGTATTATCCGAAGGGAACTCGAGGATGATACTTATTATCTAATGGAAAAGACTTCCTCCGTCAGATCTTGACAAATTTTTAGGGGAAGGAGAGGGGATAATAAGTATTATCCGAAGGGAACTCGAGGATGATACTTATTATCCGAAAAGACTTCCATAATACATAGTATCCGAAGGGAACTCGAGGATAATATGTATTATCTCAGGGGAAGTCCTTAGCTGAGGGGAAGTAATCAGCTAAGGGGAAGTCTTTAGAGGTCTTTGGGTTCAGGGGAAGTTTTATAGAAAACCCGTAATCTATATTAGGGTTTTTGGTTAAAATAATGTTAATTTGAATCAACTGAACAGATGATAATTACCTCCTAACCCAAAGACCAGTCATCACATGTCTGGTAGTGTATATTTTTTCAAATGTGTGTCAGACAGGTTGATGATAGAAAAGATGTTGCTGCTGCTCAAGTTAAAGAACCAACCGGACAAGACTTCCATCTGAAAAGCAACTGTTCAGGGGAAGTTGTTGGTATCTTTACAAATATCCAAAAGCTTCAAAAGTTTTTCAAAGAAAATGCTCACAAGTTTAGGGGAAGCTGAAGATTTCAAGTCAATCTTTGAAAAAGAAAGTGATGCAGAGAGCAGTCAGAGATCATAAAGTTTGAAGATCAACAATCAAGTTCTCCAAAGTTAGGAGGTTTTCAAAATTTACCCTCTAATTTTTGGAGATTCAAGACAGTTACCGAAGATTCAGCAAGAACCAGTGCTTTCAAAAGAAGCAAGTCAATGAGAGTCCTCCATTTCATTGCCTGTTCAATTCAAGAAGTTCGAGCTGCTGCTGATCAAGAGGAAGTCCCATGTGCCCATCATGAAACCCATTGAAGATTTCTGCGGAAAGAATCTTCATCAACATCTATGCCAGCCACTCAAGAAGAAGAAGTTCAAAGATCGAAGACATTTAATATCACAAGCCTAGGGGAAGATTGTAGAGGCTAGATTATGAGGCTTGTAATATTAAATAAGTTGGGCTGGGCTTAGAGGGTTTCATTAGAATAGTAGGCTAGTTTTATTATGTTTAGGCTAGTTTACTATTAGATTGGGCATGGGCTTGGGTTTATGATTGGGCTTATTGGGTTTATGATTAGCCCATTAGGTTGTAAGAGGTGGTATAAATACCACCTCATGTTTATGATCAAGAAAGCTTTGGGGATTTGCTGTTTACGATTTCTGTGGTCTTTCACGTTCACGATCAGCCTTTCATTGCTTGATAGTAGACGGATTTCCATTCAAGATTCGATCTTTCTCGAAGATCCAATCTCTTCATCTACTATTTTCTTGAATCAATCTCTCACGAGGATTCCGCACTCGTGTTAGATTAGTATATCGTGTGTTTGGGAGATTTCGGACCTACATTAGGCGTCTATGTTTATCCTTCCCTCTAACATTATTACTTTACTTGAAAAAAAGATGAGGGACTTCCTCTGGTGTCATGGTGCTTTTATAAAGGGCATGGCTAAAGTTGCTTGGAAAGATGTTTGCACGCCCAAGACTGAGGGGGGTTTGGGTATTAGACGTATTGGGGACATGAACAAAGCCCTCATGTCGGCTCACGTGTGGAGTATAGTGACCAAACGGGATTCGCTGTGGGTTTCTTGGATTTATTCTTATCGGCTAAAGAAGCTGTGGGTTTCTTGGATTTATTCTTATCGGCTAAAGAATAGATCGTCCTGGGATAGTCCGTGCCCTAGTGTGTGCTGTTGGAGTTGGAGAAAGATTACTACTATTCGTCCTATTATTCGTCTGTATATTTGGTCTATTGTTAGCAATGGCAGGAGCACCTCTGCTTGGTTTGACAAATGGTCTGAATCTGGACCATTGTGTCATCTTATTTTTCACCGTCATATTTATAATGCAGGTTATACAAAGAATTCTACTATTGCTTATTTGTTTTCTTAGGATGGGGGGAACTGGCCCGTTGCGTGGAGAAATCTTTTTCGGTTCTGAACGAGGTTTCTAACACTATTTTACATATGGAGATTGATGATAGAGTGCAATGGAAATTTGGTGACCAACAGGATGATTTCTCCGCCTCGTTGGTCTGGAACTCGATCTGTACTCGTGCTCTTGCTGTTCCAAGGGGTAGTTTTATTTGGTTTGCGCAATGTATTCCTCGACATGTTTTTATGGCGTGGCTTGTTATGCGGGAGAGACTCTTAACTCAGGATAAAATCCTTGAGTGGGATTGTACGAGAACGAGATATATGAATATGAGCAGCCTTCTGTGCTTCAAATGTTACGACTCTCATGATCATCTGTTTTTTGAGTGTGCTTATTCAACTCAAATTTGGTTTGCGCAATGTATTCCTTGACATGCTTTTATGGTGTGGCTTGTTATGCGGGAGAGACTCTTAACAATAGATAAATAAATAACACAATCGATGTTTGAAACTATATAATTAGTGAAAAAAGAAGTGAACACAGCTACTTATCGAATAATTCTGGAGGCTCAAGTAGCAAAATTATGTAATAAAGCTGGTGATTGGATTACCTTACGACGGAGATGCGATTTTGGGTGAAGAAGGCGGAGGACGACGATGAGAGTAGAGTTACGTGAGGGTTGTTGCTGGCGGGTCTTGCGGCGTAGCACCGAGTGGTGGAGGTTGGAGGAAATCAAACGTACCTCTTCATATGGAGGAGTGGCTAGGACTTCCATTGATGGAGGCTGGATTTGGCGGGTGATGGATTAGGGTTTCGATTGAGAGGCGGTGGGTGATGCTTTGTGAGAGGTGCCATGGATTAGGGTTCAGGAGGTTGTGGGGGGAGAATGATGACTTATGGTGAGGGGTTCAGATTTTTGGGGATTTTGTTCCGGAAAGTCTTAAGCGGGAGAGTGAAAACTGACTAAGCGGGAGAGTGAAAATTTAGATAAGCGGGAACAGAAAATTTTAGCCACGTTTTAAAATTTAAGTGTGACCATAAGATATTTATAGTCATTGATTTTTTTTTCTTTTATTGGGTGGATTATAAACATTACTCTTGGTCACACATATTAGTATAAGTGACTATGTCGATCAACTTTTAGCCACATCAATAAAAAAATACCATGACAATTGGTCACATTCAGCCACACTTTTTAAGTGTGCTGCTAATTGTCATGATTTCTTTTTAAAATGTGACTAAATGTTCTGAATATATGGGTTTTTGTCACATGAATTAAAAGTGAAACAAATACAGTGGTCGTTGGTCACATTTGCCCACACATTTTTTTGCGTGACTAGTAAATGTCATAGTTGTTTGTAAAAGTGTGGCTAAAGGTATTGAGAATGTGTGTTTTTTCGTCAAACAAATGAAAAATGTGTGGCTAAAAAGGCTAAAAAGCTATATATTTCGTCACACGTAGAAAAAATATGTGGCTAAAACTAGTGTGAATGACCTTTAGCCACGTTCTTATAAACAGTGGCTACACGTTTTCAGAAAAACAGTGTCTTATACTGATATGTTTCCTGTTACGTGAGCCATTTTTCAGCCTTATCGTGTTTCTGATCATTGCCCTTGTGTTCTGAGGGTTGCTTCACATAATAAGGCTAAACCGAAGACTTTTAAATTCGCCAATTTTCTAACTACAAAGCCGGGTTTCATGGAGTCGGTTAAGTCTGTTTGGCGCTCCAAGGTTCATGGTGTTCACCAATGTTGTGTTGTGAAGAAGTTAAAGTTGTTGAAGCGTCCTTTATGTGGCCTTTTATTTATGCAAGGTAATTTGCATGCTAATGTTGTTTCCCTTCACAAGCGTCTTGATGATATCCAACGTGCTATAGATAAAGAACCTTTTGATCATGACTTCAAGGAAGATGAGGTTCATTGTCTCAAAGACTATTAGATTGCGTTGAATGATGAGGAGTTATTTTTGAAGCAGAAATCGAAGGTTCACTGGTTAGCTTCCGGGGACTCTAATACTGCCTACTTCCATGTGTGTCCTTTAAGAGTAGACTTCATCGTGAGCGTATTGACGTTATTTCTGATAAGCATGGGTCTGTTTTTGAGGATGAGGCTGTTCCCGAGGCTTTTGTGGATGACTACGAGAAGTTTCTTGGGTGTGTGGGCTCTACCGATTTAACTATAGATCCGGACTTAGTCTTGATGTTCAGGATTTCTTCAAAACGGGGAAATTGCTATAAGAAATAAATCATACCATCATTGCGCTTGTTCCTAAGGTGCCTACTCTGGCTATGATTACTAATTACAGGATAATTTCTTGTTGCAATGTCATCTATAAATGCATTAGTAAAATTGTGGCTGATCGGATAAAGATGGAACTTGCTAGTATTGTTGATGTGAACCAGTGCCTTTATCCCTGGTAGAAGGATCTATGATAATATTTTGCTTACTCAGGAGCTCATGCATAATTATCATCGTTCTAAGGGGCCCCTAGATGTGCCTTTAAGATTGATATTCAAAAAGCTTATGATACAGTGGATTAGCAATTTCTTGAAATGATTCTTCTAGGCTTTAGTTTCCATCATCCTATGGTGCACTGGATTATGGTGTGTATTTCTTCCCCTATGTACTCTATTTGTATTAATGGTGACATCCATGGTTACTTTGTTGGTAAGAGGGGTCTTCGGCAAGGTGACCCTTTGTCGCCTTATCTTTTTACGTTGGTCATGGAGATCCTTACTCGTATCTTTCAGCAGGCGTCCCGTATTGAGTCGTCTTTTAGATTTCATAGCCAATCTGAGAAACTCAAGATTATAAACCTCTGTTATACGGATGATCTCTTTATCTTTTTGAAAGGCGATACTCGGTCTGCTATAACTATATTTCAATCCTTGAAGATGTTTCCCATGGATGTCGGGTTTGGTGCCAGCCCTCATAAGAGTACAGCCTTCTTTTGCAATCTATCTACTGATGTTAAGGTTGGTATTCTCTCGATCATGAGCTTGGTGGAGGGTTCGCTTCCAGTTCGCTATCTGGGTGTTCCTCTCCTTTCTTCTAGACTTTGGGCTAAGGATTGTGTTATTCTTGTGGAAAGGCTTGAAAACCGCATAACTAGTTGGAAGAACAGATTTTTATCCTTTGTTGTACGGGTGCAATTGATCATTTTTGTCCTATCTTCCTTGCATGTTTACTGGTCCTCTGTTTTCATTCTCCCTAGTAGTACTGTTTATCTGTTAGAGAAGAAAATGCGTGATTTTCTGTGGTCTCAAGGTGTTTATAAGAAGGGCATGGCTAAGGTTGCTTGGAAAGATGTCTGTGTCCCTAAAACTGAGGGCGGTCTTGGAATCCAGAGAATTGGGGATATGAATACGGCCCTTTATGGCTTCCCATGTTTGAAGTATTGTTACTAAACGTAACTCTCTTTGGGTTGCATGGGTTTATGTTTATCGGATTAAGAATAGAAGTTTTTAGGATTGTAAATGCCCTTCTTCGTGTTGTTGGAGTTAGAGGAATATTCTCACTATTCATCCGTCCATTCGGCACTTCTTCTGGTCTATGCTTGGTAATGGGAGGACTCTGCATGGTTTGACAGATGGACTGAATCTGGTCCTCTCTGTCAGTATACTTCTCCCCGTGTTATTTTTTCGTCTGGTTTTTCTGTTAATACTAGAGTGGCTGATATTTTTCACAATGGATGGATTTGGCCGGTTGCGTGGCTGAATTTATTTCCGGTTTTAATGAGGCTGCAAACGTTCATTGGATCCGGGCTATTGAGGATAAAATTAGTTGGAGAGTTGGTGGTAAGCTTTCTGATTTTTCATCTTCATTGGTTTGGGATGCCATCCATCTGTCTAGCGTGGAGGTTCCCTGGACCCGGTTTGTTTTGTTTGCCCAATGCATCCCGAGACATGCCTTCTTGGTTTGGTTGCTGACTCAGGATTGGATTCTTGCTTGGGACATCTCTAGGCGTAAAAACATGAACATGATGTGTTGTCTCCTATGCTATGCTAATTTTGACTCTCATAGTCACTTGTTCTTTCGTTGCTCTTATTCCTCTCGTGTTTGGAGACTGGTCAGGGTGAACATGTCTATGAGGGATGTCTCTGATTTATGGGAGGATATTCTGGAATCTTTTGTTTATAGGATTTGTTCTTCTATTGTGACTATCATTGATAAGTTAGCTGATGGTTCATGCTGCGGCCTATTTCATCTGGCAGGAAAGGAACAATCGGATCTTCAAGAACCATGCTCGCCCTCCTGCTGTTTTAGCGGACCTGATTGTTGAAACTGTTTCAAACAAGCTTCTTGGCCTGAAGTTAAAGTTTACTCTGAGATTGGTGCGTACCTTTCATAGGTGGGGGATTCCTGCGAATTATCTGGATGGCATAACGTAGCCTCTAGTTGTGTTGCTTTTTTTCCCTAGTTTGTTGTTCTAGGTGGTTTGCAGTTGCTTGTGTCCTGTTTTGTTTCTGTTTGTTTACATACTTGGGGGCATGTCCCTGTATGAACTAGTAGTGGCTTCTCCTTACTACTTGTGCTTGTGTTGTGGTATATATGTATAAATCACCGGGGTATCCTTTTACCCAAAAAAATGAAATCGTATGTTGGGGGAATATAGTAAGGATTCCTTTCGAGTAGAGAAGTCTTATCGATTCGTGGCGAGAAGAGCGAAGCTGTTGTTGGGATTATATCCTATCTCAAAGTTCAGAAGTATTTGCGAAAGGGACATGAGGCTATTTTAGCTCATGTTATTGAGAAACCAGTGGAAGAGCCGCGTTTGGAAGATATTCCAATAGTCAGAGATTTTCCTGACTAATTTCCCTGGAGCATCGCCAATTGCTAAAGCGCCTTATCGATTAGCCCCGAATGAACTTTAGGAGTTGTACGCTCAATTGCAAGATCTGTTGGAGAAATGATTTATTAGCTGGTAGGTTGTGGGTGCCTAAGTATGGGGATCTCAGACAGCTTATCATGGATGAGGCACATAAGTCTGTATTTAGTACATCCAGGTTCAGATAAAATGTACAATGACTTGAAAGCGGTTTATTGGTGGCCAAGGATGAAAGCTGATATCACCGCATACGTGAGTAAATGTCTGACTTGTTCGAAAGTCAAAATCAAGTATCAGAAGTCGTTAGGTTTGCTTCAGCAACCTGTACTTCCGGAGTGGAAGTGGGAGCATATTACCATAAATTTCATAATGAAATTGCCTAAGACTCCCAGTAGACAAAATACAATCTGGGTGATTATTGATCGATTGACAAAGTCTGCACATTTCCTACCTATTCAGGAAACGAATGGGTCAGAGCAGCTGGCCAAATTATACTTGAAGAACGTTGTCTAACATCATGGAGTTCCTTTATCGATTATATCGGATCGAGATGCGATAAACCTCACATTTTTGGAAGTCTTTGTAGAAGGCACTGGGAACACAACTTGACATGAGCACGACTTATCATCTTCAGACTGACGGTCAGAGTGAAAGTACTATTTAGACGCTGGAGGACATGCTAAGAGCCTGTGTGATGGATTTTGGTGGCAGTTGGGAATCTCTCCTACCTTTGGTGGAGTTTTCCTATAACAACAGTTATCACACTGGTATTGTAGCAGCGTCGTTCGAGGCATTATATGGTTGTAAGTGTAGGTTACCAATCTGCTAGGCAGAGGTGGGTGACAGTCAGCTTATTAGACCTGAGCTTATTCACGAAACGACTGAAAGGATTGTCCAAATCCGAAATTGTTTAGCAGCAGCTCGTGATAGGCAGAAGAGTTACGCCGATAAGTGTAGGAAACCCTTGGATTTTTAGGAAGGAGATCGCGTTCTTCTGAATGTTTCACCATGGAAGGAAGTTATTCGTTTTAGAAAACGAGAAAATTTGAATCTGAGATACGTTAGACCGTTCGAGATTGTTGAACGTATCGGTTCTGTTGTTTATAGATTAAATTAAATCTACGAGAGGAGCTAAGTTTAGTTCATAACGTATTCCATGTATCTAATCTGAAGAAATGTATATCAGACAAATCGCTCGTATTTCCACTCGAAGAGTTTTGGATTGACGAGTAGTTGCGTTTCGTAGAGAAGCCAGTAGAGATAATGGATCGGGAAGTTAAGAAGCTCAAGCAAAGTAAAATTCTTATTGTCAAAGTTCGGTGGAATTCGAAGTATGGACCAGAGTTTACCTAGGAGTGCGAGGATCGGGTGATGAAAAAGTATTCGAACTTGTTTAGACAACCTGCATCGAGAATCGAACCTACTTCTTGAATTTCGGGATGAAATTACCCAAAAGGAAGGGATGCTGCTGCTGCCCCTCTTCAATCTCCGAAGAAGACGGCTACATGTGTAACGCACCTTTGTGCAACAAATGCAACCTTCACCACACCCTCTATTTTGGAAATGTCTACTGTGGCCACTGCAAGGCCAAAGGACAAATAGCACGCGATTGCCAAATCGCACATGTATGGTTCCGGGACTACCGGTCACTTCAAGAAGGATTGCCCAAAAGCAAAGGATCAAAAAGCCAATCAAGCCAGAGGAAGAGACTTTGTGATCAACGCTGGAGAAACCCATCGTGACCTCAACACTGTGACAGGTACGTTCCTACTTAATAACCATTATGTTTCTGTTTTATTCGATACTGGTGCCGATAGAAGCTTTTTGTCTACCAATTTTAGCAAATTATTTGAAAACGCCCCTATTGCCCTAGACACTAAGTTTACCGTAGAATTAGCAAATGGTGAACTAACAGAAACTGGAGTAATCTACCAACGCTGTTCACTCGAACTCTCTGAGCATTCATTTGACATCGACCTAATGCCTGTCAAATTGGGGAGTTTCGATGTTGTCATCGGAATGGATTGGTTAGCAAAGAACCATGTAGAGATTGTCTGTCTTGAAAAGATGGTTAAAGTGCCACTTGCAAATGGTAACACTCTTAACGTACAAGGCGATAAGAGTGGAGCTCAGCTTAATATCATATCTTGTATGAAGGCATGAACATTTCTTCGGAAAAGGATATCACACCATTTTAGCTCATGTCACGGAAAAGAAGCCTAAGGAGAAGCGTATTGAAGATGTTCCAACAGTTTGTGAATTTCCAAAAGTATTTCCTGAAGACTTACCAGGCTTGCCCCCAGCTCGTCAAGTAAGTTCCGTATCGACTTAACACCCGGAGCCGCCCCCGTTGCTAGATCGCCTTACCGCCTCGCGCCATCTGAAATGCAAGAGCTATCAAGCCAACTACAAGAGTTTCTAGATAAAGGCTTTATCCGTCAAGCCACTCCCCATGGGGTGCTCCTGTGTTGTTTGTTAAGAAGAAAGATGGAACATTTCGAATGTGTATCTACTACAGGGAATTGAACAAGTTGACAGTGAAGAATCGCTACCCGCTCCCAAGGCTCGATGACTTATTCGATCAGCTTCAAGGATCGGTTTACTACTCAAAGATTGATGTGAGATCAGGATACCAATGACTCCGAGTAAGACATGAAGACATTTCAAAGACAGCGTTCAGAACACACTATGGTCACTATGAATTCCTCATTATGCCGTTTGGTTTGACTAACGCACTAGCGGTGTTCATACACTAAAGGAACTGCGTATGCAAACCATACTTGGATAGATTTGTTAATGTGTTCATTGATGATATTTTAATCTACTCCCGTAGTAAGAAGGAACACGAACAACACTTGAGACTTATTCTGGAGTTGCTAAAAAAGGAAGAAATGTATGTGAAATTTTCCAAATATGACTTTTGGATTCACGAGGTACATTTCTTGGGCCATGTGATGACTGATAGAGGTATTCATGTGGATACCGCAAAAACTAAAGCCATGTGGGACTTGGGTACTCCCACGAATCCAACTGAGATTCGTCAAATCTTAGGTCTCGCTGGTTACTGTCGCCGATTCATTGAGAATTTCTTAAAGATAGCCTAGCCCTTGACCGCATTGACTCAGTAGGATAAAAAGTTTATCTGGGATGCCAAGACCGAAGAAGCCTTCCAGTTGTTGAAGCATAAACTTTGCAACACCCCAATCCTATCCTTACCTGACGGGAACGAAGATTTTGTAGCATACTGTGATGCTTCGCATCAAGGTTTGGGTTGCGTGCTAATGCAATGAGAGAAAGTTATCGCTTATGTTTCTCGACAACTAAAGTTTCATGAGAAGAATTATACAACCCACGACCTAGAGCTTGGAGTCGTTGTCTTTGCTCTTAAAATTTGGAGAAACTATCTCTATGGAACGCAATGCATCATATTCAATGATCATAAGATCCTTCAACACATCTTTAATCAGAAAGTTGAATATGAGGCAACGTCTCTGGGTTGAACTGCTAAATGATTACGAGTGTAAGATTCATTATCACCCAGGCAAGGCTAACGTTGTAGTCGATGCCTTAAGCAGAAATGATTGCTTAAAGTCGCTTCAAGTTCGAACATTAAGTATGACCATACGCTCAAATCTCATATCACAAATTCGTGATGCTCAAATTGAAGCTCTCAAACCAGAGAACTTGAAGGAAGAATGCCTGCACGACATGGAGAACCAACTAACAGTGAAGCCCGATGGAGCCATATACTTCATGGATAGAATTTGGGTACCTAACTATGGTAACGTAAAGAAGCTAGTCCTGGATGAAGCTCACAAATCCAGATATTCCATTCATCCAGGTGCTGACAAAATGTACTATGGTCTAAGGGAAGAATTCTTGTGGCCCAACATGAAGGTCGACGTGGCTACCTATGTTGGCAAGTGCTTGACATGTTTGAAGGTCAAAGCTAAATTCCAAAAACCCTCAGGGTTACTGGTCCAACAAAAAATCCTGACATGGAAGTGGGATTGTATAGCCATGGATTTTATCATGAAACTACCTAAGACCCTCTCTGGACATGATACCATCTGGGTTATCATCGACCGATTAACAAAATCCGCCCATTTCCTCCCAATGAAAGAGACAGGTAAAATGGATCGACTTACCAAAATCTACATAAAGGAAATTGTATCATGACATGCTGTGCCCACTTCCAGGATTTTCGATCGAGACAGTCGATTCACATCAGGATTTTGGTAATCACTCCATAAAGCTTTGGGTACCTCGCCTCGATATGAGCATGTGACGCGCACACCCAGACTTGGCTCCAGGAGGGGTCACGTGTCGGATTTACACAAGAACACATGGTATAACAGAGATACTAACGTAGCGGAAATATTAAAAACTTTATTTGTATTGCCAAGTTACAACAGTAAACTAAATATTACTTCCAGAAGTCCTATCCTTACTTCCAGAAGTCTCACCATCACCTGACATACATACTTAAAAAGTCAGCTTACGCTGGTGAGTTCTAGGTTTCTAAAAACTCTTTCTTGATCTGCAAGACAAATCAAGTTCTCCCGGGTCTTCTTGACCCCATTAGTAAACTTTTAACAAGTACAAAACATAACAGAATTATACAACACATCAGAATTTACACATAACCAGGAATCTATTCAAACAGGAACATCAAACCCATAAACCTTCCTAGTTAATTAAATTCAATATTCCTTGCACTAGCAACGTCTTGCTATGCCTTATTCTTTATCTTGCTATACCTAGTATGGTCACTTGTGGTTATCAAGTACACCTTAGGGTAGGATAGTATTGTTGACTGCCAAACAGATCCTTTTTATCCAGGCATCATGATATGGCCAATCTCACTACCTCACGTAGGCCCTTCCGTACACCGGCTAGAGAAATACTACCCTTTTTGTCTTCCTATTTCATGAGCCCCATCTGTACTATCCACTCCATGACCTTACGGATTGCTTTACTTAACATGTTCAACTCATTCAATAATGAGTATCTTACTAACAATCCCCAACCTCCACAATACCACTACCTGCCTTTAATCAAATACCCAAGAGCCTTAGGTTTATTAGTAGACAGTGATAAGTATTCATATATTGCAACTAATGATCATTTCCCAATTTACCATTAGAGTTTATATATAGGATGTACCAGCGGCATATCCACCACACTACTGATATACCGGGTAATTAATATTATTATGCTTATATATAGGAAGTACCAGCGGCGTATCCACCACATAATAATAAAGCAAATGTATCATTAGTTCTAGTATATACCTACATACTCACTATACGTCTATTATCAATTCCCTCATCACTTGGACATTTAATATCAAAGCAGAGTATAGCACATAACACATCATACTCAATTCACATGCATAATAACACATAGTCAATCCAAATGAATAATAACACTTAACAACACTTATAAGCATTTGGAAACACTTTTCATAACACAGTATGTATGCCGGCCCAAAAACGTTTAAACATTTAAAACATATAAAAGTGGGCTTATAGAACTCACCTTAGCTTTGTGAAACTATTATTCTTGGGTTAAGTCCTCATGAATCAGTTCCTTAACGGCTTTAATGTAATGTCCATATCAAGACATCCTAAAGGTTACAAGCGGTCATTAAGGCTAACACCTTTATCCTAAACCCAATCCCTTGTTGGTTTAACATCCATTTGTCTAAATAACTGTTTTGCCCTTTATGGGAAAAAGTATTCTTTTAGTGATATTTATGAAGAAGTGCATTCCTATAAGTAAACGCTCACTCCGGGATCGCCCAGTGAAGCGTATGCCATGTCCTAGTTGGGATTTATGCGACAACATCACTATGCAAGAAACCCCAGTGTACAGGTGCCACCCTTCCAGTCCGCACCAACTTCTAGATATTCGAGTAACTCGGTACATTCAATACTTTATCAAAACCCATGTTTTAACTTATATATACTTAGTACATATATATAATTATGTTCTTTTGTTGAATATCATTACCCTTGCCCAAGCCTTTATGCCCTTGATGGGTGATTCTCATGACCGACCGTATAGGCGTTATCACGACCAGGAGGCGGAATTACTATGAGATATCACCCATATTTGTGTTTTAGTTTGGTGATGATCATGACCGACCGTATAGGCGTTATCACGACCAGGAGGCGGAATTACTATGATCAAAGCACCAATGTTTATGTTCTTGTTCTTGGTTTACTTGTTCTTGATAAACCAACATGGTGAAACCATACCAAACCTTCTTTAAACATGAACTAACTTAAGGCTTTTTTTAAAACATGTTATTCTGAGGCATCATACCAAATTTCAACCCATGATTCCCACTAGAACTCCCAATCTCAACAAAACATGTTCAAGAACCTTAATCTTGCATTATTCTTAAAAGGCATATCTAAGTGTTATGAATCATGAAACTAATTGAAGGCTTATGTTAAACATACCTTAAGCTGATCTATTCCAGAAGATGGGCTCCTAACTCCCTTTGAATCTTCAAAAATGCAAGCTAGAGTGTTCTTGGTGTTCTTGAGGTTTCTTAGAGGTTTTAGGTTGATTTTAGGTGAATTAGCAAGGAAAAATGGATGGATCCATGGTCTATTTATAGCCAAGAGTGTCTCACATGCTTCTTACAAGTGTCCTAGTGACTAAGCATGAGAATTGACACCTAGCATGGTGACTAATCATGAGAATTGATACCTAGCATGGTGACTAATCATTCAAATAACATATATTTAACATATAAACATGTAACTTTTTTTTTAATAATCTAACCCGATAAACACTTACCTTATGTATAGTTTATTGTTATAACTTCAAATATGCATTTCTTAACATTTTAACATGTTAACACATAAACACATATACGACGCATATTCTCACATATAAAATATAAAAACATATATATTATCACATATTTATCCGTTTCTCAACTTTGCAACTACGTATTCACGTATATTATCATGCATGTATACATATAACTCATGTATAGCACATATATCATATACATATGCATTTCCTATTCTTTCAAATACGTAAAATAAGTATAGTTATTATATTAACTACCACTTACGAGTTTATCTGAATCTTGGGATGTTACAGAGCACAAACTATCACCCCCCAGACTGACGTGCAAAGCGAGAGAACCATTCAGACATTGGAAGGCATGTTACGTTAACTGAAATCGTAACCCCATTGGGCCCAGTTCGGCCTAATTAGCCTAAAACACTTTATACAAGCCCACGGCTTAACCTGATAACCCAACCCGACACCCTGATGACCCGACCCAAACCACCCAGCCTGACCCGCGGCCCAAGCGGCCCAGCCGCTCCCTTTCTCCTTCGGTCCAATCGAGCCGGCCCACCCCCCACCCCTCTGATGTTTTCGGTCCAAACACAAACCGAACCCTAAGACATTGTCTAATGAGCTCATACAATGAATCATGTTCTTGTTCCACCATCTTATAAATTTCTAATCTACAAAGTCCTAACACTAGAACTAATTTTATACACATATAAATTGGTAAAAAGGATACAAAGATTCATGGGAATTAACCTACTAGTTATATTTTGACTATGATGATTTTAGTCCTAACACAAAATGTTAGTATATATGTTAGTATTTTGACGTGGAAATAAATAAAAGTCCTAACTTGTGTTAGTGGATATATCATGGACATGAAAGCTTATGAAAATCCTAATACTATGTGTTAGTAGATGAATGTTAATTATGGAATTTATATAAAAGTCCTAATGTATTTTTGATGGTTGATTAGTTATGTTTTAGTGGATAAATAAAGAGCAAAATAGATAAATTGTTTTTGCCTAAATCTAGTTAATAATGTCATTTAATACATATCTTGCAAATTATATTTATGACTCATTCAATTGGACATAAATATGGATTTATCACTAAAAAGGATGTTTAAAATCCTTGGAAATTTCGTCAAAAAGACTAGACACAAAAAGATGATTTTTTTTTGTGATTTAAGACATGTTTTTAACATCAAAAATATTATAAAATTCGAATCTGGATCAGATCTATATTCAAACCTTTTTTATAAATATTTTAAGTGTTTTTTATCAACCAAAGTGATCAAAATAGAGGGACGTTGAATAGGAAGAAAATCGGGATCAAAACAGCGATGTACGCAACGAGAGATTCTAATATTTGTAAGTTAATGTCAAACCAACCAAACAATATATTTTAATCTTTCAAGTGACTAGAAAAACTATTATTAAAACATCTACTTAAAAAGTCATAAAACCCAAGTGTCATAAAACCAATTTATAAACAAAACCGGTTACTACGATTTTTAAAAGTTGAAATACATATTTTAGTTCATAAAATATTAGGATTTCTATTATCCTTAAAAAAACTAAATATTTTGACTCGAAACTAATTATTACGTATATTTAACGCGTAATAAAAAACGTACGCATTTTCGAAAGTTTAAATATTCACTAAACACTAGTTATTTTAATAACTTGTCGTAATTAGAAATTTATAATTAGTAATACATATATCTTCAATCGAACAATAAAAATACTAATAGACATTTTATTTAAACAAATGTTCAAAATTTGATTGATGTATTTTCTTAGTGATTTCTTTTATTTTAGGGTTATTGGCTTGTATTAATCCCAACTATCACGTATTGGCCGATAACACTCCCAACTTTACTCCTTCCACCTTCCACCACAAACTATCATTATATTTTCCTCCATCACTCCCCCCGTTAAATTTACTTAACGAAATTGGAACTAAAAGTCGGGTAAACTTACAAAACATGGAATTCAAATGGGGTTAAGTAATTAATGGGGGAGTGATGGAGGAAAATATAATGATAGTTCGTGGTGGCAGATGGAAGAAGTAAAGTTGGGAGTGTTATCGGCCAATACGTGATAGTTGGGATTGATACAAGCCAATAACCCTTTATTTTATGATAGTTGTCTTATTTATATATTATTAGGACATTACTTGCTAGCTAGAATATCTGACACGTTACTTCTCACTAGATTACCTGATCAGTTGAGTTTCACGGCCCCTTTCTTTTAAATTGTTTTAAATACATTGGAGGGAGAAATTATGAACAATCAAACCTTTTTACTTGATATTATGGCTTAACTGTTAGACATATGATTAAATATTCTTTTACTTACCAACTACAGTACATTTCGTCATATAACATTTGTAAACAAAATCTCACTATTAGTTTATTTCAATTAGTTCCGGTCCGAAATGATAACTAGTGAATAGATCTATTTGGGTTGATAACCCTACTTACGATTGGTCGCTCCAATCCTGACTCCATGGTTTTAGTCAATAAGTACATGCCAGTTATTATGTTCCACTCGGTATTTCTTGGGCGAGATGCCATGAATGGGTAAATCTATTAGTGTTTGAAATCAAGGTTCATGTGAGATCATACAACAACAACGGTAATGGAATTTAATATCTAGTATGCCATTAACTGTTTTACAAATATATTTGTAGAGTCTTAAACCTATGAACTCATCAAGATTACGTTGACCTTTTAAACTCGTGTATTTCTCAGGTAAAAGAGCTATAACCAAGACATGCAAATGGGGCTTTCTAATAACTATCGGACCTGCAAGATCCAGAGTCATAGTATGTAACATCCCAAAATTTGATAAACGCGCAAAGAATATGTGGCTAATGTATATGTGTTAGATAGCTAAACGTGATAAAACATGTAGAAAATGCATGTTTACCCATTACCGGGTAATAATTTGATAAAAGTTGATAATATACATGTTGATTGATAAAATGAGATAAGGAAATAAGGTAGATACATGTTTCATATCAAAGATAATTGATATATATGATGTTAGCATGAAAAAACGTAGTTAAACGTTAATATGATAGAAATAAATAATAACCGAGAGAAAATACATTATACTGAATACGTGTATAAATGTGTGTTTGAATAGCATAGATGCATATGAAATATTCATTTGATGAATATATACGTGGGAATACGTGTTAGAATGGTTAAACATAGATAAGAACATGTTTGAACGTTAAAAGGAGTGTTACAAATAAATAATACATAACGTATATGAGTATTATATGTGTTTATATTTATTTTACATTAGAAATATATCCTAATATGTTTTGGAACATAAAATGATAAAGTATGTAAAGTTAGAGGGGCTAAATTGCAAATTGTGAAAAGTATATAAATAAATATATACGTGTGTATATATATTATCGAACGTATCCCGAACCTTGAAAATATTATAAATATGTCCCATAATGTTTTAGAGCATAAAATAATAAAAGAATAGAAGTTCGATGGGTGAAAGTGCAATTAAATAGAAGTAAAGGGGTAAAAGAGTAAATAATCAAATCTGGCTGGAAGTAGGGAGGCTCGCGTATCGCGTAGCCTTTCCCCCTATACGACGCGATACGCAAAGGAAGCAAGAACAACCGAAAGCTTCCAGATCCGTTTTTATCCACGTTTCTCAACTTGTTGTGCACGAATTCGCCTCCTACGCGTCGTTTTTGGCTGGCTTATCATTATTGACACCTGGAGGGACCTTGGACGCACTGAATGAGTATAAATAGAGCATCAATCCGTCCTTTAATCCTCACAATTTCTCCAATTCTTCCTCTAAAAACCCTAAAACGAACCCAGAACTTCGTCGATCAAATTCTCTCGAATGGTGAGGAGTTAAAGGCTGATTTTCTGCAGTTGAGCTACCCTAGTTATGGTATAAAATAACCTCATTCAATTTTTATTTATATTTTCTCTAAGTATGATTTCTAAAACTACGCAAAAATTAGGGTTCTTAAGCTTGTTTTGCTAAAATTGGGTGATCGGGTGGGAATTAGAGTCTGAATTTTTGTAGGTAATCCTAAAATAATGTATTTTAAGAAACCCATAAGTTTATTTCAGAATTAGAAAAGGTTTGCTAAAGGTTTTTTAACGGGTCAAAATTAGGGTTTTCGTAACGTTGTTTTCCCCAAATTAAGCGAACAGTATTGAATTAAGCTTTATATGTTAAGCATATTATAAAATGTTATAATGGAGTAATACTATAAGTTGGTTTGAAAAGAAAATAAGTTTTGATAAAGAAATGAAAAAATCGATGTTTTTAATATTATAAAATGTTATAATGGAGTAATACATGATTATAAAATGTTATAATGGAGTAATACAGGATTAATACTATAATGGAGTAATATTATAAAATGTTATAATGGAGTAATACTATAATGGAGTAATATTATAAAATGTTATAATGGAGTAATACAGGATTATCATCTCCACCAGCAACACCTTCTTGAATTGGCATCCCTGTTGTTTTGTCAGTTACGATCATATTGATCGGCGTGTCCGACAACCCTTCCGGCAGAGAAGGAACTGCGTGGGAACCAACTCCCAAATTCGATGTTTTTAAGATACCTGCACCACGTAGCACTGGACCATCTATGTTTTTCAGACTCGAGAAGGTAGATGATTTTTTAGGTTTCGTCGATCCCATGCAGCATCAGCGAGAAACCCTAAAGATCAGAAAACGGCGCCACCCAAACCCTAGCGAACCAGCGGGATTTTCACCAACAAAGCAATCAATAATAGTGAGGAATGGACAAAATACGTAATCGAGTCCTCAACAGCAACACACCACGAAAGAAACGAACAGAAAAAACGATGAAAAAACTATTCAACTATAAACCCTAATTAACGAATCAAGAGATCGTGAGAAAAAACCAACAACGAACACCACTAAGTAGTCAATAACGATCACTCAATGATGCGATGTACGCCTTAATCACAGATCCAAGGAGCGTTAATCAGATCAAGATCAGCGGATTGATATCGAAGAAAGCTCCAAAATCGCCAAGTCTAGAGAGAGAAACCATCGTTTTTACTTCGGCCCACTAGGTATTAGGGTTTTGAAATATGATTATTAATATAAAATAATTCGAAGGGTATGGAGAATTGAAAATTGGTGTAGTAACATGTTTATATATGTAATAAACATATATGACTTTAAAATGGATAAATAACCAAGTATTAAAGATACCGAGTTAATCGGATATTTAGAAGTTCGTGCGACCGGAAGGGTAAGCGCCTGTACTCTGGGGTTTCTGGCAAAGCGGGGGTGTCACATAAATCCCAACTGGGACCTGGCATACCTCACTGGGCGATCCCGGGGTGTGCGTCTTCGTATTATCGTTAAAAGAAAAGGATAACTGCATAAAGGGCATTTTGGTCATTTTGACCTTTAATAGGGATAAACTTAATAATTGAATATTATTAAGTTAATAAGATGTTAAAATAAACATAGAAAGTGTTTATTGTATAAAACCTTGCGTTAACGCCATACGATACGCAAATTAGGTTAAATCGGGAATCGTTGCGGGAGTTCAGTCCAAGTAAACCGATTAAAGATATAAGGTGAGTTCTATGAGCCCACCCTTAAATGTTTTAAATGTTTTCGGGCTGATATACATACAAATGTTATAAAATGAATTCAACTGATTTATAACTGAAATGTTGCCTATTTAAGTGTTAAGTTGTTAAAGGGCCTTTAAGTGAATATATATCAAACTGCTAAACTACTAATTGTTAAATGGATATTTGAACTGTTAATTGTTGTTGGATTAATATATACGTGAACTGTTATGAAAATGCATTAAAATACATATACGTGAAATGTGTTAAATTGATAATCGGTTAAAAAGATTTTGGGCCAATATGTATATATGATATGTTATGGAAATGATTTTAAATAATTTATGTGTGTTATTACGGAATTATGATGACTGTGATATGATATGTGCTATGTTTGCTTTGAACTTATAAATAGTCAAGTGATAAAGGAATTATTAGTAGAGGTTATAGTGAATATGTATGATTATATGAGAAGAGGTGATGCATTCGCTTTATTATTATGTGGTTGAAGCATAATAGTAATAGTTACCCGGGATATCGGAAGCATTGTGGATACCCGCTGGTACATCCTACATATAAACTCTAATGGTAAATTGGGAGATGTCCACTTGTTGCAATATATGAATGCCTTATCATTGTTTACTAATAACCCTAAGTCACTTAGGTATTTAACTATGGGCGGGTAGTAGTACATGGGGAGTTAGGAAGTAGTGTTACTCAATGGGGTTAGGGTCACTAAAAATAGAAAGGGGGGGGGGGGAGCTACTGTCCGTTATAGGGAATGCCCTAGAAGGGTAAACTCGACAGCTAGCAGAAGAAGGTCAACGGTGCGACTGTCCGTTATAGGGAATGCCCTAGAAGGGTAAACTCGACAGTTAGCAAATAGGGGAAAGCGGTGCAACTGTCAATTATAGGGAATGCCCTAGAAGGGTAAACTCGGTAGTTTGCAAGAATAGTATCTCTGCTTATGTTAAGCAGGGTTGGACGGATAAAAGGTTGGGTTTGTAGGAAAAGAATAGAGGGGATAGTGGGACAAATGGTTTTATAGGGGGTATATCTTGTTAAGGAATATTATGTGTTTTATAATTGTGATATATGTTATACTTGATAAATATGTTTGTAAAAAGGGATCTTGCAGGTCCAAAGATTTTAAACCTCACGCCGAGGTAAAGTTTTAAAATATAGAACTCACCAGCGTAAGCTGACCTTTCCAAAAGTGTATGTATGTCAGGTCAAGGTGAGACTTCAGGTAGGAACGAGAAGGCCCTTGTGATAAGGGATTAGACGGGCAAGCTATCAGGAAGGGAGGTTTTGGCAAGCTGGCATAGATAGAGTATAAACATGTAGTGAGTTAGTATTTCCTTATGTAAATTATCTCACTTACTTGTAGTACTTGGCATATAAATAACAGTTTCAAATTTCCGCTGCTTAGTTATCTCTATTGATACCTTGTGTTCATGAGTAAATCCAACACGTGACCCCTCCTAGAGCCAAGTCTGGGAGTGGGCATCACATAGTGCCTACCTATTCCTAATTAAACATTAAGTATTTTATAATTATCAATTAAGACTTTGTTATTCGAAATATAAGACTTTATCATGTCACCACAACTTTTTTTTACCGCAATCAATGATATGTCTTTTCCTAACAATGTTTGAATAAAGTAGAAGTCTTTCTATGTATCTACGACTATGATTCCATCCATTCACACACCTCCGTTCTCAAATGTTCAGGGTGTGACATTCACTAAGTGTAGGGCTATATTATGTAAGGCATGAACATTAGTTGGGCTTTTGTATTTGGGCTTAATCTAGCTTAGTTAATAGGCCATGTGGGCCATTTAAATGATTATGATTGGGCTAGGTTAGTGTTTATGATTGGCCCATGCTCATGTATGAGGTGGTATAAATACCACCTCATTGTAATCGATTAGGCAAGCTTTTCAATACAAATTACCATTTACGATTTCTTTGTTCTTGCTAGTGTTTACGATCAGCTTCCAAGTGGTGTTTCTCATTCAAGATTCAATCTTTATCTTAGATTGAATCTATTTCATCTACTTGTTTCTTGAATCAATCGTATTTGAGGATTCCGCACTCATTTACGATCAAATATCGTGTTCTTGGTTTGATTTCGGACCTACAATTGGTATCAGAGCCAAGAATCTTAGATTCGAGGCTCTCACGATATTGATTCAAGAGTTTTCTGGGTTTGTGTTCAAGTTTGGTTGAAGATTTGAAGGTTTTTGGGTGTTTACGACTGTTGTTGCTGCTGTGTTCTTCGAATTTTGGTGTTTGCGATTGAGTTTTCTGGGTTTCTTGGCGTTTACGACAGTTCCAGTTGAAGATATTCATCAGTTTGGGCGTTTACGACTTCAAGACTGAGTTTTTGAGAGTTTACGATCCGTACTTCCGGTGTTTACGACATTTCCTTGTTGTAATCGGTGTTTACGATTGTGCCAATCGGAATCGAGGGATCGTAATCGTAGTTTACGACATTCTCAATCGGAATCGGTGATCGTAATCGTTCAATCGTAATCGAGTTTACGATTTCTCTGTGGCGGTTTGTGTTTACGATTTGGGGTTGAATCGGAAACACAGTTCACGATCGTAATCATCCATTTACGATCGTAATCAGGTGTCTTTTATCGTAATCTCATATTTTGGACTTTTGGACTTTAGTTTTAGGTTTCCCAAGCTTTTGAAATGGATTTTGAGCCGAGTATGTACCAGAAATTGGATTTCGAGATCGGATCTATAACTCGTCCGCCAAGACTAACTTCAGCGGATAATTTCTTAGAGTGGAAATACAGATTCGAAAATCATTTGAAGAGTGTGGATCTGAGGTTATGGAGGGCTGTTGTGAATGGACCGTTTACACCTACTCACGCAACAGGAACAAATGCAGGGAAAGAGAAGAAAGAAGATGAGTATGATGATGATGACTGGGAGAGGTGCAACAAGGCTGAGAGGGCATTTGCGATAATGACTATGGCCCTAACTCCAGATATTGCTCAAGGATTCAAACACTGCAAAACAGCAAAGCAACTGTGGAATGCTTTGATTGTTGCTTATGAAGGGAACCCTGATATTAAGGCTAGTCGGAAGCAGATGTTGAAGCAGAAGTTTAACTTGTTCAATCACATTCAGGGTGAATCATTTGAAGCTCAAGTTCAGAGGTATGTGTCACTGATGGCAGAGATGTCAAGTTATGGTGTGGAGCCGGATACTGAAGACAAGAATTTGAAGTTGCTGAACAGTCTGCCTAAGTCTTGGAACACCAATATATCTATCATCAAAGACAACAATAGGCTGAGTGAAGTGACTTTGGATGAATTAATCAACAAGCTGAAATCCAAGATGATCGATGATAAGCAGAGAGAGCTGAACCACATAAGTTCTCTAAGTTTGGCTGGAAAGTTGAATCAGGCTTTACTATCGGAAGAAGTTGAGGGTAAGCATGAAGGAAAGTTTACAGGGAGTGGATCAAGCTCAGCTCCTATGTCTAGTGCTTTTGTTGCACAGCCTCAAGGTAGTTCAAGCGGAGGAGTCAACTCTGAAGATGTCAATGATCCTAACTTTGCCCTTGGTATGGGTTTCATGAACAGCTATCATGCCCTTGTGGCCGGGAATCTTGTACCTTCTGATATGGTGGCTGGTGATCTTAATCAGATAAATCCTGAGGACGTGGAGATGCTGGATGTCTCTTGGCAAATGGCCATGGCTGTCTTCAGAGCCAAGAAATTTATGGCCAAGACGGGAAGGAACGTCTGGAAAGATCAGGATAAGATTAGAATGGGGTTTGACAAGTCGAAGCTAAGGTGTTATAATTGTGATGAGTATGGTCACTTTGCCAGGGAATGCACGAAGCCCAAGAAGGAAAGAGCTGAAGAAAAGAAGGTTGCTGAAGTGAAAGGAAAGGGTGATGCCAGGGCACTGGTGGTTCAGGGAGGTGGAGGTTATGACTGGACCCCCCAGCTGAGGGATCTGACCCCCCAGCTGAAGGATCTTAGTTTGTCACATGCTTTGATTGCTACTGCAGAAGAGGATAATGAAGAAAATCATGCCTTTGTGGTCACTGATGAAGGAAAGCCTGAGGAGAGTCAGATAGAAGACAAGGAAGTGTTCGTTGCTGATGCTGAAAACCTAAAGGTATGTTCTGATCCCACTTGTGCTCGTATTATTCCTGGTCTTAGACAAATCTGTAAGAATTATCAAATAGAATTGTTTGAGGTCAAGTGTGAGAGGAGCTCATTTAAGGGTAGATGGGTAAAAAATGAGGAAAAGGTTAAGGCACAAAAGCTAGATATAGTGAAGTACCAACAGATAGCAACTGAGAAATCTATCCTGTATGATAATGCCAAGTTAGAGATAGCTGACCTTAGAAAGCAGGTAGATGAATTGACTCATAAGACTAATGAGATGCAAGTTCAGTTAGATATGAATCAATTGAGAAACAAGAGAATGCTTCAGGCAGGTAAAGAACTATCTCAGGCAGTTGCTTGTGGACAAGTAGGAAAACACACACCAGGTTTTGGGTCAGAAAAGTCTGACAAATCCATGGCCGCAAATGTTATAATTCCCCCACCTATCCCTAGAGATATCATAGGAATGCTCTATGAGGAGGACCAGGTAGATAGAACTAGATCAGGATATCATGAAGCAGGTCCCCCTATAGATAGCTTGATGGTTGGTGTGACCCCTATGACAGAAGTAGAGAAAGAACAGGAGAAACTTGGTTTATATAGGACAGGTAGTCAGAACAATGTAGTTGATCTCACAACTAAACCAGGTTCTTCCCAGGAATCTTTAAACAATAATGTTAGTTCTTCTAATGTTTTTGTTACATGTGCAGATGTTGTAGGAATTGAGGATGTATCTGGGGAGGATGCTGAATGCTTGAGGGTCAATGAGTGTCATGAGTCTAGTTGTTCTGTTTCTAGTTTACCTAAGGATGACGTTCTGGCATCTGTGTCAGAACTTGAAACATCCAAGTCCAATCAAATTGTCTTGTTAAAACATGTTTCTAATCCTAATGAAGTCGTTAGTTCCTTTAAAATGCGTGTTCCTAACACAAAGATTGGCCGTAAGTCTAAGCCCAATGATTTTGTTCCGTATCCCCAGGTTGTGTCAACTTATAATAGAACTGATAAATCAAAATCTGAACAATTTTGTTTAATAACACAACCTGAAAAACATTCAAAACGTGTGATACACAAATGGGATGATCAACCGGAATGGAAGTCGTCTTATCCAAGACGATCATACTTGTGTAGCAACGTCAATGGGCCTAGACAAATGAATTGTTTTCAATGTGGTCAACCAGGTCATTTTGCTGCTAATTGTATGAACAGACCCTATGAGCCATATTATCCGCAGAACAAGCGGACAACTATGCTTGAGAAAATGATGAGGGGTGAGAACAGAACTCAAAAACAGCAAGCATCGTCACAGGGGAAGCAAAGTTCTGAACCAATGAAGACTCAACAGTCTAAGGTTCTAAACACAAAGGCCCCAGTGACGAAGCCTGTCAATGAAAGGAGAGATGTGGGCCAAACTTCCAAACCTGCTTATGCAGCTAAAGGAGTTTTCAACAAACCAAATAAATTGAAAACAAAACCTTTTGAGAAACAAGTACTTAAAGTCAATCAGGCTGCTAAACTTAAGGGGAAAGCAGTTATAGAACAACCAAAAGTTGTCACTCAATCAAAACAAATGGTTTATACCAAATTAAAACTTGAGTGGACACCGATCATCAAAACAAAAGGTAAAAAGGTCACATCTCCTCCAAGGAATGTTTCACCCACAAAGAACTCTGCTAGTAGCTCTAACTCACAAAAACAACCAAATTGGAAACCAAAAATTCATGCTAAAGTTTTAAATGAATCCGAATCAAAAGCAGGAATGTCTTTCAAGATGGTTAATTACATTGACTCCAAGGGAGTGCCCAGATCTGTTATGACCTGGGTACCTGACTCTAACTGATTTATGGTTTGTGTAGGGACAGCCGAGAAGATCTGTCAACAATCTCTGGTATGTTGATAGTGGTTGTACCCGACATATGACCGGAGATCTGTCTTTGTTAGATGAGGTAGAAGATTTCAATGGAGGAAGTGTTTCTTTTGCTGGAGGTGTGGGAGGAAGAATTTCAAAGAAAGGAGTTGTGAAGAATGGAAGTCTGACTTTTTCAGATGTGCATTATGTAGAGGAGCTTTCCCACAGCTTGCTAAGTGTGTCACAGATATGTGATCGAGAATACTCTGTGATGTTCAACAAAAAGGAATGCATCATTCTTAAGCCTGGTGTAAAAATTCCTGAAGAATGTATCTTAATGCGTACACCAAGGCACGGGAATTCTTATCAATTGAACATGGGAAAGCCTCCAACATCTGAAGCAGCTTGTCTAATTTCAAAACAGACTGAGAATATTGCATTGTTGTGGCATCGTCGTCTGGGACATGCAAACATGAAGAATCTATCCAAGCTGGCTAAAGGAGAGCATGTCAGAAATCTTCCGATCAAAGACTTCTCTTCAGTGGAGAAGTGTGTGGCTTGTGCTAAGGGGAAGCAGCACAAACTGCCACATCGTCCAAAGGTTACAAATTCTGTCTCTTCTGTGCTTCAACTCTTACATATGGATTTGTTTGGTCCCATGTAGGTACAAAGTGTCAGCAAGTTTTCATACTGCCTCGTGATAGTGGACGACTACTCGCGATTTACTTGGGTCTTTTTCTTGTCAAACAAGTACGAAACTCCAGTCCTAGTAAAGCAGTTTGTGACGCTTATTGAAAACCAGCTGGATAAAAGAGTGAAGGCAATCAGATCTGACAATGGGACGGAATTCAAAAATGCTGAGCTGAATATGTTTTGTGGTGAAAAGGGGATTGAAAGGCAGTTCAGTGCTCCTTACACTCCTCAGCCAGAATGGAGTTGCCGAAAGAAGAAATAGAACACTCATTGAAGCAGCTAGAACAATGATGTGTGAAGCAAAATTACCGATCTTCTTTTGGGCAGAAGCTGTGAATACTGCTTGTTATGTACAAAACAGAGTTCTTCTGAACAAGCTTCACGAGCAAACTCCATATCAGATCATCTATGGGGAGAAACCGAAGGTGGGTTATTTCAAGACGTTTGGGTGTCCGTGCACGGTGCTGATCCAGTCCGATGTAGGGAAATTCGAAGCGAAGGCCGATGAATGCTATTTTGTGGGTTATTCTGCAAATAGTGCTTATCGTGTCTATAACAAGACCACTGGGTTGATCATTGAGGCATTCAATGTAGATTGGATGGAGGACAATCCTACTGATGCGGGAACTGGACCTAATTGGATCTTCGACTATGGATCATTGTTTGAGGGATTCAATTTCTCGAATGTTTTCCACAATTTGGGCGAAGAAGAAGACATTGTAGCTCCTAGTGCAGATGTAAGACCTCATGTGGATAGAGCATTAGCTGAGTCTTCTCGGAATGCAACTGCTGATATTCCAGAATGTTCAGGAACACGTGATGCTCCAGTGGATTCTCAAGGCTCAGGTATGTCTGAAAATGTTGTTAATACTAATCTGCCTGTTAAGTTTCAGTGCCTGATGTCCAAGAGAGCAGAATCAACAAGGATCATCCACTGAGTAATGTTGTTGGGCCAGTGACAGCGGGTGTCACCACAAGAAGCCGCACAGGACACATCAACTTTTGTATGTTTTCCTGCTTCATCTCCCAGATTGAACCTCCCAATGTGATGGTTGCTCTCAAAGATCCAAACTGGATGGAGGCCATGCACAATGAACTCAATCAGTTTTCAAAGCTGGGAGTGTGGCGTCTTGTGAAGTGGCCAGAGGACAAGAAGGTGATTCCCACGAGATGGTTGTACAAGAACAAAAAGGATGACTCGGGGATCATTGTAAGAAACAAAGCAAGGTTGATAGTACAAGGGCACAGGCAAGTCCACGGTATCGACTATGATGAGGTGTACGCTCCGGTGGCAAGATTGGAAGCAATTCGGATCTTTCTAGCTGTGGCTTCGTATCTCAATTTTACTGTACATCAGATGGATGTGAAGACTGCCTTCCTGTATGCAGAGATGAACGAGGAAGTCTATGTTGCTCAACCACCAGGGTTCATAGATGAAGAAAATCCAGATCATGTTTATCTGCTGGATAAGGCTTTGTACGGTTTGCATCAAGCTCCTAGAACCTGGTATGAAACGTTGTCCAATCACCTGGTGGAGAATGGATATACAAGAGGAGTCGTTGATCAAACATTGTTTAGGAAAAGGGTGGAAGAAGACATTATCATGGTGCAAGTGTATGTAGATGATATTATCTACGGATCGACAAACGAAGAATTGTGCACCGAGTTTGAGGAGATTATGAAGATGAAGTTTGGTGTTTACGATGGTCGTTTACGAGTCATGTTTACGACATTTGGTCGTTTACGACCAGAGAAAACGACAAAGGGTGGTTTAGACTGTTTACGATCGGGCCAGGATCAAATTTGGGCGTTCACGATTGGGCCTGGTCGTTTACGACTGGACTATATCGTAATCTCATAAGGTAGATCGTAAACCCACATAAAGAATCGTAAACCCAATTAAGAAGTCGTAAACTCTAATAAAATGAGAATTAATTTTTTTTTTAAACACTTAATAATTTTGAGAATCTCACTAAGTTGGTCGTTTTTGAGATAAAATTTGCCGGTTAAGCATGTGCTTAATTCAATTATTTTCCCTAAAATGTTCAAATTGAAATTTTGTGAAGTTCAAAAGTAAAATGTGATCGTCAATTGAACAAGTAAAGGGTTAATAATCATATTTGCTTATTAAAGATTGAATATGTCTGATGCATATGTCTTGTATTTCTCAGATGGCTGAAGAGATGCTGATTGGAGATATAAAATATGAACCAGATCACTGTATGCCGGCTTATCTAGAAGATCCGCCAGAAAAACACATGGAGTTATTTTACTCACTGGTGGCCGGAATGAACACGTGCAAGATTAACCATGCCTTGAGGACAAATGTACTCATCGACGAGATGCTAGTCAGAGAATTTTAGGGAACTGCCAGGGCAAACTCTGACAAGACTAGGATTACCGCAACGGTCAATAACAGACAAATTGTCATTGAAGAAGAAGACATAAGGCAGGGGCTGAACATCACTGATGATGCTTCACATCCTATCAAGTATCCGAAGGAGGTAGTTCTGGCAGGTGCGCAATCAATGGGGTATGAAGGAAAATTTCCGCCCATCTTTAAGAAGCTTCTGCCGCACTACTGGAGGTGCCTGGCGCATTACATGCAGAAATCTTTCCTAGGCAAGAGAACGAGTTTTGATCAGTTAAACCAACTCCATGGAACTGCCTTCGTAGCATTGGCCTTAGACTGGAATTTTAACTACTCAAGGATGATGCTGATTGATTGGATAGGCAATGCAGAACTGAGTGCCAGAGAGCAGTTTCTAATGACGCCAAGGTTCGTTCAAATGGTAGTGATGAAGAAGTATCCGACGATAGAGGAGAGAGTTGAGAAGCTTGATGTGAAGGTCATGGATTTTGGAGTCTTTGGCTTGCAAACGCATGATAGAGCAGGTAAGCAATCTTTTGAAGGAAGATTGGAATGGACAAAGAGAGGTGCGTTCCCTGAAGTTGCACGGGAACAAGTGATGGATGACTCTGAGCCAGAGGCAGATGTTCCTGAAGTTAATGCATCAATTGCCGAAGATCAAGACTTGACAGTAACTCAAGCTGTTAATGTTCAAGATGAAGATGTCATTCCCTCAGATGAAGAAAATATAATGGATGACATCCTTACTGGCCAGGACATAACTGAAGATGATATTTATGGGGACTTGGAGCCACTAACCCATAAAAGGTCAAGAGAAGATATGATTGGGTCGTCTAGGAGTGATGATACACCTCCTGAGCTGAATATAAACGTTGATGAGGCTTTCGTAGAAGAACCTGTCCCTGCTCGTGAACCATCTCCGCGAAAGAAATCTGATCCTAGGAGCATACGGTTCAAGTTCACCAAGACAAGCTCAAGCCTTTTGGTTGTACAACCAGCTGGACCCAGTTCTGAGGGTGCCAGTGGTCAAGAAGAAACCGTTGATGAAGCCCTTCAAGAGCAACCGTCTTTCACACAGACTGAAGATGTGGTTGATCAACCTGCCCCTGTGCAGCAAGCTAGTCCGATTCTGAACGTGCAAAGCCCTGTACGTGAAGATAGGCAATTTCTGGAGGTTGAGAGCACCTTCGTTGTTCCAAGTCCGGTTAGAGTGAGCATCTCTACCGCGACCAGCCAACCACTCGCGGCTCCAGGTTTCCGCCCATTGATGGCTGCTGAGCTTCCAGTTGATTTGAGGATTAGTGCTGATCCTCAGATCAACTTCCTGATCTCTCAGAATAGGATCAGACAGAATGAGATCAAGGCTCTCATAGAAGAAAACCAGCGTTTGAGAGAGAAGGAGGAGGCAAGCAGCAAATATATGAGAGAGTATGAGGTGGCAGACAAGGAAAGAATGGAATATCTTTACAAGATGATAAAGGACCTGAGAAGGAAGGTTAATGAACTGACAGATGGTGCAGGGCCTAACAACACAGGTGCCCCTGGTCAGAGTTCATCTCAGGGAAATCAAGCTGCTGATGCAATGGAGACTGACGAAGGTGATGAGAATATAGTGATGCCGGATTACGCCCACTGTGGCAGGATCATCTCAAAGGCTCCAAGATTCCACGAAAACTGGTTCAAGGAGTTTTTCCAAGGACCAGCTCCCACACAGTACACCATTGATGTTGGTGAAAGCTCGATTGATAGACGTGGGAGTCGTGAGACTATCTTATGCTGGCATTACGATATGGAGAAGAAAATCTTTGCCGTGATCCGTGACGGCTATAGTCCAGTGGAGTACTACTCTACACGTGCTCAATTCCACTCCTGGACTGAGCCTGAGATCAGGAGCCTTCTGAGAGCTCCATTTATTAACAGGTGGAATGGACCAGAAGGTAATCAGATCAGAGATAATCTGCTTGGCCACATGGAGAATGATTTCAGAGATTTCGAGCTGAAGGAGGTCAGGTGGAGAGAGACCGGGACTGACCCTGTGACAGGGCACTCTATTGGAGAAGCACGGAGGCCACCAACTAAGCGCACAAGGGTGATTAATATGTTGGACGAGATCGAGGATGAAACACTGGTAAGAAACTTTGATTGCTGGTATTACGATCCAACAACACATGAAGTGGTGGTTCTCTGCAAGCCGATGCGTCAATTCAGATTTTATGACCCGGTGGATTTGCTTAGATTTGGTGAGAGAGATATCAAGCTTCTGGCCACCCAACCCATACTTGGAGACGAGAATGATATGGAAAATGCTATAAGGGTTGGGATATTTGATGGAGCAGCGAAGAAGATTGTAGAGAACGGATGGTGGTCGAACAACGTTCAAACGTCATTCAGGTTTGACTTGCTGCTGCCGTGAAGTGGTCTAATGGTTCATGCCTAGGGGAAGATTGTAGGGCTATATTATGTAAGGCATGAACATTAGTTGGGCTTTTGTATTTGGGCTTAATCTAGCTTAGTTAATAGGCCATGTGGGCCATTTAAATGATTATGATTGGGCTAGGTTAGTGTTTATGATTGGCCCATGCTCATGTATGAGGTGGTATAAATACCACCTCATTGTAATCGATTAGGCAAGCTTTTCAATACAAATTACCATTTACGATTTCTTTGTTCTTGCTAGTGTTTACGATCAGCTTCCAAGTGGTGTTTCTCATTCAAGATTCAATCTTTATCTTAGATTGAATCTATTTCATCTACTTGTTTCTTGAATCAATCGTATTTGAGGATTCCGCACTCATTTACGATCAAATATCGTGTTCTTGGTTTGATTTCGGACCTACACTAAGCCCAATGATTCACAAGAATTTACCAGTAATGAGCTCAGCTTTGAACATCAGACTTCTGAATCAATGCCCAGTTCTCAAGAGTTGCAAGCAACACAAGATCCTATTTCACAAGCTGGTGATATGGAGCTAAACGTTGTACATCCACAGCTCAATATTGCTACCAACGGGTGAAACCATGAATTTCTCATGTTTCAAGATATAAGAATCATCAAGGATCATCCAGTGGAGAATATTATTAAAAATTTGTCAACACTAGTGATGACAAGAAGTAAATATGTTGATGCAAACATTTTCTTACATGCTGCATTTCTTTCTCAAGGTGTACTAACGAAAGTCACTGAAGCATTGAGAGACAACAGCAGGGTGGAGGCAATGCAAGAAGAGTTGTTTAAGATCAACAAGCAGAACGTTTGGAAATTGGTAGGATTACCACAAGGTGCAGAACCAATTGCACCAAATGGGTGTTTAGAAACAAGAAAGATGATAGAGGTATATTGTTGATGAACAACGCAAGACTAGTTGTTCATGGATATGCCCAGGAAGAAGGTATTGACTATGATGAAGTTTTTGCACCAGTAAGCCATCAGAATCTTCCAAGCCTATGCTGCATTTAAAAACTTTCAAGTATTTCAAATGAATGTCAAAAGTGCCTTTCTATATGGGTTACTAAATGAAGATGTGTATGTGTGTCAACCTCCTGCCTTTAAAGATCCACACCATCCTAACAAGGTGTGCAAACTCATAAAAGCTAAATATTGTCTGAAAGGTGAATTGAATTTTAAGTGTTATTGATCATGTAATTGATCGGTATGATTCTAAACATGTCTGACCACGACCATACAAAAATATGTGAATTCTCAAAGCCAATGTGCTTGAATTTCCAAGTTTAGTGAATAATTGACCAACTTGTACTAAAATAAATCTTGGTATTGGTTTGAAATTAACCAACTTGAAAGAAAATGAATTCTTGAGTTCGGGTGGAAAATTGACCCAATTCGGATAAAAATGGAAATTTTAGTTCGGGTGGAATTTTGACCAATAAAAGTCAGATTTAGGTACTAGGTGTGTCATCATTAAATTTGTTGAAATTAACTGGTACTTGTGTTATAAATTCAAAATTTATCTTCCTGGTAGGTTACTGGTGGCAGGCATGCATTTCTGTTTCCTTTTTTTGGTTTTGGAGTTAAATAGTAAATTTTTTTAATTTTGGAAAATTTTTGGACTTAGAATATTTTTTCACTTCTTATTACGATTCTGTTCTTAGCGGACTTGTGTTTGCCTTAGCGAACTTCTGTCTGAGGCAAGTCCGCTAAGCATGCTCAACATGTTTGCCCTTTGCGAACTTGTTTGAATGACTTGTAATTGGTATGTTTTTCATGAAGTCCGCTAAGGCAAGTCTGGGAGTGGGCATCACATAGTGCCTACCTATTCCTAGAGCCAAGTCTGGGAGTGGGCATCACATAGTGCCTACCTATTCCTAATTTAACATTAAGTATTTTCTAATTATCAATTAAGACTTTGTTATTCGAAGTATAAGACTTTATCATGTCACCACAACTTTTTTTTACCGCAATCAATGATATGTCTTTTTCTAACAATGTTTGAATAAAGTAGAAGTCTTTCTATGTACCTACGACTATGATTCCATCCATTCACACACCTCCGTTCTCAAATGTTAAGGGTGTGACATTCACTAAGCCCAATGATTCACAAGAATTTACCAGTAATGAGCTCAGCTTTGAACATCAGACTTCTGAATCAATGCCCAGTTCTCAAGAGTTGCAAGCAACACAAGATCCTATTTCACAAGCTGGTGATATGGAGCTAAACGTTGTACATCCACAGCTCAATATTGCTACCAACGGGTGAAACCATGAATTTCTCATGTTTCAAGATATAAGAATCATCAAGGATCATCCAGTGGAGAATATTATTAAAAATTTGTCAACACTAGTGATGACAAGAAGTAAATATGTTGATGCAAACATTTTCTTACATGCTGCATTTCTTTCTCAAGGTGTACTAACGAAAGTCACTGAAGCATTGAGAGACAACAGCAGGGTGGAGGCAATGCAAGAAGAGTTGTTTAAGATCAACAAGCAGAACGTTTGGAAATTGGTAGGATTACCACAAGGTGCAGAACCAATTGCACCAAATGGGTGTTTAGAAACAAGAAAGATGATAGAGGTATATTGTTGATGAACAACGCAAGACTAGTTGTTCATGGATATGCCCAGGAAGAAGGTATTGACTATGATGAAGTTTTTGCACCAGTAAGCCATCAGAATCTTCCAAGCCTATGCTGCATTTAAAAACTTTCAAGTATTTCAAATGAATGTCAAAAGTGCCTTTCTATATGGGTTACTAAATGAAGATGTGTATGTGTGTCAACCTCCTGCCTTTAAAGATCCACACCATCCTAACAAGGTGTGCAAACTCATAAAAGCTAAATATTGTCTGAAAGGTGAATTGAATTTTAAGTGTTATTGATCATGTAATTGATCGGTATGATTCTAAACATGTCTGACCACGACCATACAAAAATATGTGAATTCTCAAAGCCAATGTGCTTGAATTTCCAAGTTTAGTGAATAATTGACCAACTTGTACTAAAATAAATCTTGGTATTGGTTTGAAATTAACCAACTTGAAAGAAAATGAATTCTTGATTTCGGGTGGAAAATTGACCCAATTCGGATAAAAATGGAAATTTTAGTTCGGGTGGAATTTTGACCAATAAAAGTCAGATTTAGGTACTAGGTGTGTCATCATTAAATTTGTTGAAATTAACTGGTACTTGTGTTATAAATTCAAAATTTATCTTCCTGGTAGGTTACTGGTGGCAGGCATGCATTTCTGTTTCCTTTTTTTTGGTTTTGGAGTTAAATAGTAAATTTTTTTAATTTTGGAAAATTTTTGGACTTAGAATATTTTTTCACTTCTTATTACGATTCTGTTCTTAGCGGACTTGTGTTTGCCTTAGCGAACTTCTGTCTGAGGCAAGTCCGCTAAGCATGCTCAACATGTTTGCCCTTTGCGAACTTGTTTGAATGACTTGTAATTGGTATGTTTTTCATGAAGTCCGCTAAGGCAAGTCTGGGAGTGGGCATCACATAGTGCCTACCTATTCCTAGAGCCAAGTCTGGGAGTGGGCATCACATAGTGCCTACCTATTCCTAATTTAACATTAAGTATTTTCTAATTATCAATTAAGACTTTGTTATTCGAAGTATAAGACTTTATCATGTCACCACAACTTTTTTTTACCGCAATCAATGATATGTCTTTTTCTAACAATGTTTGAATAAAGTAGAAGTCTTTCTATGTACCTACGACTATGATTCCATCCATTCACACACCTCCGTTCTCAAATGTTCAGGGTGTGACATTCACTAAGCCCAATGATTCACAAGAATTTACCAGTAATGAGCTCAGCTTTGAACATCAGACTTCTGAATCAATGCCCAGTTCTCAAGAGTTGCAAGCAACACAAGATCCTATTTCACAAGCTGGTGATATGGAGCTAAACGTTGTACATCCACAGCTCAATATTGCTACCAACGGGTGAAACCATGAATTTCTCATGTTTCAAGATATAAGAATCATCAAGGATCATCCAGTGGAGAATATTATTAAAAATTTGTCAACACTAGTGATGACAAGAAGTAAATATGTTGATGCAAACATTTTCTTACATGCTGCATTTCTTTCTCAAGGTGTACTAACGAAAGTCACTGAAGCATTGAGAGACAACAGCAGGGTGGAGGCAATGCAAGAAGAGTTGTTTAAGATCAACAAGCAGAACGTTTGGAAATTGGTAGGATTACCACAAGGTGCAGAACCAATTGCACCAAATGGGTGTTTAGAAACAAGAAAGATGATAGAGGTATATTGTTGATGAACAACGCAAGACTAGTTGTTCATGGATATGCCCAGGAAGAAGGTATTGACTATGATGAAGTTTTTGCACCAGTAAGCCATCAGAATCTTCCAAGCCTATGCTGCATTTAAAAACTTTCAAGTATTTCAAATGAATGTCAAAAGTGCCTTTCTATATGGGTTACTAAATGAAGATGTGTATGTGTGTCAACCTCCTGCCTTTAAAGATCCACACCATCCTAACAAGGTGTGCAAACTCATAAAAGCTAAATATTGTCTGAAAGGTGAATTGAATTTTAAGTGTTATTGATCATGTAATTGATCGGTATGATTCTAAACATGTCTGACCACGACCATACAAAAATATGTGAATTCTCAAAGCCAATGTGCTTGAATTTCCAAGTTTAGTGAATAATTGACCAACTTGTACTAAAATAAATCTTGGTATTGGTTTGAAATTAACCAACTTGAAAGAAAATGAATTCTTGAGTTCGGGTGGAAAATTGACCCAATTCGGATAAAAATGGAAATTTTAGTTCGGGTGGAATTTTGACCAATAAAAGTCAGATTTAGGTACTAGGTGTGTCATCATTAAATTTGTTGAAATTAACTGGTACTTGTGTTATAAATTCAAAATTTATCTTCCTGGTAGGTTACTGGTGGCAGGCATGCATTTCTGTTTCCTTTTTTTGGTTTTGGAGTTAAATAGTAAATTTTTTTAATTTTGGAAAATTTTTGGACTTAGAATATTTTTTCACTTCTTATTACGATTCTGTTCTTAGCGGACTTGTGTTTGCCTTAGCGAACTTCTGTCTGAGGCAAGTCCGCTAAGCATGCTCAACATGTTTGCCCTTTGCGAACTTGTTTGAATGACTTGTAATTGGTATGTTTTTCATGAAGTCCGCTAAGGCAAGTCTGGGAGTGGGCATCACATAGTGCCTACCTATTCCTAGAGCCAAGTCTGGGAGTGGGCATCACATAGTGCCTACCTATTCCTAATTTAACATTAAGTATTTTCTAATTATCAATTAAGACTTTGTTATTCGAAGTATAAGACTTTATCATGTCACCACAACTTTTTTTTACCGCAATCAATGATATGTCTTTTTCTAACAATGTTTGAATAAAGTAGAAGTCTTTCTATGTACCTACGACTATGATTCCATCCATTCACACACCTCCGTTCTCAAATGTTCAGGGTGTGACATTCACTAAGCCCAATGATTCACAAGAATTTACCAGTAATGAGCTCAGCTTTGAACATCAGACTTCTGAATCAATGCCCAGTTCTCAAGAGTTGCAAGCAACACAAGATCCTATTTCACAAGCTGGTGATATGGAGCTAAACGTTGTACATCCACAGCTCAATATTGCTACCAACGGGTGAAACCATGAATTTCTCATGTTTCAAGATATAAGAATCATCAAGGATCATCCAGTGGAGAATATTATTAAAAATTTGTCAACACTAGTGATGACAAGAAGTAAATATGTTGATGCAAACATTTTCTTACATGCTGCATTTCTTTCTCAAGGTGTACTAACGAAAGTCACTGAAGCATTGAGAGACAACAGCAGGGTGGAGGCAATGCAAGAAGAGTTGTTTAAGATCAACAAGCAGAACGTTTGGAAATTGGTAGGATTACCACAAGGTGCAGAACCAATTGCACCAAATGGGTGTTTAGAAACAAGAAAGATGATAGAGGTATATTGTTGATGAACAACGCAAGACTAGTTGTTCATGGATATGCCCAGGAAGAAGGTATTGACTATGATGAAGTTTTTGCACCAGTAAGCCATCAGAATCTTCCAAGCCTATGCTGCATTTAAAAACTTTCAAGTATTTCAAATGAATGTCAAAAGTGCCTTTCTATATGGGTTACTAAATGAAGATGTGTATGTGTGTCAACCTCCTGCCTTTAAAGATCCACACCATCCTAACAAGGTGTGCAAACTCATAAAAGCTAAATATTGTCTGAAAGGTGAATTGAATTTTAAGTGTTATTGATCATGTAATTGATCGGTATGATTCTAAACATGTCTGACCACGACCATACAAAAATATGTGAATTCTCAAAGCCAATGTGCTTGAATTTCCAAGTTTAGTGAATAATTGACCAACTTGTACTAAAATAAATCTTGGTATTGGTTTGAAATTAACCAACTTGAAAGAAAATGAATTCTTGATTTCGGGTGGAAAATTGACCCAATTCGGATAAAAATGGAAATTTTAGTTCGGGTGGAATTTTGACCAATAAAAGTCAGATTTAGGTACTAGGTGTGTCATCATTAAATTTGTTGAAATTAACTGGTACTTGTGTTATAAATTCAAAATTTATCTTCCTGGTAGGTTACTGGTGGCAGGCATGCATTTCTGTTTCCTTTTTTTTGGTTTTGGAGTTAAATAGTAAATTTTTTTAATTTTGGAAAATTTTTGGACTTAGAATATTTTTTCACTTCTTATTACGATTCTGTTCTTAGCGGACTTGTGTTTGCCTTAGCGAACTTCTGTCTGAGGCAAGTCCGCTAAGCATGCTCAACATGTTTGCCCTTTGCGAACTTGTTTGAATGACTTGTAATTGGTATGTTTTTCATGAAGTCCGCTAAGGCAAGTCTGGGAGTGGGCATCACATAGTGCCTACCTATTCCTAGAGCCAAGTCTGGGAGTGGGCATCACATAGTGCCTACCTATTCCTAATTTAACATTAAGTATTTTCTAATTATCAATTAAGACTTTGTTATTCGAAGTATAAGACTTTATCATGTCACCACAACTTTTTTTTACCGCAATCAATGATATGTCTTTTTCTAACAATGTTTGAATAAAGTAGAAGTCTTTCTATGTACCTACGACTATGATTCCATCCATTCACACACCTCCGTTCTCAAATGTTCAGGGTGTGACATTCACTAAGCCCAATGATTCACAAGAATTTACCAGTAATGAGCTCAGCTTTGAACATCAGACTTCTGAATCAATGCCCAGTTCTCAAGAGTTGCAAGCAACACAAGATCCTATTTCACAAGCTGGTGATATGGAGCTAAACGTTGTACATCCACAGCTCAATATTGCTACCAACGGGTGAAACCATGAATTTCTCATGTTTCAAGATATAAGAATCATCAAGGATCATCCAGTGGAGAATATTATTAAAAATTTGTCAACACTAGTGATGACAAGAAGTAAATATGTTGATGCAAACATTTTCTTACATGCTGCATTTCTTTCTCAAGGTGTACTAACGAAAGTCACTGAAGCATTGAGAGACAACAGCAGGGTGGAGGCAATGCAAGAAGAGTTGTTTAAGATCAACAAGCAGAACGTTTGGAAATTGGTAGGATTACCACAAGGTGCAGAACCAATTGCACCAAATGGGTGTTTAGAAACAAGAAAGATGATAGAGGTATATTGTTGATGAACAACGCAAGACTAGTTGTTCATGGATATGCCCAGGAAGAAGGTATTGACTATGATGAAGTTTTTGCACCAGTAAGCCATCAGAATCTTCCAAGCCTATGCTGCATTTAAAAACTTTCAAGTATTTCAAATGAATGTCAAAAGTGCCTTTCTATATGGGTTACTAAATGAAGATGTGTATGTGTGTCAACCTCCTGCCTTTAAAGATCCACACCATCCTAACAAGGTGTGCAAACTCATAAAAGCTAAATATTGTCTGAAAGGTGAATTGAATTTTAAGTGTTATTGATCATGTAATTGATCGGTATGATTCTAAACATGTCTGACCACGACCATACAAAAATATGTGAATTCTCAAAGCCAATGTGCTTGAATTTCCAAGTTTAGTGAATAATTGACCAACTTGTACTAAAATAAATCTTGGTATTGGTTTGAAATTAACCAACTTGAAAGAAAATGAATTCTTGATTTCGGGTGGAAAATTGACCCAATTCGGATAAAAATGGAAATTTTAGTTCGGGTGGAATTTTGACCAATAAAAGTCAGATTTAGGTACTAGGTGTGTCATCATTAAATTTGTTGAAATTAACTGGTACTTGTGTTATAAATTCAAAATTTATCTTCCTGGTAGGTTACTGGTGGCAGGCATGCATTTCTGTTTCCTTTTTTTGGTTTTGGAGTTAAATAGTAAATTTTTTTAATTTTGGAAAATTTTTGGACTTAGAATATTTTTTCACTTCTTATTACGATTCTGTTCTTAGCGGACTTGTGTTTGCCTTAGCGAACTTCTGTCTGAGGCAAGTCCGCTAAGCATGCTCAACATGTTTGCCCTTTGCGAACTTGTTTGAATGACTTGTAATTGGTATGTTTTTCATGAAGTCCGCTAAGGCAAGTCTGGGAGTGGGCATCACATAGTGCCTACCTATTCCTATGGACCCCCTTCCAATGCACTCATCATCCCCTTCCTATCTTCAAATTTGAAAAAAAAGAAACCATTTGAGTTCATCATTGTTTTTTGTAAACCATATTTTTTCCACTTCTGTTTCACATAATAATCAACCACTGGGAAAGCAATCCGATCCCCTAAAAATAACCAAACAGAGTAAATCCCACCTTTTCTTGGACACGCCGAACAGAATCCCTAGGGATAATCACGTCAAAGCCCTCTTGGTTATCCTCAGACCCTAAAAACCTGAAATTAATAGCTTTGCGAGGAACTCCATTTGAAACAGCAGATTGAGGATGCTTACCCACGACCTTATCGGCGTATGAAGCTCGTTGACCAGTCCCATGAACAGCCCCCCCCCCCCCCCCAACCAAATCAACACCCATTTTAACCTGATCAGAATTATTATCCATTGTTGGTTGCAAATTAGCATTGGTGGTGCAAGATTTCATAGCAACATCATTAGCCTCCAACCCAGGAGTATTGTTGTTGTTAGATTCAGGTGCATGAATGACAGCATCAACCTGTGTGCTGGACAAAGTTATTCGATCATCAGCAGTAGTATAATCAGCGGCAAACGCCGTGTCTCGAACATCATGTAGCTGATCAAGGGTCGTTGGAACTCCTTCAAAGAGTATCTCATCAGAAAACGACACCCTCCGGTGACTGGGTGTAGACGGTGACGTCTCCGGTATACTCGTACCAAAAGCTTCACCAATTCCGGTATTCAAACTCCTCGGAACAGCAGAGATCACGGTTGTGCCAAGCTTTAAGTTCGACTTTTTAAGAATGCCTTGCCCCTGCAAAAAAGAACCATCGATATTTTTAACGTTAGCAAATGGTTTAGCGGAGCCCATTCTTCATGCAAAAACCCTAAGCCGACAGCAGATTCCACCAACGCGAGAAAATCCCAAATCTCTAAAGGGCACCACCGATGAAACTCTTGAAAGTCGTTCACCAGAAACGCGATGAAAGCAAATGGGATTAGCGGCTGATTGAAAAACCCTAGCAGCGGCAACAGCAAATCGATCCCTAGAGAAACCCGAGTCAATCTTCGCGTCAAATATGAATTGCAATAGCTGGATCAGATCAAATAACACTAAGAAAACGAGTCGGATTCGGGAAGGATCAGATAGAGAGATCAATTTCGGCAAAGAAACCCCAGAGTCGCCGAAGTCGCCAGAGCGTGACCATCCTGAAAGGTTCAAAAACACATCAGGTGCATTACTGATTGGAAGGTTGATATTGAGACCGGAAGATTCATCTTCAGTACCTCCACCAGAGAGCAATTGGTCTATCTTGCTCATGAAATTCCCAATTTATGACTATAAATGTAATGACTGATATAGTGATATTTATGTGAGACTGAGAGAAACTCTAGTTCCAACAATGGCTGAACACAAAGTGATGTTCAACATTCAGAACAAGGTACGGGAAAGTGAAATTCTTTACAAAGAGCCTCTTCCGGTCTCAATTCTTTACAAAGAAAGATGGATGATGTTTGGTGATAAAAAGAAAAAGAAAAGAAGAACAAGACATAGAAGACCAAGGCATAGTGTGAGAAGGTGCATTACTGATTGGAAGGTTGATATTGAGACCGAAAGATTCATCTTCAGTACCTCCACCAGAGAGCAACTGGTCTATCTTGCTCATGAAGTTCCCAATTTATAGTCAAATGTAATGACTGATATAGTGATATTTATGTGAGACTGAGAGAAACTCTAGTTCCAACAATGGCTGAACACAAAGTGATGTTCAACATTCAGAACAAGGTACGGGAAAGTGAAATTCTTTACAAAGAGCCTCTTCCGGTCTCAATTCTTTACAAAGAAAAATGGATAATGTTTGGTGATAAATAGAAAAAGAAAAGAAGACCAAGACATAGAAGACCAAGGCATAGTGTGAGAAGGTGCATTACTGATTGGAAGGTTGATATTGAGATCGGAAGATTCATCTTCAGTACCTCCACCAGAGAGCAACTGGTCTATCTTGCTCATGAAATTCCCAATTTATGACTATAAATGTAATGACTGATATAGTGATATTTATGTGAGACTGAGAGAAACTCTAGTTCCAACAATGGCTGAAACATTCAGAACAAGGTACGGGAAAGTGAAATTATTTACAAAGAGCCTCTTGGTCACACTTTTTTTTTGGGTAAAGGGTTACCCCGGTGATTCTGTATATATACCGCAACAAAAAACAAGTAACAAGAAAAGCCCTTGCTAGTTCATACTTAAGACATGCCCCAAAGTATGCAAACCAAAGAAAAAACACCAATCTAAGAATACAAAAGAAAACAACCACCTAGCACACACTAGGAACAAAATGAATTCAAAAAAACTATGTCACGCCTCCATAATCACTGGAGTCACCGCCAATATTCCAATCCTGAAGCATGCACCAAACTTTGTATGTCTTCTTAAGCTTGAGAACTAAAAGTCTACTGCGAACCGTATCACTAATAATGGTAGCAAGAGAATCCGGAGGTCTAGCATGATTCTCGAAAATACGGTTGTTTCTTTCCTGCCAAATGAAGTAGGTAGCAGCATGCACCATAATATTCTCCAACGAAGCGGCTGACACCCCATCAAGAAAACCGGTGATTTCCGCCCACCTAGGACCAAGAAATCTAATGCACGTCTTCTCCCTGACCTTGATCCAAATTTGCGTCGAGTAAGGGCATTCAAAAAACAGGTGCGTGTGGGAATCGTGGTTTTTATAGCAAAGCATACAACACATCATATTCATATTTTTCCTTCGAGTAAAGTCCCAGGCTAGGATTTTATCTTGCGTAAGAGGCCTCGTACGCATGATCAACCAAACCAGAAACGCATGGCGGGGAATACACTGAGCAAACCAAACAGTCTTCGCTCAAGGAACCACCGGAGCATGAATCCTGATCGAATCCCAAACCAGGGAAGAAGCAAAATCAGCCATGTTATTACCCACTTTCCACATGAGCCTATCCTTAACACCGACATTGAGAGTAGTCTACGAGACCTCATTAAGAACCGGGAAGAGATCATTCCACGCGGAAGGCCATGTACCACCATTCTGATTGAAAAATTCGGCCACCTTATAATTTATGGTGAATCCTGCATTCTGGAAAACATGGTGAGAAATAAATTGGCATAAAGGCCCAGATTCGGACCACTTGTCAAACCAGAGCGGAGTATTCCTCCAACTCCAGCAACAATCCGTACTATTCTTAATGCGATAAGAATAAACCAGGAAACCCAAAGAGAGTCTTGTTTGGTAAGCATGCTCCAAATATGAGAGGTCATGAGAGCCTTATTAACATCCGCAATTCGCCGAATACCCAAGTCCCCCATCAACCTTAGGAAGACACACATCCTTCCAAGCCACTTTAGTCATACCTCTTTTGAAAGCACCATGGCACCATAAGAAATCTCTCATCTTCTTTTCAATAGAGGAAATAATTTTGATAGGCAAGATAAACACCGAAGCCTAATAGATATGAAGGGAGGAGAGCACCGATTGAATAAGCTGAAGTCTGCCTGCAAACAAAAGAAACTTGTTCCTCTAACAAAAAATCCGGTTGTCTAAGATCTCCACAAGAGGGGCACAGTCACGAGCACACAACCTAGTGGAAATTAGAGGAACACCCAAATAACGAACAGGAAGGGTACCCTCCACCATACGGACGACATTAAGAATACCAGTTTTGATATGATCAGAAACATTGCATAAATAAACCGTGCTCTTTTGGGGACTGGGGACCAAGCCAAACATTCTAGAAAAAATAGCCAAGGACTAAATTATGCATGAAGCAGAGGCAATATCACCTCTAGCAAAGATGAAAAGATCATCAGCAAAGCACATATTAATAATATGCTATTTCTCACACTTATAATGAAATCTGAAAGAAGAGTCAGCACGCGCAACATCATAAAGGACAAGAGTGAGAACCTCCATAACCAGGGTAAAAAGGTAGGGGGATAAGGAGCGGTAAAAAGGTAGGGGGATAAGGAGCAACCCTGTCTGAGACCCCTTTTTCCCTTGAAGTATCCGTGAAGATTGCCTTTCACAAATATAGAATAAGAAGGGGTGGAAACACATGTCATGATCCAAATACACCATGGTCGGATGTAAACCAAAACAGTTTAGGACATCCTTGAGAAAAACCCAACCCACTTTGAATATCAATTTTAAAAGCACAGCGGGGAGGCCCAACAGAGCGGTGGTACTTATGAATCAACTCCTATACAAGGAGGATATTATCAGAAATCTTTCGCCCAGGAATGAAAGTCGACTGGTTGACATCCACAATATCAGCAAGATCTAATTTAATCCGATCAGCAATAATCTTACTGATACATTTATACATCACATTGCAGCAAGAAATCGTGCGGTAATCAGTACCCGCCGCAGGAGTAGTAATCTTAGGAATTAAGCGATAATGGTGTGGTTGATTTCTTGAAGCAGTCCCCAGTTTTAAAGAAATCCTAGACAGCAGCGCATAAATCATTACTAATAATTGGCCAAGCTTTCTTAACGAAGGCAGCCGAGTAACCATCGGGACCCGGTGCTTTACAATCGCCCATGGAGAAAACCGTATCCTTGATCTCCTCCCTAGTAACATCTCGAATCATGTAGTAGAGTCATACTGAGAGAGCTTAGACCTGAACAACGCAGGGTCTAGCCGTAATTCGGTCTTGCCCACCCTACCAAGGAAATGCTCATAGTGATTAACAAAGGCATTAGCAACCTCATCACCTTCGTATCTAGTACCCTCCTTATCGGAAATAACATCGATTCTGCCGCAGTAATTTTTACATTTAAGGGACGCATGGAAATACGCGGTGTTTAGATCTCCAGTCGCAAGCCAGTGCACTTTAGATTTTTGCTTTATGAAATTTTCTTCATCCAGCGAAGCCTCATTAAGCTTAGCCAAGTATCTTGCTTCTAACTCGCGTATAGACAAGTTAAATGGATCCTTATCAATTTGGCGCTGAACATCATTAAGTTTACTCCAAACGGAGTTAACCTTAGCATAGAGGTTACCCTGTTTAAACAATAAGGAACGCATGGGAGACTTAAGCAGCTTCAATTTCTTTACAATGCAGAATTGATGAACCCCTTTAATATTAGTATCCCAAACTAACGAGATAGCCTCCATAAAACCCGGTTTGTTAATTAGAAAGTTCGCAAATTTGAAAGGCCTAGGTTTGCGAATTTGCTTAATATGAAGCTGCATAACACAAGGAGAATGATCAGAAATCCGATATGGTTGGAAAATACCCGACACCATGAAGGCCTCCATTTCATTGTACGCTGTCACAACCTCCTCGTTACCATCAATAGCGTCATATGACCTATACCGAGAAGACGATTCAGCCATGTGGGCTGCATTATGAGTTCTTTCAAAACCCAAAGTGACCTCCTCAGTCCCAAGAACAAGATACTTGTATGACGTGCTAACCCCCACATTCTTTGGCGCCGTCATTAGAGCCATTTTTCGATTTAGCATGGACCGGTCTCTATTCAAATTTCTACTTAACCTTAGTTGGAATAACATTCTGCTTCCTAGCCACTTTTTACCCTTAGGTTCAGTAAACCCATCATCGTCAACCTTTTGGAGCCATGTTATTCTTTTTCTGTTTAGGACACTCAGAGGGGTTGTGGCCATACACACAACAATGTTTACATCGTGGAGGGAGCCATTCATATTCAACACCAATGGATTCCGTTATAAAAGTATCATCATCAACATCCGAGACCACAATACAAATCGTCTCAACAAAGTCTTGGTCAGCTGAAATTTCTACCAGAGCTCTCGCATAACTACTCCTTCCCCAACTGTTAAGACACATCGATGCTGTGAGAATCAAGCATTTTGGGCACTCCCACCTTAGTCGCAATCATGCTTAAACCATCATCTGTGAACGCAGCTAAAGGAACATTATGAAACTTGATCCATACCGACACAGTTTTAATGTCGTCCTTCCTCAACCGTGTCGTAGTAGTCCAAATGTTTAGGAACATCGGGCGATTCTTAATAAGCCACGGGCCACCTTCCAACGCATCAAGCATACCCTTTTCATCCAGAAATTGAAAGAAAAAGAAACCATTAGCATTCATCATAACTTTTACTAAGCCAAACTTTTTCCATGCTTGTTGAACATAATATTCCACCATAGGAAATGCAATCCTATCACCAAGGAAATATCCGTAAAGAGTAAATGACAACTTCGTGTGAACCTTACGAACAGTCTCCTTGGGAATGACAATGTCGACACCCTCCCAACTCATATCAGATTTCAGAGATCGAAAATTAACAACATTGTTTTTCGTACCAGTAGTCACATAAGCATACGAAGGAGTAGGCAGATCCGATTTATGTTTAGACATTTCAGGGGGACTCGTAACAGCTGGCATAGGATTAGAGGTCAAATTCGAGTGTTGCACAGGGTAGTCCGAACCCCTAGCTTGTTCACCTACCGTCGGTTTTCCATGCATGCCATCGCTCGAGCACACCACTCTGGGCACCAACCACCTTAGGAGTAACAATTTTTTGAGGACCGGTGTTCTTAAGGATACCACAAATTGGCTGACGACCACCCGGAACTGTAGTACCCTTATTATCGGGCGGCTTGGAATTCATGATGCAGGTTTAACGTGGAGAGCACTCAAAGCCATCGAAACCCTAATCCCTCTACACTAAGTGCTAACTAATTCGTTTCACTCGCAAATTAATTCAAGGATCTAAGTAGATACAACTTGAGATCAACTTACAGAGCGAATACAGGTCGCTATACACCCGGAAATAGACGACGCATGAATCCGGAATAATACAACGGAAAAACACAGTAAATTATGAATTGCAATCCCAACCCTAATAACCTGTCCATCGATAGCAGAACTCGTTCCATCAAATCACCACCCGGAGGATGTGATCACCAGTGGGGATGGGAAACCCTAACAACCCACCAATGAGATCACTACCCGTGCGAGAAAATCGATGAATATAGGAATACTAGGGGTGTAGAATGATTAGCGTGAGCCTCTTGGTCACACTATATCAAAAGAAGAAGAAGAACCTGTAAGTGAAATCAGGTATGTCATATGGGAAGAGAAAAAAAGAAATTCTATGTGCACAGAGCAAATGGCTCCTACATTCCACATGATTCCGTCACAGATAAATCAAAACGGAGTGAAAAAGACTGGAATATGCTTAAGAAGACAAATCCTCTCAACTTTGAATATCAATTTTAAAAGCACAGCGGGGAGGACCAATAGAGCGGTGGTACTTATGCATCAACTCCTATACAAGGAGGATATTATCAGAAATCTTTCGCCCAGGAATGAAAGTCGACTGGTTGACATCCACAATATCAGCAAGATCTAATTTAATCCGATCAGCAATAATCTTACTGATACATTTATACATCACATTGCAGCAAGAAATCGGGCGGTAATCAGTAACCGCCGCAGGAGTAGTAATCTTAGGAATTAAGCGATAATGGTGTGGTTGATTTCTTGAAGCAGTCCCCAGTTTTAAAGAAATCCTATACAGCAGCGCATAAATCATTACCAATAATTGGCCAAGCTTTCTTAAAGATGGCAGCCGAGTAACCATCGGGACCCGGTGCTTTACAATCGCCCATGGAGAAAACCGTATCCTTGATCTCCTCCCTAGTAACATCTCTAATCATGCGGTAGAGTCATACTGAGAGAGCTTAGACCTGAACAACGCAGGGTCTAGCCGTAATTCGGTCTTGCCCACCCTACCAAGGAAATGCTCATAGTGATTAACAAAGGCATTAGCAACCTCATCACCTTCGTATCTAGTACCCTCCTTATCGGCAATAACATCGATTCTGCCGCAGTAATTTTTACATTTAAGGGACGCATGGAAATACGCGGTGTTTAGATCTCCAGTCGCAAGCCAGTGCACTTTAGATTTTTGCTTTATGAAATTTTCTTCATCTAGCGAAGCCTCATTAAGCTTAGCCAAGTATCTTGCTTCTAACTCGCGTATAGACAAGTTAAATGGATCCTTATCAATTTGGCGCTGAACATCATTAAGTTTACTCCAAAGGGAGTTAACCTTAGCATAGAGGTTACCCTGTTTAAACAATAAGGAACGCATGGGAGACTTAAGCAGCTTCAATTTCTTTACAATGCAGAATTGATGAACCCCTTTAATATTAGTATCCCAAACTGACGAGATAGCCTCCATAAAACCCGGTTTGTTAATTAGAAAGTTCGCAAATTTGAAAGGCCTAGGTTTGCGAATTTGCTTAATATGAAGCTGCATAACACAAGGAGAATGATCAGAAATCCGATATGGTTGGAAAATACCCGACACCATGAAGGCCTCCATTTCATTGTACGCTGTCACAACCTCCTCGTTACCATCAATAACGTCATATGACCTATACCGAGAAGACGATTCAGCCATGTGGGCTGCATTATGAGTTCTTTCAAAACCCAAAGTGACCTCCTCAGACCCAAGAACAAGATACTTGTATGACGTGCTAACCCCCACATTCTTTGGCGCCGTCATTAGAGCCATTTTTCGATTTAGCATGGACCGGTCTCTATTCAAATTTCTACTTAACCTTAGTTGGAATAACATTCTGCTTCCTAGCCACTTTTTACCCTTAGGTTCAGTAAACCCATCATCGTCAACCTTTTGGAGCCATGTTATTCTTTTTCTGTTTAGGACACTCAGAGGGGTTGTGGCCATACACACAACAGTGTTTACATCGTGGAGGGAGCCATTCATATTCAACACCAATGGATTCCGTTATAAAAGTATCATCATCAACATCCGAGACCACAATACAAATCGTCTCAACAAAGTCTTGGTCAGCTGAAATTTCTACCAGAGCTCTCGCATAACTACTCCTTCCCCAACTGTTAAGACACATCGATGCTGTGAGAGAGTCAAATATTTTGGGCACTCCCACTTTAGTCGCAATCATGCTTAAACCATCATCCGTGAACGCAGCTAAAGGAACATTATGAAACTTGACCCATACCGACACAGTTTTGATGTCGTCCTTCCTCAACTGTGTCGTAGTAGTCCAAATGTTTAGGAACATCGGGCGATTCTTAATAAGCCACGGGCCACCTTCCAACGCATCAAGCATACCCTTTTCATCCAGAAATTGAAAGAAAAAGAAACCATTAGCATTCATCATAACTTTTACTAAGCCAAACTTTTTCCATGCTTGTTGAACATAATATTCCACCATAGGAAATGCAATCCTATCACCAAGGAAATATCCGTAAAGAGTAAATGACGACTTTGTGTGAACCTTACGAACAGTCTCCTTGGGAATGACAATGTCGACACCCTCCCAACTCGTATCAGATTTCAGAGATCGAAAATTAACAACATTGTTTTTCGTACCAGTAGTCACAGAAGCATACGAAGGAGTAGGTAGATCCGATTTATGTTTATACATTTCAGGGGGACTCGTAACTGCTGGCATAGGATTAGAGGTCAAATTCGAATGTTGCACAGGGTTGTCCGAAACCCTAGCTTGTTCACCTACCGTCGGTTTTCCATGCATGCCATCGCTCGAGCACACCACTCTGGGCACCAACCACCTTAGGAGTAACAATTTTTTGAGGACCGGTATTCTTAAGGATACCACAAATTGGCTGACGGCCACCCGGAACCGTAGTACCCTTATTATCGGGCGGCTTGGAATTCATGATGCAGGTTTAACGTGGAGAGCACTCAAAGCCATCGAAACCCTAATCGCTCTACACTAAGCGCTAACTAATTCGTTTCACTCGCAAATTAATTCAAGGATCTAAGTAGATACAACTTGAGATCAACTTACAGAGCGAATACAGATCGCTATACACCCGGAAATAGACGACGCATGAATCCGGAATAATACAACGGAAAAACACAGTAAATTACGAATTGCAATCCCAACCCTAATAACCTGTCCATCGATAGCAGAACTCGTTCCATCAAATCACCACCCGGAGGATGCGATCACCAGTGGGGATGGGAAACCCTAACAACCCACCAATGAGATCACTACCCGTGCGAGAAAATCGATGAATACAGGAATACTAGGGGTGTAGAATGATTAGCGCGAGCCTCTTGGTCACACTACATCAAAAGAAGAAGAAGAACCTGTAAATGAAATCAGGTATGTCATATGGGAAGAGAAAAAAAGAAATTCTATGTGCACAGAGCAAATGGCTCCTACATTGCGCATGATTCCATCACAGATAAATCAAAACGGAGTGAAAAAGACTGGAATATGCTTAAGAAGACAAATCCTCTCAACTTTGAATATCAATTTTAAAAGCACAGCGGGGAGGCCCAACAGAGCGGTGGTACTTATGCATCAACTCCTATACAAGGAGGATATTATCAGAAATCTTTCGCCCAGGAATGAAAGTCGACTGGTTGACATCCACAATATCAGCAAGATCTAATTTAATCCGATCAGCAATAATCTTACTGATACATTTATACATCACATTGCAGCAAGAAATCGGGCGGTAATCAGTAACCGCCGCAGGAGTAGTAATCTTAGGAATTAAGCGATAATGGTGTGGTTGATTTCTTGAAGCAGTCCCCAGTTTTAAAGAAATCCTAGACAGCAGCGCACAAATCATTACCAATAATTGGCCAAGCTTTCTTAAAGAAGGCAACCGAGTAACCATCGGGACCCGGTGCTTTACAATTGCCCATGGAGAAAACCGTATCCTTGATCTCCTCCCTAGTAACATCTCTAATCATGCGGTCGAGTCATACTGAGAGAGCTTAGACCTGAACAACGCAGGGTCTAGCCGTAATTCGGTCTTGCCCACCCTACCAAGGAAATGCTCATAGTGATTAACAAAGGCATTAGCTACCTCATCACCTTCGTATCTAGTACCCTCCTTATCGGCAATAACATCGATTCTGCCGCAGTAATTTTTACATTTAAGGGACGCATGGAAATACGCGGTGTTTAGATCTCCAGTCGCAAGCCAGTGCACTCTAGATTTTTGCTTTATGAAATTTTCTTCATCCAGCGAAGCCTCATTAAGCTTAGCCAAGTATCTTGCTTCTAACTCGCGTATAGACAAGTTAAATGGATCCTTATCAATTTGGCGCTGAACGTCATTAAGTTTACTCCAAAGGGAGTTAACCTTAGCATAGAGGTTACCCTGTTTAAACAATAAGGAACGCATGGGAGACTTAAGCAGCTTCAATTTCTTTACAATGCAGAATTGATGAACCCCTTTAATATTAGTATCCCAAACTGACGAGATAGCCTCCATAAAACCCGGTTTGTTAATTAGAAAGTTCGCAAATTTGAAAGGCCTAGGTTTGCGAATTTGCTTAATATGAAGCTGCATAACACAAGGAGAATGATCAGAAATCCGATATGGTTGGAAAATACCCGACACCATGAAGGCCTCCATTTCATTGTACGCTGTCACAACCTCCTCGTTACCATCAATAGCGTCATATGACCTATACCGAGAAGACGATTCAGCCATGTGGGCTGCATTATGAGTTCTTTCAAAACCCAAAGTGACCTCCTCAGACCCAAGAACAAGATACTTGTATGACGTGCTAACCCCCACATTCTTTGGCGCCGTCATTAGAGCCATTTTTCGATTTAGCATGGACCGGTCTCTATTCAAATTTCTACTTAACCTTAGTTGGAATAACATTCTGCTTCCTAGCCACTTTTTACCCTTAGGTTCAGTAAACCCATCATCGTCAACCTTTTGGAGCCATGTTATTCTTTTTCTGTTTAGGACACTCAGAGGGGTTGTGGCCATACACACAACAGTGTTTACATCGTGGAAGGGAGCCATTCATATTCAACACCAATGGATTCCGTTATAAAATTATCATCATCAACATCCGAGACCACAATACAAATCGTCTCAACAAAGTCTTGCTCAGCTGAAATTTCTACCAGAGCCCTCGCATAACTACTCCTTCCCCAACTGTTAAGACACATCGATGCTGTGAGAGAATCAAACATTTTGGGCACTCCCACTTTAGTCGCAATCATGCTTAAACCATCATCCGTGAACGCAGCTAAAGGAACATTATGAAACTTGACCCATACCGACACAGTTTTGATGTGACATCCGAGAATTCCAAGGTTAACTTCCGTTAGACAATCTCCGTTAGTTACGTTATAAGTATTAACTAGGTAACTAATGCTTAACTAGGCCGAATACGTCCACGACCTTTGGTTGATCACCAAACCCGTCCATATGTGTTATGTGCTTATTTATTTATTGAATTATGTGCAAACGCATGATTATTATTAAAAAAAAAGCATGACTATTTGTTTAATTGCTTAAGTATGTATTCACGTATTTATTATTATTAGCATGACAAATTATTTAATTGTGTATTTATGTGACTAATCGAGTAATTAGAATGTATGCATTTATTTTAATCATGGGCTAATGATGGACTAATCATTGGGGCCCAAATCCCAATGATAAGCCCAATGGGGACTTTAGTATTTAAGGAAAATAAAAACCCTAATTTCCATTTAATCCTTACATCACATAAAACACACACACACACACACACTCCCATTCTCTCTCTCTCGTTGGACCATTGCCGATCAGCCAAGACCAGCTGTGAATCAGCTTGATCTCAGCCTTGAAGATCATCCATTGAGCTTGGAAATCAAACCGTGAGTCCCCAAAACCATTTTTCTTGCATTTCTATGTGGTTTCTTAAAAAGCATGACCAAATCTTCATGGAATCGTTTGATCTTCTAATATGATGCTTAGGAATGCTAGATCTAACATAAAGACTGAAACTTTACGTGTAAAATCATGCCATAATGAAGATTCATGCTAGTTAGGTCATTTTATGCTTCAAAGTGTTCTTGGAGATTTGATGATGAAAATCCATGTTTAAGGTGTTAAAACTTACTGTTTAATGTTGGTAAATGTTTATGCATGCTAGATATTTAATTATATGAAGTATGGAAGCTGTTAGATTGATTTTTAGGCTGATTTACGAGTTTTCTGCGACCAGCGAAACTAGCCGTTCGCTGGGCGAAACTATACAGCGAAACTGTTTGAATATCCTTCCAGCGACACTATACAGCGAAACTATAGTGTCGTCGTGAAAACTAAGTATACCTGCTTGAACGAAACTGCCGAGCGAAAGAACCATAGACTCCTGAACGAAAGTTCAAACCAGTTTCGATGCGAAACTAGATAGCGAAACTGTGTCATCATTTTCGAGCGAAACTAGCTAGCGAAACTGTGTCATCGGGTATTCCCTAGCGAAAGTGCTGCCCGTGCATATAGCGAAACTGTGTAGCAAAACTGTGCCAGACCAAAACCCAAACTTGTGCAACTCATTTGAATGTTATGCCATGACCTACATGATTATGCAATAATGAAACATGCTTTGATTTCTGAGTTATGTGAACCCTCATTTATGATCAACCATCGGTGTCGTGTGTCGGTATGTCGAGTCGTAGTTCCAACATGCTATGTTATGGGCCATAGTGACGTAGTTAAAGTTTAGACACAACCTAACACCTAAGACCTTAATGTGATTATTAGGTCTTCGTTAGCAATCGTAATTGGATTATTTGAAGTGTAAGCTGAGCAACCTAAGGTGAGTTTCACTAACCCTTTAATTGTGAGCCCGTTTGGGCCACAACGAATATACTTAACGGAAAACAACGCTGACATTTTGAGGTATTGCCAAATGGGATATCTGTTATGGAAGTTGGAGTGTTTTATGGGAACACTTGCAACTGTCCATCCTTGGGGTTTCAAATGAAATCCGCAACCAACCACTTAATACTTCAACTCATTTGGGATTTCAAATGAAATCCGGAACAACCATTTTGACACTTAAACTCTTTTTAGGATTTCAAATGAAATCCAGAACAAACGGTTTTAATATGACTAGTGTACGTTAAAGTCTAAACCCAAATGATATCACATGATTTCTAAGGATGCCTTAAAACTTAAAAGACCTCAACAATTCAATACCATTAATTCACGAAGCGAGGGGATGTTGGGTAGATCTACTAAGGGTTTGACAAACCCTGCTCCGCGGTACACAAATGTGTAGCCAACCGGTTGGAGGCCGAACGGAGTTCAATATCAGCCTATTTTAGTTGTGGGTCCCATGAGGAACACAACTGGAGGCACAAACCATCGGCAAATGCCGAACTCTGTTACATCAGCTTTGGTACGAACTTCCTTAGTGCATGGAAACCGGATTAGCTACCCGCGATATCGGTTGACCGCTTTAATCTTTACTTAACTAGTGCATATTCGATAATTCAACACTCGGCAAATTTTTTTTAAAAGGCAAAGCCCGGTAAAATAAATAAAAGGAACCAAAAAAAGTACACAAGAAGCACACACTTAAACTACTAGGTTGGACAATTCCCAACCTTAACAGCTAAGTGAGCATAAAAACACCACACAACTAACCTAACAACCAAAATACAACGAACATACGAAATATCCAGACTATAGCTAAACCTACATATACAAGGAAAATAAGCAGCAACACCTCTGATCTCACCAGCCAAAATGCACCCAACCTTCCAAGGCAACCAAATAATCATCATAGAAAGGCACCTGTGTTGCTGTAATATCATCAATCTCCAAACTAAATAACACAAACCTTTGTTAGCATCCTTCCTAGTCAGCAACATATGAACCAGTTTCCATGCAATGCCATAAAATCAACCAATCCCAATAACCAGGTAGCCCACAACAGCATCCTCAAATTCAACTCAGATCTAATGCTCAGCCACTTTCTATCTTCCCTTACTTTAAATCTATTGTAAACAATGTTATCAAAAATGACAAGCAACCTTCTAGTAACAGCATTCATATCCTTATCAAAACTCCACTTTGACCAACCACTCAAAGAAGGTGAAGTGTTAAAAGTTCAAGGTGAAAAAGGTGGAACAGTCACCGGTATTATTTCGTTTCTTAAAGCTCAAAAGTGCCTTCGTAAAGGGCACATCGCGATCCTTGCAAACGTCACCGACACGACATTTCCGAGCGTAGAATCAACGACTACCCGATAGTCCGCGACTTCCCAGATGTATTTCCTGATGATTTGCCTGGTTTGCCTCCACTTCGACAAGTCGAGTTTGGAATCGACTTAACTCCCGGAGCGGCTCCGATTGCACGCGCACCGTACCGTTTGGCGGTAAGCGAACTCAACGAACTCTCCGCACAACTTCAAGAGTTACTCGACAAAGGATTTATTCGTCCAAGTTCGTCTCCATGGGGAGCACCGGTATTGTTTGTAAAGAAGAAAGATGGAACGTTCCGAATGTGTATTGACTACCGAGAGCTTAACAAGGTTACGATCAAGAATCGGTATCCACTTCCTCGAATCGACGATCTTTTCGACCAACTGCAAGGTTCGAGCTACTATTCAAAGATTGATCTACGGTCTGGATATCACCTACTTCGTGTTCGTGATGAGGATATCCCCAAGACTGCTTTCAGAACTCGGTATGGTCATTTCGAGTTTTTAGTTATGCCGTTTGGGCTAACTAATGCGCCTGCTGTGTTTATGGATCTGATGAATCGGGTGTGCAAGTCGTACCTCGATCAGTTTGTGACAGTGTTCATTGACGATATTTTAATCTACTCCAAGACAAAGGAAGAACACGAGAGTCACCTACGACTTATCTTGGAATTACTCCGCAAGGAACAGCTTTACGCTAAATTTTCAAAGTGCGACTTTTGGATTCGCGAAGTCCAGTTTCTTGGACACATTGTTAATCAGGATGGAATTCATGTCGACCCAGCTAAAGTGGAAGCTATCAAGAATTGGTCTACTCCAAGAGCGCCGACCGAAATCCGACAGTTTTTGGGACTTGCCGGATATTATCAAAGATTCATCAAGGGTTTCTCGCAATTGGCTCAACCATTAACAGCTTTAACGCACAAAGGAGTACAATATAGATGGGGTGAAAAAGAAGAACACGCGTTTCAAACTCTTAAGGACATGTTATGTTCAGCTCCGATTCTCTCGTTACCCGAAGGGGTTGACGACTTCGTGGTTTACTGCGATGCATCCATTCAAGGACTCGGTTGCGTGTTGATGCAACGAGACAAAGTGATTGCCTACGGGTCCAGGCAACTGAAGGTCAATGACAAGAATTACACAACACATGATTTGGAATTAGAAGCCGTTGTATTTGCACTCAAGATTTGGAGACATTACCTCTATGGAACAAAGTGCACGATATTTACCGACCACAAAAGCTTATAACACATCTTTGAACAAAAGGACCTCAACATGCGACAACGAAGGTGGGTCGAGCTACTAAATGATTATGACTTAGCGATTAAGTATCACCCGGGAAAAGCCAATGTTGTGGCTGATGCCTTAAGCCGAAAAGAGTACGAAAAGCCTCGACGAGTACGAGCGCTGCAACTTACCATTCACACGGGACTGCCGGATCGAATCCGCGATGCCCAACAAGAAGCTTTAAAAGAAGAAAACTTCACAGCTGAAGCACTGCGAGGGGTGGATGGTAACTCTGAAATTAAGTCCGACGGACTCAGATATTACAATGACAGAATTTGGATTCCTTTACTTGGGAATCTCCGTGAGCTCGTGATGGACGAGGCTCACAAATCAAGGTATTCGGTGCACCCTGGATCGGACAAAATGTACCAAGATTTGAAGAACTTGTATTGGTGGCCGAATATGAAAGCCGACATTGCGTGATACGTGGCTAAGTGTTTAACATGCTCAAGAGTTAAGATCGAGTACCAAAAGCCTTCTGGATTATTGCAGCAACCGAAGATCCCGGAATGGAAATGGGAGGATATCTCCATGGATTTCGTAACAGGACTACCTCATCGATCGAATCGACCGGATGCGATTTGGGTTATCATTGATCAACTAACCAAATCTGCACACTTTATTCCAATGAGGGAAAATAACAATATGGATAAGTTAACGAAGCTGTACATCGACCGAATTGTGGCACTTCATGGAGTGCCTAAGACCATTATCTCCGACCGAGATCCTCGATTTACTTGCCGACTGTGGCAATCTATGCAAGACGCACTGGGGACCAGACTGGATATGAGTACAGCTTATCACCCGCAGACTGATGGTCAGACGGAACGAACTATTCAGACTTTGGAAGACATGCTCCGAGCTTGCGTTCTCGACTTTGGCAAAGACTGGGAGGCTCACCTTCCATTGGTGGAGTTCTCCTACAACAACAGTTATCATACGAGCATCGGTGCAGCACCTTTTGAAGCTCTTATGGCAGCAAATGTAGATCGCCCGTGTGTTGGGCCGAGACGGGTGAGAACGGACTCACCGGACCGGAAATCATTCATGATACAACGGAACGAATTATTCAAATCAGAAAACGGATAGCCGCAGCACGTGACAGACAAAAGAGCTATGCCGACAAACGCCGTAAAACTTTGAAGTTCGAGGTAGGCGACAAGGTACTATTGAAGGTATCTCCCTGGAAGGGGGTGGTTGTAGGTCCGGAAATCTCCCAAACACACGATATTTGATCTAATACAAGTGCGGAATCCTTGTATAAGATTGATTCAAGAGAAATAGTAGTAGAATAGACTAGATCTAAGATAAAGATGAAGTCTTGAATGTAAAACACACTACTATTGAAGCTGATCGTAATCACCAAAGAGCAAGAAATCGTAAACTGATTTTGTAATTGGAAAAGCTTACTTACAAACAAAGAAACAAGGGTTTATATAGTACCCTAAGCCTAAATCGTAAACAAGAAAGCCCACATGGCCCATATCGAGATCACTAACTTAGGCCCAAAACTAAAGCCCAACTAATGTTCATGCCTTACATAATATAGCCCTACAATCTTCCCCTAGGCATGAACCATTAGACCACTTACGGTAGCAGCAAATCAAACCTAAATGAGGTTTGAACGTTGTTGAACCACCATCCCTTCTCTACAATCTTCTTAGCTGCTCCATCAAAGATACCAACCCTTATAGCATTCGCCATGTCATTCTCGTCTCCAAGAATGGGTTGGGTGGCCAGAAGCTTGATGTCTCGCTCACCAAATCTGAGCAAGTCCACCGGATCATAAAATCTGAATTGACGCATGGGCTTGCAGAGAACCACCACTTCATGTGTTGACGGATCGTAATACCAGCGATCAAAATTTCTTACCAGTGTGCCATCCTCGATCTCGTCCAACGTATTGATGACCCTTGTGCGCTTAGTTGGTGGCCTCCGTGCTTCTCCAATAGGCTGCCCTGTCGCAGGGTCAGTCCCGGTCTCTCTCCATCTGACCTCTTTAAGCTCAAACTCTCTAAAATCATTCTCCATATGGCCAACCAGGTTATCTCTGATCAAATTACCTTCAGCTCCATTCCATCGGTTTATAAATGGAGCTCTCAGAAGGCTCCTGATCTCAGGCTCAGTCCAGGAGTGGAATTGAGCACGTGTTTGATAGTACTCCACTGGACTATAGCCGTCACGGATAACGGCAAAGATTTTCTTCTCCATATCGTAGTGCCAACATAAGATTGCCTCACGACTCCCACGTTTATCAATTGAGCTTTCACCAACGTCAATGGTGTATAGTGTGGGAGCTGGTCCTTGGAAGAATTCCCTGAACCAGTTGTCGTGTCCTTCAGGGGCTTTGGAGATAACTCTACCACTTCGGGCGTAATCTGGCATCTCTATGTTTTCATCTCCATCATCCTCAGCTGCTTCACTTGTACCTGGAGCCGATGAGCTTTGACCTGTGACACCTGTAGTGTTCCCTTCTACAGAACTTTTGAAGGCATTGAACCTCTTCTTCAAATCCATCAGAGCTTCATACAAATATTTCATTCTTGCCTTGTCAGCCTCCTCTCTCTCTCTCATCTTTCTGTTATCTGCCACCTCTTTATCTTTCATTCTTCTGACTTCAGCATTCAACGCCTTAATTTCATTTTCCCTGATCCTGTTCTGAGAAACCAGGAAATTGATGTGAGGATCTGTGCTTATCCTCAGATCAATTGGTAACTCAGCAGCTTGAAACGGCCTAAAGCTAGGAATAGTTGTAGGCTGAGATACCACAGGTACTGCACTAATTCTTACTGGGCTTGGAGCAATGAAGGTGTGATCAACCTCCAGAAATTGAGTTTCTTCTCGAGCTGGGCTATGTTCGGTCAGAACTGGAGTTTCAATATGCACAGGGGCAGGTTGAACATGCACATCTTCTGTCTGTGTAGCAGAAGGTTGCTCTTGAATGACTTCATTAGTTGTTTCTTCTCGACCACTGGCTCCCTCAGAACTGGGTCCAGATGGTTCTACAATCATTAAGCTCGAGCTAGTCTTGGTGAATTTGAACCGTATGCTCCTTGGATCTGATTTCTTTCGTGGAGATGGTTCACGAGCAGGGACGGGTTCTTCTTCGAGAACTTCATCAACGTTTAAATTCAGCTCAGGAGGTGTATCGTCACTGCCAGATGATCCAATCATATCTTCTCTTGACCTTTTATGGGTTAGTGGCTCCAAGTCCCTATAAATATCATCATCAGACATTTCCTGCCCAGTTAGAATGTCATCCATCACATTTTCCTCATCTGAGGGAAAGACATCATCCTCTTGAACATTAACAGCTGAAATTGCTGTTACATCTTGTTCTTCAGCAATGGATGCATTAACTTCAGGAACATCTGCCTCTGGCTCAGAGTCATCCATCACTTGTTCCCGTGCAACTTCTGGGAACGCACCTCTCTTAACCCATTCCAGTCTTCCTTCAAATGTTTGCTTACCCGGTCTATCTTGGGTTTGCAGACCAAAGACCCCAATATCCATAACCTTGACATCTAGCTTCTCAATTCTCTCCTCTATCATCGGATACTTCTTCATTACCACCATTTGTACAAACCTAGGTGTCATCAAAAACTGCTCTCTGGCGCTCAGCACTGCATTGCCTACCCAGTCTTGCAACATCATCTTTGAGAAGTTAAACTTCCAATCCAAGGCAAGTGCTACGAGAGCTGTTCCGTGAATGTAATTCAACTGATCGAAACTTGTTCTTTTCCCTAGGAAAGACTTCTGCATGTAATGCGCCAGACACCTCCAGTAGTGCGGCAGACGCTTTTTGAAGATTGGTGGAAACTTTCCTTCGTACCCCATTAACTGAGCTCCCGCCAGAACTACCTCCTTTGGGTATGAGATTGGATCAGATGCTTCATCAGTAATGTTCAGGCCTTGTCTTATATCTTCTTCTTCAATGACAACATGCCTGTTCTGGACCGTTGCGGTAATCCTTGACTTGTCTGAATTAACTCTAGCAGACCCCCAAAACTCTCTGACCAGCATCTCGTCGATGAGTACATTCGTCCTTAGAGCATAGTTAATCTTGCACGTGTTCATTCCTGCCACCAGCGAGTAGAATAACTCCATGTGTTTTTCTGGTGGGTCCTCCTGATAAGCCGGCATACAGTGATCTGGTTCATATTTTATATCTGCAATCAGCATCTCTTCAGCCATCTGAGACAGACAAGACATATGCATCAGACATATTCAATTAATGTCATTTTGTTTGGTAACAATTTGAGATTCACTTGATTTAACTTATTTAATTTGATGAATTTCAAAAAAAAATTCAACTGAAACGTTCAAGTGAAAAATTCACATTTGTATCACATGTTACACAAACATTTGATTTATCTCAAAATTTAATAAGTTTGATAACAAATTAGTTGTTTATGATTCCATGATGAGATTACGATTCGTTAGATGAGTTTACGATTAAACTGATCCATTTACGATCCAATATGCGGGTTTACGATCACGTAAATGGGTTTACGATCAGATTGAGATTTAACCGGATAAAGCCCAATCGCAATCAAAAAGCCCAGTCGTAATCGTCGAAATTATCTTAAGGCACGATCGTAAAAATCTTGACGTATACAAGGATCGTAAACTCCGACTTGTTGACCCGAGTCGTAAATCCGGATCGGAAACCCGGATCGTAAACCCGGATCGAGAACACCAAACGTCGTCTCCTTCCTTGAGCCAGTCGTAAACAGACAGATCCGCCATTTTTGTACCTGCAAGTACTCGTAATCGCGTTAAAGCATCTCAAATATACATTCAACCCATCAATAACTACCTTTTAAAAGTTCTAAGAGCAAAAACGACTTCAACACTTCGAGAAATAGACTCGAACGCACAGCAAATGACGATGAACACAACTTAGGGCTCGAAATGAGAAAAAAAACTGAGAATGGATCGTTGAGACCTTGTGAAAACCGTCGATTGACTGGGGGTTCTTGATCGGAACTTGATTACGAGGGGGTTGGTGAGCGTGGATTGCACAGAGGGAGGTCGGAGGGCGCTGTGATGGGTTTTCCGGCGGTTAGGGTTTGTTTTCCGGTGGGATCGTAAACAAATAGGTGAAGGGGAAATGAGGAGATCGTAAGCCCTCCATGGCTTTTATACCCTCTTGAAATGTTTCAAAACAGCCCCTCTAAGTTTCAAACTTGTTTCAAACATCTCCCAAACCTTTTAACAAATAACAATTCTCACTTTTTTTTATAAAAATTAACTTTGAGAAAACTGAGAATTTTAACGAAGCTTCCCTTCAAACTTAGCCCCGAGTATCTGATCTGATCATGAAATAAAAACTTTAAAAATTTAAAAGACTCAAAAGAGTGAAAAGAAAAAAAAATGCACAAACTTAAGATAATCTAAATATGAGACACAAACATACTTACCTTGAGATTGATATTTTTCATGGATCAAACCAGACAGATCATTAACCGAAGAACCCTTTTCAGCTTCCGTTACTCGACGCTCTAGACGAATACTCAAAAATTTTGAGTTTACAAAAACTCACATCCAGTTAAAAATTTTAAAGTGCTTAAGATGTGGTACATAATTACCGTCACGTTTAACCGTCCCCACACCCAATTGTTCATAGCAAAACCAACCCAACCTCAGAGTTTATTGAGGATTCACAAACCCCCAACTTGAGGAACCGTGCAACACTGTCATGACAAACACTTTATTTTCTTAATTATCAGTTGGTGATCAGGTCGGCCGTATAAGCACGCAAAGAATACCAAACCAAATAATTACTTTATTGATTTTTCATTTTTCAATTTTCTTTTTCTTTTCATTTTTCTTTTTCTTTTTGGTTTTTCTTTTTCTTTTTGAATGCGGTGTTGTCATGACAGCAAAGCATGGCGTGTGAGAGAGTGAATACTAGGTAAATACCACTCTCAACCCGTTTTTGCTGGGACTCAGTCTTTTAAACTATGTAAACTAGGATGAAAAACTAAACATATATAGGAGTTAAGATTACTGCACTTACAATGGATGATCATTGTTTTTGATTTAGCTTACCGAACATCATCTTTGAGACGTCTTTCACTTCTGCCTTACACGTGTCAGTCTCCGATCGTCATGGAAATTTATATCACTTCCTACCAACTCAAGGCAAAACAAAAGACATCATAAAAACCTCAAACAGATATTTTTGTATTTTCTGAGACGATTATATTTCTTCCCCTGTTTTTATGAGGCTTTTGAAAAATAAACACTATTTTTGTGAATTTTCTATATATATTTTTTTATTATTATTATTTTTTTAATTAATTTTCTAAAAAAAAAACAAATATCTTCAAACAAAAAAATGATCAGATCATTCCTCGAAGGCAATCATCCGAAGGCCTTCGACACACATTTCAAAATTTGGTCGTGGGAGGGGTTTTGTGAAGATATCAGACACGTTTTGGTCCGAGCTTACCTTCTGAAGCTGAATCAACTCCCGATCATAACAATCACGAATAAAATGTACCTTGATGTCTATGTGCTTCGTTTTAGAGTGATGAACGGGGTTTTTCACAATTTCCAGAGCAGCAGCGTTATCATAGAATATTGGAGTGTTAACGAATTCCATACCGTAATCCGTAAGCTGATTCTGGATCCATACTACCTGTGAGCATCCAGCGGATGCTGCCACGTATTCAGCTTCGGCAGTTGATTTGGATACGGTATGCTGCTTCTTGCTCTGCCATGAAATGAGACGATCGCCAAGATATTGACATCCTCCCGTTGTTGACTTCCGGTCCAAGTCACTACCTCCATAGTCACTGTCAGTATAAGCATACAATTGAAAGTCAGTGTTCTTTGGGTACCAAAGACCAAGCCGAGGCCTGCCCTTTAGATACCTAAATATACGTTTAACAGCATTCAAATGAGAAAATTTAGGGTTGGCCTGATAGCGGGCACACAAGCAAACTGCATGCATAATATCTGGCCGACTGGCTGTTAGGTACATCAGAGAACCAATCATTGAGCGATACATGAACTCGCTCACTGACTCCCCGTCTGCATCTGCTGACAAAAGAGGTCGGGATGCCATTGGAGTTGAAATCGGCTTTGAGTCTTGCATCTTGAATTTCTCTAGGATCTCATTCACATACTTGGCTTGATGAATAAGAATCCCAGATTCATCTTGTTTAACTTGCAAGGCTAGGAAGAAACTCATCTCCCCCTGATCGCTCATCTCAAACTTCTTCCTCATAATCTCTTCAAACTCGGTGCACAGATCTTCATTTGTTGACCCATAGATGATGTCATCCACATATACTTGCACCATGATTATGTCATCGTTCACCCTTTTTCTGAACAACGTCTGATCCACCACCCCTCTTGTATACCCATTTTCCACCATGTGTGTTGACAACGTCTCATACCACGTTCTTGGAGCTTGATGTAAACCATACAAAGCCTTATCCAGCAGATACACATGATCTGGATGCTCCTCATCTATGAACCCCGGTGGTTGAGTCACGTACACCTCTTCATTCATCTCAGCATACAAAAATGCTGTCTTCACGTCCATCTGGTGCACCGTAAAATTCAGATAAGATGCAACCGCAAGAAATATTCGAATGGCTTCCAATCTTGCTACAGGTGCATACATCTCATCATAATCAATTCCATGTATTTGACGGTGACCTTGGACTATTAACCTTGCCTTGTTTCGAACGATTACACCCGTGTCATCCTTTTTGTTCTTGTACAACCAACGAGTGGGTATAACCTTCTTGTTGTCTGGCCTCTTGACTAGCCGCCACACTCCCAGCTTTGAGAACTGATTCAGTTCGTTGTGCATGGCCTCGATCCAACTCGGATCTCTGAGAGCAACCATCACATTCGGAGGCTCAATCTGGGAGATAAAGCACGAGTACATGCAGACATTGATATCTCCTGTGCGGCTTCTAGTTCTGACTCCTGAAGACACTGGTCCAAGAATGTTGCTGACCGGATGGTCCTTGTTGATTCTTGAAACCTGAATATCTGGCACAGACACTGAAACAGGCAGATTAGAATTCACAAGATTATCACTTATATCACTAATACCTGAACTTTGTTGCATTTCTGAATCAATATCACACGTTCCTGAAGTTCCCGAAGCATCTGTGTTGACATCTGCGGTGACATTCGTGGGAACTGCAACTGGTGCCTTTTCACTAACTCTTTCCACAGAAGGTCTTGATTCAGAAGGCTGTGTGATAATCTCTTCTTCTTCACCCAAATTATGAAGAACATTCGAAAACTTGAACCCTTCAAACAGAGACCCGTAGTTAAAAATCCAATCTGGTCCAGTCCCTGCATCCGTCGGATTGTCTTCAAGCCAGTCCACATTGAAGGCTTCAATAATCAAACCGGTGGTCTTGTTATAGACTCGATAAGCACTATTTCCTGAATAACCAACGAAATAACACTCATCCGCTTTCGCCTCGAATTTCCCTACGTCGGACTGAATCAGCACCGTGCACGGACACCCGAAAGTCTTGAAATAACCCACTGTCGGCTTCTCTTTGTAGACAATCTGATATGGAGTTTTCTCATGACGTTTGTTCAACAGAACGCGATTTTGCACATAACATGCTGTGTTGACTGCCTCAGCCCAGAAGAAGATTGGTAGTTTTGCTTCACACATCATTGTCCTTGCAGCTTCAATGAGTGTCCTATTCCTTCTCTCGGCTACTCCATTCTGTTGTGGAGTGTAGGGAGCACTGAACTGTCTGTCTATGCCTTTAGCCCCACAAAACATATTCAACTCAGCATTCTTGAATTCCGTTCCGTTATCTGATCTGATAGCTTTGACCTTCTTGTTCAGCTGGTTTTCTATGAGTGTGACAAACTGTTTCACTAGGGCTGGAGTTTCATACTTGTTAGACAAGAAGAAGACCCAAGTAAAACGTGAATAGTCTTCCACAATCACAAGACAATAGGAGAACTTGCTGATGCTCTGAACTTGCATAGGCCCAAATAAGTCCATGTGTAGAAGTTGTAGAACAGATGACACAGAGTTTGCTATCTTCGGACGATGTGGCAACTTGTGCTGCTTCCCCTTCGCACATGCCACACATTTTTCAATAGATGAGAAGTCTTTAATCGGCAGCTTTCTGACATGCTCTCCCTTCGCGAGCTTGGTCAAATTCTTCATATTAGCATGCCCTAGTCGTCGATGCCACAACATAGCCAAATTTTCATTCTGTTTTGATATGAGGCATGCTTCTTCTGACGTTGGAGGTTTGCCCATGTTTAGAAGATATGAATTTGATCGTCTTAGAGTACGCATCAGTACGCACTCCTCGGGAATCTTCACACCAGGCTTCAATATAATACATTCTTTTCGATTGAACATCACAGAATAGTCCTTGTCACAGATCTGAGACACACTCAGCAAACTGTGCGATAGTTCCTCCACATAATGAACATCAGAAAAAGACAGATTTCCACTCCTCACCACACCTTTCTTACTAATTCTACCACCCACACCACCTGCAAATGAAACTCCTCCACCATCGAAATCTTCTACATCTTCCAAAAGGGACAGATCTCCGGTCATGTGTCGGGAGCAACCACTATCAACATACCAGAGATTGCTGATAGATCTTCTTGGCTGTCCTTACAAGAATAAGAAATTAATGAGATCCAGGTACCCAGGCCATAACAGATCTGGGCACACCTTTTGAATCAATGTAGTTAACGGATTGGAGAATCATTTCAGACTTTGATCCAGACACATTCTCATTTTGAATGTTGACTTTTGGTTTCCATGTGGTGGTTTTCTCTGGTTTCAACACAGTTGTTGAATTGTTGACAATCACAGGTTTCTTTTGTGGTGAAATGACCTTTTTACCAGTTGGCTTTTTAATTGGTGTCCACTCAAGTTTCAGTTTAGTATACACAAGTTGTTTTGTTTGAGCGACACCTTTTTGTTTCAAGACCTGTTGCTCGGCTTTCGCTTTGCCATTAGGTTGATTAGCTCTTTTTACTTTAGCCACTTGTTTTTCAACAAATTCTGGTTTTATCTTGTGGGAAACTCCTTTAGATACATAAGTTTGTTTTGGAGTTCTGGTCACTTTCCACTTATCAACAACAGGCTTTGTCACAGGTGCCCTTGCATTTGAAACCTTAGACTGTTCAGTCTTCATTGGTTCAAAACGCTGCTTCTCCTGAAACACAGCTTGTTGCTTCTGCTTTTGTTTTTGTTTTTCACCTGTCATCATTTTCTCCAACATACTAGTCCGTGGGTTTTGCGGATAGTATGGTTGGTAAGGTCTATTCACACAGTTAGCTGCAAAATGTCCTGGCTTTCCACATTGAAAGCAATTCATGAGTCTAGGCCCATTGACATGACTACAGAGGTATGAACGTCTTGGATAAGACGACTTCCACTCTGGCTTATCATCCCATTTGTGTATAACACGTTGTTTATTCTTATCAGATTGTGTAATTAAACAAAATTGTTCTGATTTAGATTTGTTTGTTCTATTAAAAGCTGATACAACCTGGGGATAAGCAACAAAGTCTTTGGGCTTAGTCTCACGACCGATTTTTGTGTTAGGCACACGAATTTTAAAACCACACACTTTTTCATTAGATTCTGAAACATTTTTTAATAACAATACAGCAACTTGTTTTGACTTGGATGTTTCTAGTTCTGACACAAGTGCCATTACATCATCCTTAGGTAAACATAAACTAGAACTACTAGAACTACTAGACGCATGACTCTCATCCACTCTCTGACACACTGCATCCTTCTCAGAAATGTCTTTGATTTCTACTTCATCTGCACAACAAACAGATACATTAGAAGCGCTCACACAATTATTCAGTGAAGTATTGGATGGACCTGCTTCACATGGGTCTGTCATCACTCTGTCCATTTTACCCAACCCATAAGTCATGTGTTTTTCATTCTCAATTTCCTCCTCAGTCAAAGGCTTCACTCCAACCAAGACACTATCTAAGGGAGGTCCTTCCTCATGCATTTCCGATGCAGATCTATCTATCTGATCCTCCTTTTAAGATCATTCCTATAACATCTCTAGTTTTGTCTTGAGGAACAACGTTCTTGCTTGTAAAGCTAATTCCTATTCCACCTTTGTCCTTTCCCATTCTAACCTCAGTTATGCAAGTGTCTAAAGATTTACTAGCCTGCAACATCCTTTTGCTTCTCATAAGGTTGATATCAAGCTTAACCTGCATCTCATTGTTCTTATGCTTAAGGTCTTCTATCTGTTTACTTAGCTCATCTATTTCTAACTTAGCATTGTCATACAAATAGGCATTCTCAGTTGCAAGGTTCTTATATTTTGTTATATCTAATTTCTGGGCTTTAACCTTTTCTTCGTTCTTTTGCCATCTACCCTTAAATGAACTCTTTTCACATTTTACTTTAAACAATTCAGATTCAAAGTTTTTGCAATATTGTCTAAGAGTAGTAATTATACGATCACAAACAGGATTAGAACATACCTTGGTGTGGTCTGCTGCCATAGCTTCATTCTCCTCAGGTTCTTCTTCAGTAACCACAAAAGCATGCTCCTCCTCATCATCATCATCCATAGTTGTCATCATAGCATGTGTCAGACTAAGATCCTTCAGCTGGGGGGTCAGATCTTTCAGCTGGGGGGTCCAGTCATAACCTCCACCTCCCTGCACTATCAAGGCACTTGTTTCTGCCTTAGCCTTCCCATCAGCTGGCTTCTTCATCTCTGCTTTCTCCTTCCTCGGTTTGCTGCACTCCCTAGCAAAATGACCATATTCATCACAATTGTAGCACCTGAGCTTTGTCTTATCAAACCCCATTCTGATCTTGTCTTGATCCTTCCAAACATTTCGCCCTGTAGTAGCCATGAACTTCTTAGCCCTGAACACTGCCATAGCCATTTGCCAAGAGACATCCAGCATCTCCACATCCTCAGGATTAATCTGATTAAGCTCCCCTGATAGAATCTCAGAGGGAATTAGGGTTCCGGCCATTAAAGCATGGTAACTGTTCATGAATCCCATACCCAGAGCAAAATTGGGATCGTTGTTCGCCTCAGAAGTGTCACCTCCACTCGAACTAGATTGGGGTTGTGCCACAAATGCCTTCGCTTGGGTCATCGAACTTGATCCACTTCCAACAGACTTTCCTTTCTGCTTCTCATCAACCTCTTCCGACAACAAAGCTTGATTCAGCTTCCCAGCCAAACTAAGTGAGCTTATATGATTCAACTCACGCTGCTTATCATCAATCAGCTTGGACTTCAACTTGTTGATCATTTCATCCAGAGACAGCTCACTCAATTTGTTGTTGTCCTTAATAATTGATATATTGGTGTTCCATGACTTTGGCAAACTGTTTAGCAGCTTCAAATTCTTATCTTCCAATTCCGCACTACTACAAAAACTGCCTTCCTTGACACGCGAACGATGACACTCAATAATTCTTGACGTGCAAAAACTGAAGTGTCAAAATAAAATGTCAATTATAGGTAATTCCTAAGAATTCATGACGCGCATTTTTGCATGTCAAGAATTTCTGTCATATTTCAAAAAAAAAAAACACGGAGGACATATAAAAACCGCGTGTCAAGAAGAAAGTGTCGTCTTTTAATTTTTGGCTCCAAATTTCCCCCCAATATTTTGCCCTAATTTTCAAATTTCAACCCCTATTTTCCCCCAAAACACTCTCTTCTCCCCCAATATTTTCATCACCGCTCTTCACTTTCTCTCTCGATCTCTTCCTCTTCGTAGCATTGTTCGACCGGTGACCCACCGGAACTCAAACTACGCCGCCGGCACCAGTGCTCGACGCCCTCCTCCACTACGCCGCCGGAAACTCAAACTCAACAAATCCGTCTCGAATGACCGCTGCTGAACTCAAATCCATCGCCGCCGTTCTCCGCCGCTCTACAGTGAAGTCTATCTGCTACACAATCCTCTGGTACGCTATTCTCCTTCTCTATCTTTTATGGTTTTGGTTTTTGCCGGTTCAAGGACCTTTTTGTGTTCGTTTCACGAGATATTTCAATTTGTTGAACAATTTGTTAGAACAAATTTGACATTACATCTGTGTGAGGAGATAAGGACGATTCCCCATATTTATGCTTCAGTTCTTCAAAAATCCCCTTCCAATCCAAGGTTAGCCAATCTGCTCTTGAATTATAATCAACCTCTCGCCGGAACAAAAGCGCCGCAAGCGTCACGTTGATTTCTCTGATCAAAGCGCCGCAGAGACGCCTACCGGAATAGCACCTGCACCGGCACTCTCGTCACTGAGCAAAACACTTAACACGATCTCTGATCTGAAGGGAATGGCATCCTCCAACGTCGATTCTATCAAGCGTCACGTTGATTTCTCGCATTTGGAGATTCTCAAGGATATGGAAGCTTCTCATTCACGCCTACACAAGAGATTTAAGGTCAATTTCTATTGTTTGCTGTTTGATTGTTATATTCTGTGGTATATATATCATATAAAATGCTATAGAACATTAAATTTTGCTTGTAGAAATCGTTCGGGAAAAAATCCTGTGTGTAGGAAACATTTCTGAGTATTAATCTCGAGATCATATATAATCAGCCTCAGAATAGTTTATTTCTGTTTACTAATGTAATTCTCGTAGAAAAGGACTGAAGAGGTCTTACGATTTTTGTTGCTGAAAAGTTCATTTCTGCTGATGATACTCCCTTGTGAAAATTACAGTCCAGTATTTGGACTTCTAAGTGTCTGATTCGCTGTTACTTCTAAGTAGCTAGATCAATGTACATTTTGAATATTGAAGGAACCAGGTTTGATAATCAATGCTCAAACTGGACTCTAATGTTGTGAAGAGTATTTCAAACTAGGTTAGGACTTAGGAGACTTGATATCTGATTACATGTGTTTGACTTGGATTTTGATGTGGAAGTTTCATTTATGCTGTTCTTATGCATCTAGAGATAGTAATTTCTTCTTCCTTGAATAAGCAATTCTAAGATCTTCACTAGTTTTTTGTGTTCTGCTAAAAAAATAACAAGTTCATTTATCTAACTATACATCCAAACAACTAGACGTCATGGTATATGTATATGTATGTATGTATGTATATATGTTGTTGCTTACATGAATAGTCTGAGAAGGAACAGAAGATGAGAGGCATGGGTTATGTCAAAACTCAAAACATTTGGGGTATGTGTAATTTTGACGAATATGTCAACCGCTAAGGGGGTTTAGTTTTGTTGTGTTCCTGGCGTGCGTTTTTTGTCGGGAGTATATGGTTTATTTTGCAGATAAAAGATGCCAGGAATTAGGCACAGGGTCTCTATGACAATTAGAAGATTTGTCTACTGTATTTTCAAAGTTCAGATTTCTTCAACCACATATTTGCTTGAGATTATATTTATTCTTTTGGTTTGACCTATAAATTTAGTAAATTTGTTGGCGAACATAACCATGTAAACGTGAGGTTATGTGCTTTTTTTAAAGAACAGTACCATGGTTTGTGGTGGTATGTAGGGAAGGGTTCAAGACTTTAAAGTACCACATTATTGTCTCATTTTGTTTTGATATTGATTTTGTAGTTGAAATTATGGTGGAGTGAGATGCTATTATAAGATTTTTTATTCTGATTTCCATCTTTGCCCCCCTATTTGATGGATATCCATTCTTACCAAATTAGTTCTTTAAATTCTTTACCCTGTTTTGTGCATCTGAAACAGTGTTATGTTTGGTTTTTTTCCCCATTGTTTTGCAGGTGATTAGGAAACTGTTCGTTTGGGTTCTTACTAAGGTCAGTATACTTTTTTTTTCTTTTATATTAGAGCTCCTTAGTATGTCTCATGCTTTGTGATATATTTGGATGTACTATGTTCACTGAGGTAAGGGGTTGTCATTGGGTTAATTTTGTAAGATTTGGAGTTTTGATACTAAGAGTTAATCTGAAACAATATCATTAAGTTCAAAAGGATATTATATTACCGTTTTCATTTTATTAAAGGGATACAAAGTCATATTTTAAAACAAAAGCACTATTCAAATTAAACCTTATACATATTTTAAAGTGGTTAAAGGAAAGTACAACTTTAGTTTATTACTTTATAAGATAGAATTATGCCATCTTAAAAGTTAATATTTTGGTGATGGCAATCCTAATTAGGGATGGCATAGTGAGCAGGGAGTAATGGGTCGGTTTGACCAATGATACTTTTTAGTCGTTCTCCATGGCTCCAAGTTTTGCCTCAATTTATAAATGTGATTTAAGTAACATATTCATTATTATAACTTTTAATTTAATGCAAATTTGGTTTGTGCAGGTGAAGATGGTTTTATGTTTATGTGCCATGAAGACATGTAATTTTGTTAATTGATGATAGTGATGACACAACAAAGGGGGCTTTGTTGTTCACTTACAAACATGCAGGTTGTGGGTTTTTTTTTGTGAAACTCACTCCCAAGCAACCCAAATTAAAATGGTAGACTTTTAACTGTTTTGCTTATTATTAATTTTAGTACAACGTTAATCTCTTATTTTTTGTGATTTACAGGAGGCTACAAGTGAAGCCAAATCAATGGTTGTATGTTTTGTGATTTGGCAGGAGGCTACAAGTGGGTTTACAGCCAAAAAAAACTTTATTAGAAAATTAAGGGTTGTGCTAATTATTGTTTTCTTATATTTTAATTATATATTGCTTTAGCAACAATTGAAGCCAAATCAATGGTTGTATTTTTTCAAATAGGGCTCTCTAATTAGAACAATGTTCATTTTAATGGTTTAGTTATCTTATAACAAGTTATAAGAGTATGGAGTTGTCGCAGAAGCTTACAGATGAAGTGAAAAATGTAAAGTGGGTCAAAATGTAAAATAGGTAAAAGTTCTTATCTCCTTGCTGTTTTTTCAAGAATCTGGTAGAACTTATTATTTTCTTTTACTTGATCAGGCTTTAATAGAAAAAACAAACCTTAATCCAGCTGAAGTTGGAGATATTGTAGTTGGATCAGTCTTGGGAGCAGGTTCCCAAAGAGCAAGTGAATGCAGGATGGCTGCTTTCTATGCTGGATTTCCTGGTATGTGCAGCACTATTAAAAGGCATTCACTGTTTATGCCTACTTACTGATAATAATCCGTTAAGTATATGATTTACCTGCTTTTCAGAACGGTGCCAGTTAGGACTGTCAATAGACAGTGTTCCTCAGGACTTCAGGCAGTTGCTGATGTAGCTGCAACTATTAAAGCTGGATTTTGTGATATTGGTATGCTATTTCCTTTTCCTTTTAGTACCATATCTGCTTACTTTCTCAACCAGTTCAAACCTATATGAATAGGTATTGGTATGCTATTTCCTTTTCCTTGATTATATATGAATTCAGGTCCATAAACATTACACACTTCAACCTGATGGTCCAATATTCCTTTAATATTTCAATTCAAAACAATCCTTCTATAGTGTATCACATGGATCGGTGTTATAAAAATTGTTGCAGGTTTTGGATAGCTCTTGTTGTGATCAGATTTTGGATATCAAAGATCTGAAGGCACAATGACCTATGCAGTAAAGGATCAGTCTTGTTACTTATGTCCTAACAAACTCTTGTTTATCATGAATGATGTTACATAAAGGAGTTGTATTCAACTTACTCTGTGGTGATGGGGACGACATGATTATGCAGCAAAGCGAGAGACGCTTTAACCCAACAGTCCAACACATGTGTTGGATTATAGGTTACATCTTATATCAAAATTTGAACTTGATTATAATTTACACCATAACCCAACACATGTTTAGTATTAACTGTTAGTAGGTGCAGCTGTACCCATAATGCCAATACCTGAAGATAAGTGATCCTTTTTATAGATTGCTGGTTTGGAATAGGTTGTAATCAGTTTCGTTGTTGTTTGTGGTTTAAGGTCGGTTATAGATTGCTGGTTTGGAATAGGTTGTAATCAGTTTCGTTGGCCCTTTTAGAGTGGCATGGTTGAGAGGATATGTTGAGGCCGGTTGTATTTGGCTTATTAGAATAGGAATGTTGAAAACCAGGTCATCAGTGATGCTGATTTGTTCTTCATTTTATGTTGCAGATGTGGAAGTAGATCTCTCTTTGCAGCTACATGCAATTTAAGGTTAGTTTTCTATGTTAGCTTCATAAAAGGATGCAAAGATGGCCCATATATCAGAGTTTGTGTGGCTGTTATGTTGGTAATTAGCTCTGTTTGTCAATTGCAGGTCCATCCGATTGCTGCTTGTTTGTTTTTCTGGTGGTATACTCATGTCAAGAATGGATAAAATTGTTTGTTTTATTTTTTTGAATTTTGTCAAGAATCCATTCGATTTGTGTGGTTTCCTGCTGCTCTATTGAATGAAATGTATGAAATGTATGAAATGTATTGGTTTGCTATATATATGAAATGCATTATTTTGCTATAAGTGTATTTTATTTTGTAATAGCAGGTTAGTTTTTATTTAATGTAGAAATTAGTGATTCTATTAAAAATATTTTTTTTATTTTTTATTTTTACATTCTTGACGCGCAAATCTGCGTGTCATAAACAGACGATACAAAAAATATTATAAATAAAAAATATATTAATCACAGACGACACCCTTTCTTGACGCGCAAAATGGGTGTCAAGAATGGAGTGTCAAGGATAGCGTGTCATTGTTCGCGCGTCAAGAGCTTCTTGACACGCATTTTGCGCGTCAAGAAGCTTCTTGACCCCCGCATCCTTGACGCGCATTTGCGTGTCAAGAAGGCACTTTCTTGACGCGCAATGCACGTCAAGAGTGCCAGTTTTTGTAGTAGTGCCGGTTCCACACCATAACTTGACATTTCTGCCATCAGAGAAACAAATCTTTGCACTTGTGCTTCGAAAGATTCACCTTGGATGTGATTAAACAAATTGAATTTCTGCTTCAACATCTGCTTTCGACTTGCCTTGATGTCTGGATTTCCCTCATAAGAAACGATCAATGCATTCCACAGTTCCTTTGCCGTCTTGCAATGCTTAAAGCCTTGAGCAATATCTGGTGTCAATGCCATGGTCATAATCGCAAATGCCCTCTCTGCCTTGTTGCACCTTTCCCAATCCTCATCTTCAAACTCATCTTCAGTCTTAGCCTTTCCTGCTTTAGCTCCTTCTCCATGCATTGGTATGTGTGGTCCATTCAACACTGCTCTCCATAACCTTAAATCAACATTCTTCAAGTGGTTTTCGAACCTATACTTCCATTCCAAAAAATTATCTGCCGAAGTAAGTCTAGGTGGACGAGTAATAGATCCAATCTCGAAGTCCAATTTCTGATACATGCTAGGTTCAAAATCCATTTCGAAAGCTTGGGAAACTTAAACCTAAAGTCCAAATGTCCAAATTCTGTGATTACGATAAAAGACCACCTGATTACGGTCCAAACACCCCAATTACGATTGAAAATAGAGATTACGATCGAGAACACGTTTCCGATAACACATCAAACTCGTAAACACACTAACCGCCTCAGTCAGTCGTAAACAACGATTCCGATTATCGATTACGACCAACGTAGTCGTAATCACTTGTTTCCGATTCGAAACAGTCGTAAACACCAATTACGATCGGATTTGATCGTAAACTACGTTTCTGACACTGCGATTCCGATAAGCAAAGTCGTAAACTCCGATTACAACAAGGAAATGTCGTAAACACCAATTGTACGCATCGTAAACGCACAAAAACACGATCTTGAAGTCGTAAACCCAAAGTACACCAGCAGGACCACTCGTAAACGCCAAAAGATGAAGATCTTCAACAAAACCCAATCGTAAACTCACTGAACAGCAGCAGCAGATGTCGTAAACTCAAAAAAAACCTTTGAATCTTCAAGAAAAACTCAAACACAAACCCAGAAAGCTCTTGAATCGATATCGTGAGAGCCTCGAATCTAAGATTCTTGGCTCTGATACCAATTGTTGGTCCGGAAATCTCCCAAACACACGATATTTGATCTAATACAAGTGCGGAATCCTTGTATAAGATTGATTCAAGAGAAATAGTAGTAGAATAGACTAGATCTAAGATAAAGATGAAGTCTTGAATGTAAAACACACTACTATTGAAGCTGATCGTAATCACCAAAGAGCAAGAAATCGTAAACTGATTTTGTAATTGGAAAAGCTTACTTACAAACAAAGAAACAAGGGTTTATATAGTACCCTAAGCCTAAATCGTAAACAAGAAAGCCCACATGGCCCATATCGAGATCACTAACTTAGGCCCAAAACTAAAGCCCAACTAATGTTCATGCCTTACATAATATAGCCCTACAGTGGTACGCTTCGGAAAGCGTGGAAAGCTGAATCCTCGCTATATCGGTCCATTTGAAATCATTAGGGAAGTAGGCCCAGTGGCCTACCGATTACAACTCCCTGCCAAACTCGATGGAGTTCACAACGTGTTTCACGTCTCGAATCTGGAGAAATGTTTGGCTGAAGAGACTGAAATAATTCATTTGGAGGAATTGGAAATTGACGAACATCTGAGATTTATTGAGCAACCAGTAGAAATCATGGGACGCGAGGAGAAAGCCCTCAAACGTAGCAAGATTCCGATCGTCAAGGTTCGATGGAACTCAAGGCGTGGACCTGAATATACTTGGGAACGAGAAGATTAAATGAAGAAAAAGTATCCTCACTTGTTCGAGCAAACGTCCACGAAAACTCAAGGTATGATTTAATTTTGGGGACCAAAATTCCTTTAACAGGAGGAGGATGTGGCGACCCTAAAACTTTTGCTTTCTTTCCCCAGCAACAACGCACAGCAGCTGAGGCTGCGAACGCTACAACGCAAGAATAATTTTCGGGACGAAAATTCCATTTACAAGGGGATGATGTGACATCCGAGAATTCCAAGGTTAACTTCCGTTAGACAATCTCCGTTAGTTACGTTATAAGTATTAACTAGGTAACTAATGCTTAACTAGGCCGAATACGTCCACGACCTTTGGTTGATCACCGAACCCGTCCATATGTGTTATGTGCTTATTTATTTATTGAATTATGTGCAAACGCATGATTATTATTAAAAAAAAGCATGACTATTTGTTTAATTGCTTAATTATGTATTCACGTATTTATTATTATTAGCATGACAAATTATTTAATTGTGTATTTATGTGACTAATCGAGAAATTAGAATGTATGCATTTATTTTAATCATGGGTTAATGATGGACTAATCATTGGGGCCCAAATCCCAATGATAAGCCCAATGGGGACTTTAGTATTTAAGGAAAATAAAAACCCTAATTTCCATTTAATCCTTACATCACATAAAACACACACACACACACTCCCATTCTCTCTCCCTCTCGTTGGACCATTGCTGATCAGCCAAGACCAGCTGTGAATCAGCTTGATCTCAGCCTTGAAGATCATCCATTGAGCTTGGAAATCAAACCGTGAGTCCCCAAAACCATTTTTCTTGCATTTCTATGTGTTTTCTTAAAAAGCATGACCAAATCTTCATGGAATCGTTTGATCTTCTAATATGATGCTTAGGAATGCTAGATCTAACATAAAGACTGAAACTTTACGTGTCAAATCATGCCATAATGAAGATTCATGCTAGTTAGGTCATTTTATGCTTAAAAGTGTTCTTGGAGATTTGATGATGAAAATCCATGTTTAAGGTGTTAAAACTTACTGTTTAATGTTGGTAAATGTTTATGCATGCTAGATATTGAATTATATGAAGTATGGAAGCTGTTATATTGATTTTTAGGCTGATTTACGAGTTTTCTGCGACCAGCGAAACTAGCCGTTCGCTGGGCGAAACTATACAGCGAAACTGTTTGAATATCCTTCCAGCGACACTATACATCGAAACTATAGTGTCGCCGTGAAAACTAAGTATACCTGCTCGAACGAAACTGCCGAGCGAAACAATCATAGACTCCTGAACGAAAGTTCAAACCAGTTTCGATGCGAAACTAGATAGCGAAACTGTGTCATCAGTTTCGAGCGAAACTAGCTAGCGAAACTGTGTCATCGGGTATTCCCTAGCGAAAGTGCTGCCCGTGCATATAGCGAAACTGTGTAGCGAAACTGTGCCAGACCAAAACCCAAACTTGTGCAACTCATTTGAATGTTATGCCATGACCTACATGATTATGCAATAATGAAACATGCTTTGATTTCTGAGTTATGTGAACCCTCATTTATGATCAACCATCGGTGTCGTGTGTCGGTATGTCGAGTCGTAGTTCCAACGTGCTATGTTATGGGCCATAGTGACGTAGTTAAAGTTTAGACACAACCTAACACCTAAGACCTTAATGTGATTATTAGGTCTTCGTTAGCAATCGTAATTGGATTATTTGAAGTGTAAGCTGAGCAACCTAAGGTGAGTTTCACTAACCCTTTAATTGTGAGCCCGTTTGGGCCACAACGAATATACTTAACGGAAAACAACGCTGACATTTTGAGGTATTGCCAAATGGGATATCTGTTATGGAAGTTGGAGTGTTTTATGGGAACACTTGCAACTGTCCATCCTTGGGGTTTCAAATGAAATCCGCAACCAACCACTTAATACTTCAACTCATTTGGGATTTCAAATGAAATCCGGAACTACCATTTTGACACTTAAACTCTTTTTAGGATTTCAAATGAAATCCAGAACAAACGGTTTTAATATGACTAGTGTAGGTTAAAGTCTAAACCAAATGATATCACATGATTTCTAAGGATGCCTTAAAACTTAAAAGTCCTCAACAATTCAGTACCATTAATTTGCGAAGCGAGGGGATGTTGGGTAGATCTACTAAGGGTTTGACAAACCCTGCTCCGCGGTACACAAATGTGTAGCCAACCGGTTGGAGGCCGAACGGAGTTCAATATCAGCCTATTTTAGTTGTGGGTCCCATGAGGAACACAACTGGAGGCACAAACCATCGGCAAATGCCGAACTCTGTTACATCAGCTTTGGTACGAACTTCCTTAGTGCATGGAAACCGGATTAGCTACCCGCGATATCGGTTGACCGCTTTAATCTTTACTTAACTAGTGCATATTCGATAATTCAACACTCGGCAAATTTTTTTTTAAAAGGCAAAGCCCGGTAAAATAAATAAAAGGAACCAAAAAAAGTACACAAGAAGCACACACTTAAACTATTAGGTTGGACAATTCCCAACCTTAACAGCTAAGTGAGCATAAAAACACCACACAACTAACCTAACAACCAAAATACAACGAACATACGAAATATCCAGACTATAGCTAAACCTACATATACAAGGAAAATAAGCAGCAACACCTCTGATCTCACCAGCCAAAATGCACCCAACCTTCCAAGGCAACCAAATAATCATCATAGAAAGGCACCTGTGTTGCTGTAATATCATCAATCTCCAAACCAAATAACACAAACCTTTGTTAGCATCCTTCCTAGTCAGCAACATATGAACCAGTTTCCATGCAATGCCATAAAATCAACCAATCCCAATAACCAGGTAACCCACAACAGCATCCTCAAATTCAACTCAGATCTAATGCTCAGCCACTTTCTATCTTCCCTTACTTTAAATCTATTGTAAACAATGTTATCAAAAATGACAAGCAACCTTCTAGTAACAGCATTCATATCCTTATCAAAACTCCACTTTGACCAACCACTCTCACGGATGGAGTACCAACTTTCAACCCCAAACTGACATGGCCAGTAGCATAACTCCCAAAATACATCTCCAATAATCTTTAAAAACCTGTAAGCACTAAAATAAACAAGCATACAGATCCAAAACCACATGCACCAGCCCACACTATTATAGGCAAAGTGAATGTCTTTCATCTCAGGACCCCCAACCTTAATATCTTTACTACAACAGTTGCCCATCATTTCATCAATCTTGCTGCCAAAATTCCCACAAATGCCCTTAATGGTCTTCAATAAACTATTAGCACTGCAATACACATACCAAGAATTCCATAGCCACCAACACCAGCCAACCTTAACATACTTTGAGTGGGTGATTTTCATCTCAAGATCTTCTAACCCAAAATCTTTGTTGTATCTGCTGCCTAACATTTTATACCATTTCATATCCTTGTTAACAACCCATCCATGATTATAAACCACAGACCCAGCCCTGCAACTGTTGCAGCAGACACCAATCATTCTAGCCATCTCTAAACTCCAGTCCTCCAATATCTTGAGATCCAACAACCCCCCACCCCACCTCCAAATGGAGGCAAGACTCAAAAAAATAGAAAAGAAAAAGGCAGACACAAAAATAGGGACAAAAGGGTTTTGATACCAAGGGCATGTGCTACAAATATAAAAATAAGGGGAGGAAGATAATGTCCTAGGCCCCATGGTATCATCCAACCTTATCTCTCCAGGGTGAATGCACCACCAGTGCCATTTCCATCCTAACCACCAATCACAAGAAGCAGAATTGATCATCAGCCATATGCAGCCCAAATGATCAACAGAACAAAATAAACAAACCAATAAATGTCTCAAGACATTTATTAACAAAAATAAACAAAAAACCAGAGAAAGAAACAGAGATGATGCACAAATGCACCAGATTACTACCCCAGCTTTATAGTAAAACCCAACATCATTTGTAATGGCCCTGTTATTCCCACCACCCCAAATCCTAATCCAACTAAAATCACTCATCTCCTCCACTCCTCCCTTTATAATGCCACCATACCTCACACTCTCCACCCCTCTAATATTGCCAAAGGAAATGAAATGTGTGCAAAATGTACCATAATCCCCCCTGAACCCCTCCCCAAATCTCACCAAATTACTTGGAGCCCATCCTTTCCACCACCTTCCATCCCATAAAATCCCCCCACCCAAAGCCCAAGTAGGCAGACACAAAAAGACCATAAAGACCAAGATGACCAAATCAAAAAAGGCAGCATCACACAGGTGATAATAAAGGATTGTGCAACTTGAGGAGGGACTAAAAATACAAAAATTTGAAGAGGAAAGGTTCATCCTACCTCTCAAGTTACACCACTCATCATCCACAAATAGGCTAATGCAACACTGTTGCCACCAATGACCTAACCACCTCCAATCCATAGCAGAAGCAATGAGAGTCATGTTACCAAAACTCCACATCACTAGAGTGACCCAAAACCAAAATAACTCAGAATTAAAAAATTTTAGAGGGGGAAATGCATTACTGCACCAGAATACTACCCAAGCATTATAGTAAAACCCATCATCAAAGATTAAGTCCCAAAGAGACCCCCCACCCAATGAGGACCACTCAAGAAATCCCATCCAATCATCCAACCACCAGTATAAGAAAGTAATAACACAAATACCCCACCCCATCAAAAGAATATTACATATGTACCTCATTAGATAAATGAAAAGGCAGAAACTTCCATTCCTCATCAGCTTTCAAGACCTGAGTTGAAAACTTCATCATAGTAACCTTCAACTTAAGCCTAACAGCCTCAATAATCAGACCCTGCACCACATCCAAAGGTCTGCTTTTATTCTGGAAAAGCCTCATATTCCTTTCCTGCCAAATGAAATACACCACAGCAGCAATAGTCAGTTTCTTAACAACATTCCAAATAGACTTACTCTTAGGCAAACAACTAATATAATCTTTGACAAGGTTCCAATTATCAGGGGCATCCATCATCTTAGCTTTCCTCTTCAATCTCAACCAAACCTGAGCAGAAAAATAACATTCAAAAAACAGATGGTTATGACTATCAGAAACATTCTCACAAAAAACACATTTCAAATTATCCCCCCCCCCCATTCCACCTATCCAGCCTATCTTGAGTAAGAAGCTTGAATTGTAAAGCCATCCATAAAACAAAAGCATGTTTGGGAATTCTATGGGAAAACCAAACATTGGGAGCCCATTTAACATCAGGCTTAATGTTATTCAAATCATTGTAACACCCTGAAACACTAAACTCCACCAAGCTCCCATCCCTGCTTATCCAATTAACCCTATCATCACTTTCCTCCATGATCCTAGGACATTGTATCCAATTTAAAACAGGATACTTACTAAACCACTCAGCGGGCCATTTCCACCCATTTTCATTCACAATCTCATGCACAGAGGTATTATCCAAGAACCCAGCCCTTAAAATTTCTCTTCTTGGTATGTACATATCCAGTGGCCCCAATTCATGCCATCTATCATGCCAAGCACTCAGCCTTCTTCCAGAACCAACCTCATAGAGAATGTGAGGCATTATCATCCTTCTGCAATGTAGGATTTTCCTCCATGACCAACTCAAACCATCTTTTGGTTGTAAGGTCCAAAAGTTCCTATCACCAACCAAATAAAAACTAACCCATTTCACCCAAATTGAATTTTTACCTGAAATGAGGTTCCAAATATGCTTAGCAATAAGAGCAACATTCATAGTTGTTAAAGATTTAATCCCAAGGCCCCCAGCTTTCCAGCTTTGACAAACATTCTGCCATTTCACTCTAACCTTACCCCTAGCTTTAATCTCCTGGTTCCACAAAAAACTTCTCATCAATCCCTCAACCTCATCCAACACTTTACCAGGAAGAATAAACATGGAAGTCCAATAAATACCAATTGAAAACAAAACAGATTTCACTAACTGCAACCTGCCAGCAAAAGATAAAAACTTGTTCTTCCAACTACTTAATCTCTTTTTAACTTTCTCAATCAATAAAGTGCAATCCTTATATAACAGCCTACTAGACAAAAGAGGAACACCAAGATACCTGACAGGTAGCTTACCAACTTGAAAAGGCATGATAGAACTCAAAACCTGCTTGGTAGCCTCATTCACACTACCATAAAACACAGTACTTTTCAACAGATTAGGAATGAGACCAGAAACACTGCTAAATTCAGAAAGAGCTTCTTTAAGAACAAGAACAGACCTGCTATCAGCATTACAAAACAGTAAAAGGTCATCAGCAAAACAAAGGTGAGTAATCTGTAATTCCTTACATCTCCAGTGAAATTGAAAATCATTATTACAACTAATTTTCCTTTTAATGATGAGATTAAGAACTTCCATCACAAGAGTGAACAGATAAGGAGACAAGGGATCCCCCTGTCTTAATCCCCTTTTACCTTGAAAATACCCATGAAGTTTCCCATTGACATTGATAGAAAAAGATGCTGTTGAAACACATTCCATAATCCAGTTAACCATGATCCCAGGGAACCCAAATTTGTTAAGAATGAATCTCAGAAAATCCAAATCAACAGTGTCATAAGCTTTCTGTATGTCAATCTTATAAGCCACCTTACCACATCCCTTTTTCCTCTTGTAGTGCCTTACAAGCTCCTGAGCAAGTAACACATTATCACTAATTTGCCTTCCAGGGATAAAGGCACTTTGGTTTTCATCAACTATAACCCCCAACACCCCTTTAATTCTGTTACACAAAATTTTGCTTATACACTTGTACACCACATTACAACAAGCAATAGGCCTAAACTCAGAAACATTCACAGGACTAGCAACTTTAGGCACCAAAGAAATACAAGTAGCATTAACCTCTTTCAGTAACTTTCCACTATTGAAAAACTCAAATATAGCATCACAAAACTCATCACCTTTAATACCCCAAGCAGCTTTAAAAAACTTGGCAGTAAAGCCATCCGGTCCAGGAGCTTTGTCATCATCAATGCTCATGAGAGCCTCCTTAATTTCAACTTTAGACACAGGAATGACCATACTATCAGCCATTTCAGCAGGAACAAACTTGTTAAATAAAGACTCTGGGTCATTTATTCCACTAACACTACACTTCCTTCCCAAGAAATTACTGAAATGCTTAACAAAGGCCTCACCTATCTGCTCTCCAAAATACTCCTCACCCTCACTATCTAAAATCCTAGTAACTTTATTCCTATGCTTCCTTTCTTTAACAACAGCATGAAAAAACTTAGAGTTACTGTCACCATCCTTCAACCACTTCATCTTAGCTTGCTGCTTGTTAAAGTGATACTCATCTATTAGAGCATCCTTATAAGCATTGAGGTACACAAACTCTTCATCCCTTAACAGCCCATTACTAGGGTCCTCAACCATTTCCCTCTGAATTTTCTCCAATTCAATCTTAATCCTTTGAGTTTTATCAAATAAATTTCCCTGCTGAAAATTAAGATTCCTCAAAGGCTTTTTCAACCCCTTCAATTTAGAAACCAAACTAAACATTTTAAAACCATCAACCTGCCTATTCCACCCATCTTCCACAATCTTCAAAAAACCAGGCTTCCTAGTCAAATAATTCAAAAACCTGAAAGATTTAGCAATCTTAGGAGAACTTCCCTGCAAGAACAGAATCATAGGTGAGTGATCAGAGGTGTAAAAAGGGAGGAATTCCACCTTAGCTTTCTCAAAAGAATCAAAAAACTCCTGATTAGCCACCACTCTATCAAGCTTTTTAAGAATACCATTACCTCTCTTAGGCTTACTAGTCCAAGTGTATTTCAGCCCATAAGAATTACAATCCATCAAACCACAAGAAACAATGCAATCTCTAAATTGAGTAATAGAGGTGCTAAGCTTAGAATTCACAAAGGTAGACTCAGAAGGATCAAGAATAGTATTAAAATCCCCCATACAAACCCAAGGCAGATCCTGAATCATTTTGCTATGGCAGATAAGGTCCATCCACAAAGCCTTCCTTAGAACAGGAGTAATATGACCATACACAAAAGAACACAAAAAACTGTCATTACTCTCAAGAGAATTAATGATACAATGAATAGCTTGATCATTCATATCAAGAATTTGAACATCCACCTTATGCATATCCCAGCCAATGACAATTCTGGCCCAATCCCTACAGCAAGAGACATTAGAACACCACCTCCATTGATTCCTAATCTGAGCAGTAACAGAATCAATCTTAGCAGCACTCAACCTGGTCTCAGTAAAGCCACACATACAAATGCCATGCTCCCTTAAAACCCTTCTAGTCTCCACCAACCTGTCAAGATTATTCAATCCTCTAACATTCCAAGACATGATCTTCATAGTAACTGATCAGAATTAGAACCAGAAACCCTTACCTCATTCTCCTGATTTTCATCATTCTCAACCAAATCATCTTGCATTTCACAAACTTCTTCAATATTCCTCTCATCCTCTAGAATACAGTCCATACCTTCATCAAACCCATGCTTGTTACACAATATCATAAAAAACTTTCTCTGAGCAAAACTCCAAATACTCCTTCTTTCAAAAGGAGGTACCAACTTGTTAGTAACATATACCAGAACTTCATCCTTTTCTTCCTGGGACAGACTTTTATAGTAACTGTCAAGAGCAGTAGTGAGAATTTTTGTCTTATTAACAGGGATAAAACCATCTTTTGGCTGAATAATAGAAGTACTTTGAGTAGCATTGGTGATATCAGTGGTAATGTCCTCCAAAACTTTAAAAGGATTAGATACCTCAAAAGGCTCCTTATTATCAGGAGGAGCAGAATTTCGACTCTGATGCTGCCCCTTAGGAGTATACACCCTATTCTGAACTCCTTTATTGTCACTTACCTTCCTAGAACTTTCAGGCCTTACATTCCCCTTCACAGCATTCCCCTCACTTTTTCCACTACCAGTGTTCCTCTGCATATTCTTATTAGCAAATTTCTGCCCATCATTCCTGCTCCCATTATTCTCACCTTTAGTAACCTGGGCTTGAGCATTGGAAGCACTATCCTTACCTGCCCTGTAGTGATTCTGCTGATTTGATGTAGAACTACTACCACCATTCTTGCCACTCCCATTCTTTCCCTGATTGTTGGTAGCTTTTCCCCCGAAAGGAACACTATGAAGATTACCTTGCCCAGGGGATTTAACAGGACTACTACCAACATTCCCCTTACTCCCATCAACATTTTTCACCTCAGAGTTCTTTTTACTAACCACAGGCTGAAAACCATCAGCATCCACCCCATTGGCCAATGTAGAAGGCTCTTTACCCGTTTCACCTGTTTCATCAGCTTTTTCCCTTTCTAAAGCCTCAGCCTCTGTTAACATTCTGTTACCACAAGCCTCAAAAGAGTGACCAAAAACCAAGCAATGATGGCAGCTAACTGGTAATCTAGAAAACTCAATATTAATGTCAATGTTCTTCTGTATTCCAAACTCATCAATAGGATAAAAAGCCTTAACAGATGCAGGAAAACATTCAAATACTGGAACATCAATAAGAACTCTAGCAAAACTAGCACTCTCCCTTTTACTGCATTTTTCTGCTGTTATACTATCCAATGTAATTGGCTTACCAATGCAACTAGCAATACTACACATGCTTTCTATGTTCCACATTTCAAGAGGCAATCCATGAAATGTAACCCAGTTAGGGACACACTTAGGCTCAACCCTTTTCAGAACCATACCAGCTTCCCACTTATTAACACAAAGAGGTATACTCCTGATTGCCCAAGGACCAGCTTTCAACACATTTAAAGGCCCCTCTTCATTCTTGAATTTAAAGTAAAAAATACCATTTCCATTGGTTGTCACCTCTTCAATCCCAAATTGCTTCCACATTTTATATATATGGAATCTCACCCAACCAATCATACAAACTGTACCAATAAAATACCCATACAAGTGGTTTTTGTACACCTTCCTAGTTTGCTCAATAAACTTGGGATTTATTATCATAACTTTCTCACCATTTGGAAGAACAGCCGGAGGAATATACTTAACCTCTTTTACTTCCTGATCAACCTCATCACCCTGAACAGCATTAGCATAAGACCGTTTCTCTTCCTTCTTCTTAGCCTCTTCCTTCTGAAGCCTTTCTTCCTTATCAAGCTGCTTCTTAATAAAACCAGCAACATCCCCATTAGAAGCATTCTTAGCAGCAAAGACAGCTGCAGCATCAGCAGGTATATTCTCAAAAGCCTCACATCTAGAATTACCAAAAGGAGCCGGCTTCACTTTCAAAATCAGATCCCTGCTCATTCTTTTAGCTTTAGCAACTTTATTTTGTTGCTCAACTATAGCCTCCCTCATGCTTTTCTTACCATTTCTAACATGCTCATACTTAAGAACAGGGATAGGCACCATACCCTCATTATTGCCTTCCTCCATATTGTTCTGAACTTTGATCACCTCAGACTCAAGCAGGGCAGGTGGATGAAAATCAGGGGATACATTGGTCATTCCCAGGTTAAAAGAGACACAAGTAAGTGAGGAAGAAATGAGATCATATGTAGAGAATAAATTTCCCAATTTAGACTTTGTTTGGCTCAAACTTACCATCCTTCTTCCCAACACAGGATCAATATACATAGAATTCTTCCCATCCCCAGTAGCAGCAAACTCCTTAAGTTTTTTATCCCTTCCAACTTTGAATTCAATAGGAAGAACATCCAAGAACCTATTCTGAAGATCAAACAAATTCTTTTCAGTGTAATCAATTCTCCTCTTAACTTTAGCAGCCATTTTCCTTAAGACACTTGCAGAGTAAAACTTGAATAAAGCTAACAACATCGGGTCATCCTCCCGGAACAAACACTCACTAGATAGTTCAGAAGGGCTAGCAAAGATTTTACTGTACTTGAGATGAGTGTACTTATTGATCCAGCTATAATCCATATGAATAAGAGTTTCAAAACCCTCAGCAGATATAATAACACATTCAGCAGCCAATGGCATAATGAAAATCTCAAAGTTACCCTCCATCTGCCGAGCAACATTACTAAGCATGGTTATATTGCTAAGGTAACCATGGTATCTTTCAGCAAATCCATAGTCATCCTGATGTAAGACAACAAATTCAACCATAGCACTCAAAAACTCATAATCAGAATTTGTAAGCCTAAATAAATCACCCATAGCAGCATCAACTTCCTCATTAGTAGCAGAAATGGAACTAAGCCCAAACTTACCAACATCCTTATCACCAGACCCACCCTGATTCACCATTCCAGCTTTCAATATATGAGAGTTTCTATTCATAGTAGCAGTAACAAACAATTGTGCTCTACATTCAATTTTAAAACTCCTAAACTCACATCGCCCATTTCCAGCATTATTCGATACATCATTATCATCAACAATCACGAAATCAGACTTAGGATGTGGAATTGAATCAGATACTACCTCATTAGCTATCGGATCCGTAACATCATTGGAGCCAATTGGAGATACAGGAATCTCTTCAATAATTGCAGCAGATTTCAATTCCGGCACAGTAATTTCATTAATCGTCGCCTCCATTAATGCCGGGTCTAAGTTTCGGTCATTTAACATCTCATTAATTGTCGACTCCATTAATTTCTGAAAATTCTTCGTAGTATAAACCCTCGATTGATTCATGACTTCACCCGGATCAAGTAAATCAGAAGATTGGACCACAAGATGTGGATCCAATCGAGATGATTCCATGGAATTAGACGGAACGAAGGCAAAAAACACAATAAGAACGAGCAGAGAAAATCGCACCTAAAAACACACATTAATTGGATGACCTGTTCTTAACACTCGGCAATTGTTTTGCAAAACTAATACTTATTTATATGTTGATACATACGCTTATGAGACCGGGCCACTGCATGACATGCCCACTATGAACTCACCAACCGTGAGGTTGACACTTGTGTGGTTTTCACTTTTGCAGATCGCTGAGGAGTATCCACCGGAGGTTGGCATGGCACCGAAGTTACTTATTTTCTTTTTGAACTCAAATTTGGGAACTTAATAACAAATTTATGTTTTGTAATTTAAGCACGTGGTTAGTGCTAAGATACTCATGTTTTCTTTCCGCTGCAAACTTTTAAACTGTTTTATGATGAATGTTTGGACTTTACTCTGATTCGTTTAGTATTTGTAACTAATGGTTGTGGTCCTGGTTTGCTCGCACCCCTTAACGGTATAAACTCCGTTAGTGGTTAATTTGGGGGTGTGACATTTGATGTCGTCCTTCCTCAACTGTGTCGTAGTAGTCCAAATGTTTAGGAACATCGGGCGATTCTTAGTAAGCCACGGGCCACCTTCCAACGCATCAAGCATACCCTTTTCATCCAGAAATTGAAAGAAAAAGAAACCATTAGCATTCATCATAACTTTTACTAAGCCAAACTTTTTCCATGCTTGTTGAACATAATATTCCACCATAGGAAATGCAATCCTATCACCAAGGAAATATCCGTAAAGAGTAAATGACAACTTCGTGTGAACCTTACGAACAGTCTCCTTGGGAATGACAATGTCGACACCCTCCCAACTCGTATCAGATTTTAGAGATCAAAAATTAACAACATTGTTTTTCGTACCAGTAGTCACAGAAGCATACGAAGGAGTAGGCAGATCCGATTTATGTTTATACATTTCAGGGGGACTCGTAACTGCTGGCATAGGATTAGAGGTCAAATTCGAATGTTGCACAGGGTTGTCCGAAACCCTAGCTTGTTCACCTACCGTCGGTTTTCCATGCATGCCATCGCTCGAGCACACCACTCTAGGCACCCAACCACCTTAGGAGTAACAATTTTTTGAGAACCGGTATTCTTAAGGATACCACAAATTGGCTGACGACCACCCGGAATCGTAGTACCCTTATTATCGGGCGGCTTGGAATTCATGATGCATGTTTAACGTGGAGAGCACTCAAAGCCATCGAAACCCTAATCGCTCTACACTAAGCGATAACTAATTCGTTTCACTCGCAAATTAATTCAAGGATCTAAGCAGATACAACTTGAGATCAACTTACAGAGCGAATACAGATCGCTATACACCCGGAAATAGACGACGCATGAATCCGGAATAATACAACGGAAAAACACAGTAAATTACGAATTGCAATCCCAACCCTAATAACCTGTCCATCGATAGCAGAACTCGTTCCATCGAAATCACCACCCGGAGGATGCGATCACTAGTAGGGATGGGAAACCCTAACAACCCACCAATGAGATCACTACCCGTGCGAGAAAATCGATGAATACAGGAATACTAGGGGTGTAGAATGATTAGCGCGAGCCTCTTGGTCACACTACATCAAAAGAAGAAGAAGAACCTGTAAGTGAAATCAGGTATGTCATATGGGAAGAGAAAAAAAGAAATTATATGTGCACAGAGCAAATGGCTCCTACATTGCACATGATTCCATCACAGATAAATCAAAACGGAGTGAAAAAGACTGGGATATGCTTAAGAAGACAAATCCTCTCAACTTTGACGAGGACTAATTACATTTAGCTTGAGTATAGAAGCCAGAGGTATATGAATAAAGAGTTATAGAATTTTCTACAGAAATTTTTGCCAATGATAATGTTGATGAGAAGTATAAGATTTTGACAGCATCAGCTTAGGTGGAAATTGTAATGAAATATGCTTCTGAAGAGTTCCGGTTGAAATCATTAAGTATAGAAGTTCGGCGAAACTAGGTTCAAGCGGAAGTCTTACATCGATACGGAAGATTATCAACCATTCGGAAAACTAAAGTTGAAGCGGAACAGCCTGATTCCAGATGAACTCATATATGCAGCATATAAAGAGTTCAACCAGAATATATCATGACACATCAAATCAATTGTCAACTCGCGGAAAGCAAGTTGTTCCCTCTGTTTTGTATCAACAGTTGTCTACCCTTTAAGGAAAGTTAAGATGCATAAGTTATCTACCTCGTCAATCGAGATTATTCTTCTGGTAATGACCCGACTTTATACATGTAAATGGTCATGATGATCGTATGTGAATCAATGGCTCTCATTGATTTCCCTTAGCACTATATATAGCATATTTGGACTCAGCAAAACACACCTTGTCGATCAACTTGTAATCGTGTAATATTGTTGAGTTAATGCAAATAGTGCCGAGTATATTCTACTTGTGATCTTACTATATTCATTCAAACAACTATTTACATCGAGCCTTGCGACATGCAAACTTATTGAGGATAGAGCGAAGTTTAACTTAATTTCGCAAGGTTAAGCTTACAAGTAAATATTGTTTAATATAAACTATGTGTTTATCTCGATTGTACAGAAAATAAATAAGTAAATAACTCCTTTAATTTCATGACACAATCGACTGACGACTCATTGGTTATTGGTTATGGTGATAGGTATGATCAATGTTTAATGCCAGTAAAACCTAATACTAAGACATATGATGAAAAATAACCATTATTACAATAATTCACTCCACGTTGTCATAACAATATATATGTTTTCTTACACCCAAAAGAAAAAAATAATAAAGTCAAATAAAGGACATCCTAATCATTCTATCATGCTTAGACATATATCCATCATGAATAACAATATACATGCAAGATTTCATTATCGTTTTATCAAAACATAACAAAATATAATATATATATATATATATATACATAGGGTTAGGTTCAAATGAGAACTTTTTATTTTGAGAACTTTTGAGAACCAAATCTCATCCACTAATTTCAGATGAGGACCACTATAATTCATGGGGTGGGGGGGGGGGGTTTCCATATATATAAAGTATGGTTCTCAAAAGTTCTCAAGACCAATTAGTTCTCAAATGATCCTCTCCATATATATATAAGGAAATCTCCCCCATGAATTTGAATGCTTCCCCCCCTGAAAATTAGTGGCTCAGAATGGTTCTCAAAAGTTCGCAAAGAAGAAAGTTCACATTTGAACCTAACCCTATATATATATATATATATATATAGGTTCAAATGATCACTTTTTATTTTGAGAACTTTTGAGAACCATTCTGAGCCACTCAATTTTGGAGGAAGCATTCAAATTCATGGGGGGGGGGGGGATTTCCTTATATATAATTTGTGGCTTAGAATGGTTCTCAAAAGTTCTCAAAACCATTTGGTTCTCAAATGATCCTCCCCCTATATATATATATATATATATATAGGGAGAGGATCATTTGAGAACCAAATGGTTTTAAGAACTTTTGAGAACTATTCTGAGCCACTAGTTATATATAAGGTAATCCCCCCCCCCCATTAATTTGAGTGGTCCCCCCCTGAAAATTAGTGGCCCAGATTGGTTCTAAAAAGTTCTCAAAACCAATTGGTTCTTATTTGAACCTAACCCTATATATATATATATATATATATATATATATATATATATATATATATATATATGGGATAAGTTCAAATGAGAACTTTTTGTTTTGAGAACTTTTGAGAACTAACTCTCAACCACAAATTTCAGGGGGGACCACTACAATTCATGGGAGGGGGGATACATGTAAATAAACTTGTGGCTCAAATTAGTTCTTTTTAGTTCTCAAATCAAATTAGTTCTCATCCTCTCCCTATATATATTTATATATATAAATAGGGTTAGGTTCAAATGAAAACTTTTTGTTTTGAGAACTTTTGAGAACCAAATCCTAACCACTAATTTCAGGTAGGGACCACTATAATTCATGGTGGGTGGGGGGGGGGGGGTTCTATATATATAAACTAGTGGCTTAAAATGGTTCTCAAAAGTTCTCAAAAACAATTGGTTCTCAAATGATCATCTCCCTATATATAATGCAAAAAATCTATTCATCATTATGGCAACTAATTTGACTAATCATCATGTATGATATCATCACAACATTAATGAACATACAACTTAACATGATCAACCCTAGATTTAACGTCAAAACCAAAGTTTGTACCTAAAACCCTAATTTGGACAAGGATATTTATAGATCTAACATTAACGAGCATGGATCACATAGATCTAGCCCTAGTACCACATATAGTTACAAACTTGAATAACGAAATCCATAGATCTAACATTTAGCAACATGCATGGTGGAGATGTAACCCTAATTCAACATAAAGTCACGAACCTGGTCATGAATTCCATAGATCTACTGATTAGGAACATGCATGGCATAGATCTAACCCTAATTCAACATAAAGTTACAACTTAATCAAGTAGCAACATGCATGGTGAAGATCTAACCCTAAGTTGACATAAATTTGCAAGCTTGATCAAATAATCCATAGATCAATGAACATACATCATACATGGCATAAAACTAACCTAATTTAATGATAAAGTTCCGATCTTGATCATGCAAAATCACTAAAACAAAAAGAACTCACAAGAGCCAAGAAGGGTGATGGACAGTGATGAACAAGGCTTGGATCCTCCAAATTTAGCTCCAAAATCCAATGGGTTATGATCTTGAGAGAAATTAGAGGTTTGGTGGCTATTTTAGAGGTTTAGGGTTGGAGAAATGAGGAGCATGGAGGCCAATGTGGCTTATAGTGGAAAACTAGGGTTTTGGTGGAAATTAGGATACTGGCGTATTGCCTAACTCAAGGGTTAGGTTTAGGCGATATGCCTAGAACCTCCCAAATTTAAATTTTGCCCGATTCCTTGATTTACGTTTTGAGAGAAATTAGAGGTTTGGTGGCTGTTTTAGAGGTTTAGGATTGGAGAAATGAGGAGCATGGAGGCCAATGTGGCTTATAGTGGAAAACTAGGGTTTTGGTGGAAATTAGGATACTGGCGTATTGCCTAACTCAAGGGTTAGGTTTAGGCGATATGCCTAGACATGCCTCTAACGAACTTCTCTAAACATGTGGCTTGGTAGAGATCATAATAGATTAGATTCATCTTGAACCCTTCAATCTGATAACCATACAGTTGTCAGTTTTAATCTCATTTTAGTTCCAATATATTTGCAGTGTAATACAAGATTTTACCATCATTCTAGCATAAGCAGAACCAATACGACCAGCTTCTATCACACCCACAGTCTGTCCTTTAAGCAAATTTCCCACATACCTAAAACAATGAACAAAATATGATAATCATCTTACCTATAAACTGTTATTCAATCAGTGATCATCTTAAATGTAGTTTGAATCCATCAAACTGTTATTTAATACAATTATATTTTAGATATTTGATACAATTATAGGTTAGATATTTGATACAATTTAGTATACTCACCATTTAGGTGTTTAATTGATATAAGGTTATTTCTTCTAAATTGCTATTAAGTATTAGACTAGATTTCTTATTAGAATTAGTATTGATGTCACCTAACTGTGTTTTATGAATTGATACTTAGTTCTTACCCGTACTAAATTACGTATACGATATGACTGTTGCCTTTTATATGTGTAACAGTAGATATATTAATTTAGTTTATAAATTTAAAATCTTTTTTGTGATTAAGCTAACTTGAAGACACTCTACTAGCACATATATACACAGTCACCGCCAACCAATTTGGACTTTTTCACAACTCTACGAGGAACAAATATGTGAATCCACAACGAAATTCCTTTCTTAAAGAGTAGTGGACCCACTTTTTTCGTCCATCAATTCCAGAAGGTTCATAATTGATTTGTCATAGATCTATAACAATGGCAGGATCACCATTCATTATATATTTAGGGAATCATAAAACTCAATCAAGATACAGAAAAGATGGTGATACACGCACTTGACATTTTGAAGAAGGAGATACCTCCTCAATGTTACACAAAGTTTGGAACTTCCCCACATTTCTCCCTTGGTCAATTTCCTGCACTTTGCTTTTCATCACAACCAAATTTTGTTCCAGTCCTTATGTGCACCTTGAGGATAGTCCAAGGCTGAAGGCTCCTCAAAACACATTTAACTCATATATAACTTGAAATCTTCACACAACAAATCCATTATAAGAAATCACAATCAAATCAATCAACTATACAATTTAAACTCCATTTGACCCGTTTAAGTTCGTGTCAATATATATATATTCAATAATCTATTCCAATTTCTGAAGGGAATTATAAATCCATGTTATTGACTCTTCTGATAGTCCTAAGTCAAATATCTATTCATGTACACCCAAGAGTGTCAATAATACTATATTCATCCACTTTTAAAGGCTTCATGACTTCATGGTCGTTCTTCGCCCAATTCCCAATTAGTGGCTTTTATGATCTCTTGGTCATTTAATCATCCACATTAAAATTTCATATCACTAACCCCAAGGGCTTATCTCTATTGTATTCATATCATGGACATGTTTAGCCTAATTAGCCACACATAATATTCAAGTAATTCTAATAATAGTTTCACGTATCAATTTATGTCATAGCATAAGCATTCATTATTTCATCATATGTATCAAAAGTAAAATGTTCTCATAACTCATATTCATGCTTTTGATTCAAATTCGGTTATCTACACACATTTTCAAATATAATAAACTTACTTAACAACAGAACCAAATCAAACCAACAATTTTTTTGGGGTACGGGATATGAGATTAACTAATCTTAAATCTCTCTGGTGAGTAGGGCGATTTTGGCGGATTTTTTTCTCCTTCCATCCTAATCGATTTCATCAACCTACTGTATAACGATCTGTAATCGTGTCTGGGTGGATTCAAGTCGTATCTGTATAAGATCCTTGCATCCTTCCTGAATCGTAACGAATTTGTTAGCGGTGGGTTTGATTTTTTTGGATTAGGGTTTGTATTCTTTGCTTATTCCGGCAACTCTCATTCGTTTCCTCAAGGTGTATAACGATATGTTCTTGTTCCTTGATTCGTATTAAGTTGTATCTGCAATAGATCCTTGATCGATTTCTTGTGAATTTATCTGTTAGCGCTTTTCTAGGGTGCGAATTAGGGTTCGACGGCTTTCTTTTTTACGTATCATTGTGTGCATGGCAAGTCACACCCTAGGGTAACCTCCTGATAGGGTTTCATCAAGGCTGTTTAGCAAGCTAAAGAGTACTGACGGCAAGTGTATTCCAAAACAAGGAGGCTTGAAGAATACTTCTGGCTCACAAAAATCAGACAAGGCTAAGAGTGTTGAGTTTCATCTGAGTAATAAAGAAGGTATGCAGCCGAGGGTTGAGGAGGGTTTTCTGAATACCAAAACTGGTCTGACTATATTTGAATCCCCTTTCCAGAGGGCTGATGAAATATTAGGGTCGGCTGTGCTCGAGCCGGAAGGTTATGAACCAGGTAGGAGTGTATCGGACGTCACTGAACCTATCCCTCATGATGATATGAAGGCTTTGTGGGTTCCGAGTGCTCAATCTGGTCCTCCATTGTATGCAGCAACAGTCTCGGGTTCTTTAAAACGGCAAGTTAAATTTCGAACTTTAAAATCTGAGAATTTGGAGGAAGGTGTGGACATTGTCATCCCTAAAGAATCGGTTCGTCTTGTCACTGATAAATTATCATTCACATTGTATGGGTATTTTTTTGGGGGACATAATCGCTTTTCCTGTGGTCCAATACTTTGTTAATCAAGCTCGGAAGAAATTTGGTATTTTTAAGGTTATGATGAATGCAAATGGTTATTTTTTCTTTAAAATCTCCGGTAGAAAAGGAATGATTGATCCATTGGAGGGTGGCCCTTGGCTGATTAAAAATAGGCCTTTGTTTTTAAATATCTGGACTCCAACTACTCAATTAAAGAAAGATGACATCAAGAATATTTCAATTTGGGTAAAGTTGCATAATGTCCCTCTTGCTGCTTATACGGATGATGGGCTAAGCCTTATTGCTACTAAAGTTAGGGTTCCCAAAATGCCTCTATGTGCTTAAATGCATGGGGTAGAAGTAGCTATGCTCGGGCTCTTGTTGACATATCTACTGATCAAGATTTTCTAGAAACGGTTATGGTTGCTATCCCGGATCTTGAGGGTGAATTTTTTTTTTTTGTGAAGGAAACTGTCGAAATTGACTATGAATGGCGTCCTCCAAGATGCCATCATTGTTGTGTTTTTGGTCACAATTATGATGCATGCCCAAAGCAGGTAAAACAATAAGGGGTTAGGGTGATGGATGAGGAGGGGTTTATTGAGCCATATGCTAGAAAGGTGGCTAGAAAACAGACTGGGCAACCTACTAAACTCAATCCTAAGTTTGAATACCTTCCGGCTAAAGCTAAGTCTAAGGAAAATATTCCATAATGCTCCAAAAGTTAATGATATGGTTCACACTCAAATCCATTTGATGCTCTTGCTGATGATGATGGTATCACGGGTTTGGGACAGTTCCAAACAGGGGGTTATAAAGCTGGTTCTTCGCGATCTAGCGGTTCCAAAACTATACATCGTGAATCTGATGTGGACGACGATGTTATAGGGGAAGCGAACAATTAGACGGAGGGGTTCATGGTGTCGGGTCTTCCTAAGATACAAAAAGGGGCAAGCACTTCTTCTGGCCAGGTTTCCAATGGTTAGCATCGCCTCTTGGAACATTAGGGTTTTGAACCGGACCCTTAAACAAAAAGAGGTTCGATGTGTGGTAAAGGACTTTAGTTTGAGTATGTGTGCTATTCTTGAGTCTCGTGTTAACATCGGTAATTTATTTAAGTTTGTAAGGATGTTTTTAGAAACTGGGACTAGACTTCTAATGTCAATATATGTGCTAAAGACACCCGTATTATTCTGGGTTGGGGTCCGAATATGTTTGACGTTATGGTTAAATCAGTTGGATCAAGTTATGCATGTCCAGATTCTTTGCAAGGATGCTAAGCAGGTTTTCTTTTGTTTGATTATTTATGGTGACAATTATTATATGAAAAGGAGAAGATTGTGGGATGATCTTAGGCTGCACAAAGCTTTTATCAATGACAAAGCTTCGGTCATTATGGGTGATTTTAAATCTACTTTATATGTTGAGAATAAAGTTTGTGGCTCCTCTGGTCCGGATCCGGGGATGAAAGACTTCAAAGATTGTGTGATGGATATTGAGGTTATTGATATAAACAGCACTGGATTACAATACACTTGGAATCAAAAACCGAAGACAGGCATTGGCGTCCTTAAAAAGATAGATAGGGTTATGGCTAATACGTTTTTCCTAGATATGTTTCCCTCGGCCTGTGCTATTTTTCAGCCTTATAGAGTTTCTGATCAATGCCCATGTGTTGTTAAGATGAATATTCAGTGCAACCGGAAACCAAAGCCTTTCAAATATGCAAATTTTCTCACAACCAAACCCAGTTTTTTGGAGGCTGTTACATCAGTTTGGGGTTCTCAGATTAGAGGCGTTTCTCAATTCTGTGTTGTTAAAAAGTTGAAGATGTTAAAGACTCCTCTTCGTTCGTTACTTTTTAAAAAGGGAAACTTGCATGAAAAGGTGGCCAATCTTCATAAGGAGCTAGAAAGGGTGCAGCGCCTTATTGACAATGATCCGTTTAGCCGTTCCTTGAGGGATAGGGAGTCATGCACCCTTGCTGATCTAAATGAGGCTTCTTTGGATGAGGAAAACTTCCTGAAGTAGAAATCGAAGGTTCACTGGCTTGCCACCGGAGACTTTAACTCTGCTTTTTTTCCATGCATCCTTAAAGTGCAGAAAACATTGGAGCCGTATTGACATCATTGTTGACAAAAATTGTACTAAGCATGAGGGGGATGAGATCGTTAATGCTTTTGTTAAACATTATGAGCATTTTCTTGGTTGTCAAGGTAATACGGACCTTCATGTCGACCCGAACCTTTTGTTAATCGGCTTGCCGATAGTAGTGCCAACCACATGATTCGTCCGGTTTTAGATAAGGAAATAAAAGATGCTATATTTTCTATGGGTGATAATAATGCCCCTGGCCCGGATGGTTTCTCTGCTGTGTTTTTCAAGAAGGCTTGGTCGATTATGGGTAATGATGTTTGTTGTGCTGTCCAGGATTTCTTCAAGACTGGTAAACTGTTATAGGAAATTAACCACACGATCGTTGCTCTTATCCCTAAGGTGACTACCCCTGCGGCTATAAATGATTACAGATCAATTTCGTGTTGTAATGTGTTATATAAATGCATTAGCAAAACTGTTGCTGATAGGATCAAGTTGGAGCTCAATAATATTGTCGGGATAAACCAATCGGCTTTTATTCCCGGTTAGAGGATTTCCGATAATATTCTTCTACTCAAGAGTTAATGCATAACTATCACCTTGGGCAGGGTCCTCCTCGGTGCGCTTTCAAGATTGATATTCAGAAAGCTTATGACACGGTGGATTGGCGTTTTTTGAGGATGTTCTTTTAGGATTTGGTTTCCACTCCAAGATGGTGAACTGGATCATGACCTGTGTTTCCTCTCCATCTTCTTCCATTTGTGTTAATGGTAATGTTTATGGTTATTTTAAAGTGAAACGGGGTCTTAGACAGGGCTGCCCGTTGTCCCCCTATCTATTCACGTTAGTTATGGAAGTTCTTACTCGGGTGTTCCATCACACTGCGCATCTGAGTTCCTCGTTCAGATTTCATCATATATGTAAGAAGCAAAAAATTATTAATCTCTGCTTTGCTGATGATCTCTTTATTTTTACTAGAGGGGATGTCCAATCTTCTTCCCGCCTTACCCTTGCTCTGAACAGATTTTCTAGAATGTCCGGTTTGGTGCCTAGCCCCCAGAAAAGTATGGCGTTTTTCTCCAATGTTCCTAATGATGTTAAAGCTAATATTCTTGAGGTTATGAGTATGACTAAAGGATCGCTTCCTGTTTGGTACCTGGGTGTCCCTTTGATTTCTTCTCGGCTTTTAGCTTGGGACTCTGCTCCTCTTGTGAAGAGCCTGGAAAATTGTATTACTAGCTAGAAAAACAGTTTTCTTTCTTTTGTTGGTAGAGTACAACTTATTATTTCAGTTCTTTCCTCTATGCACATTTATTAGGCGTCTGTGTTTATCCTTCCCTCTAACATTATTGCTTTACTTGAAAAGAAGATGAGGGACTTCCTCTGGTGTCATGGTGCTTTTATAAAGGGCATGGCTAAAGTTGCTTGGAAAGATGTTTGCACGCCCAAGACTGAGGGGGTTTGGGTATTAGGCGTATTGGGGACATGAACAAAGCCCTCATGTCGGCTCATGTGTGGAGTATAGTGACCAAGCGGGATTCGCTGTGGGTTTCTTGGATTTATTCTTATCGGCTAAAGAATAGATCGTCCAGGGATAGTCCGTGCCCTAGTGTGTGCTGTTGGAGTTGGAGAAAGATTACTGCTATTCGTCCTATTATTCGTCCGTATATTTGGTCTATTGTTAGCAATGGCAGGAGCACCTCTGCTTGGTTTGACAAATGGTCTGAATCTGGACCATTGTGTCATCTTATTTTTCACCGTCATATTTATAATGCAGGTTATACAAAGAATGCTACTGTTGCTGATTTGTTTTCTCAGGATGGGGGGAACTGGCCCGTTGCGTGGAGAAAATCTTTTTCGGTTCTGAACGAGGTTTCTAACACTATTTTACATATGGAGATTGATGATATATTGCAATGGAAATTTGGTGACCAACAGGATGATTTCTCCGCCTCGTTGGTCTGGAACTCGATCTGTACTCGTGCTCTTGCTGTTCCAAGGGGTAGTTTTATTTGGTTTGCACAATGTATTCCTCGACATGCTTTTATGGTGTGGCTTGTTATACGGGAGAGACTCTTAACTCAGGATAAAATCCTTGAGTGGGATTGTACGAGAAGGAGAAATATGAATATGATGTGCTGCCTTCTGTGCTTCAAATGTTACGACTCTCATCATCATCTGTTTTTTGAGTGTGCTTATTCAACTCAAGTTTAGAATAGAGCTCGTTCTAAGACTTACATCAAAGACATGGGCTCTTCGTGGGCTAATATCTCGAATTTCCTTATTAGGAGCTCCTATGCTTCATTCAAGATGGTGATTGCTAAGCTTGTGGTTCACGCCTTGGCCTACTACGTATGGCAGGAAAGAAATAACAGATTGTTCAAGGATCATGCTCACCCTCCTGACTCTCTTGTTGATATCATTTGGGATACTGTTCGTTGCAGACTTATTGGGCTCAAGTTCAAGAAGACCTATAGAGTTTTGCAGATTCTTGATTGTTGGGGTCTTGGAGGTGCTCATAGAGATGAGGATGGCATCACTTAGTTTTCTTGTTTATATTTGGGTTGTTTCCTAGTCTTTTGGTCTAGGTGTTTTTTGTTCTTGTTTGTTTTCTTGGCAGTTTGTTTGGTTTACTTTTTCTAGGGGAATGCCCCTAGAAAAAAACTAGTAAGGACTCTCCTTACTACTTGTTTCTTTGTGTGGTATATATACAGAATCACCGGGGTAACCCTTTACCCAAAAAAAGAACCAAATCAAACCATGGTGTCCAAGCATCACACGTTCATAACACAATCTCTATCTATCTACTATTTACAAACTGGTTTACGTATAATTATAAACAAAAATCTATAGTTGACAAACAATTAAATGTAAAATTTCTGATATTAGTTCAAATCAAATAAGCATAAAAGTAGAAATAAATAAAAAAGGGATAAAAAAATGTGTAATTACCAGTCTGTTCAGCCGAATAAGTAGATACACATTTACAACCCCCCCCCCCCTTTTTGTGAGATAGACTTAAAATCTGAGTTCTGCAACAAAAACAACAGATAAATAAATAACACAATCGATGCTTGTAACTATATAATTAGTGAAAAAAAGAAGTGAACACAGCTACATATCGAATAATTTTGGAGGCTCAAGTAGCAAAATTATGTAATAAAACCGGTGATTGGATAGATACCTTACGATGGAGATGCGATTTTGGGTAAAGAAGGCGGAGGAAGACGATCATAGTAGAGTTACGTGAGGGTTGTTGGTGGCGGGCCTTACGGCATAGCACCGAGTGGTGGAGGTTGGATGAAATCAAACGTACCTCTTCATATGGAGGAGTGGCTAGGATTTCCATTGATGGAGGCTGGATTTGGCGGGTGATGGATTAGGGTTTCGATTGAGAGCCGGTGGGTGATGCTTTGTGAGAGGTGCCATGGATTAGGGTTCAGGAGGTTGTGGGGAGAGAATGAAGACTTATAGTGAGGGGTTCAGATTTTTGGGGATTTTGTTCCGGAAAGTCTTAAGCGGGAGAGTGAAAACTGACTAAGCGGGAGAGTAAAAATTTAGATAAGCAGGAATGGAAAATTTTAGCCACGTTTTAAAATTTAAGTGTGACCATAAGATATTTATAGTCATTGATTTTTTTTCGTTTATTAGGTGGATTATAAATATTACTCTTTGGTCACACATATTAGTATAAGTGACTATGTCGATCAACTTTTAGCCACATCAATAAAAAAAATACCATGACAATTGGTCACATTCAGCCACACTTTTTAAGTGTGCTGCTAATTGTCACGCTTTCTTTTTAAAATGTGACTAATTGTTCTGAATATATGGGTTTTTGTCACATGAATTAAAAGTGAAACAAATACAGTGGTCGTTGGTCATATTTGGCCACACTTTTTTTTGCGTGACTAGTAAATGTCACAGTTGTTTGTAAAAGTGTGGCTAAAGGTATTGAGAATGTGTGTTTTTCATCACACGAATGAAAAATGTGTGGCTAAAAAGGCTAAAAAGCTATATATTTCGTCAAACGTAGAAAAAATATGTGGCTAAAACTAGTGTAAATGACCTTTAGCCACGTTCTTATAAATAGTGGCTATGCGTTTTCAGAAAAACAGTGGCTAAAGGTCAATTTTGACGTAGTGAAACGGATGAATTCATGGTGGATGGGATTAAGCAAATTCGACAAGGGGCAAGCACTCCTTTTTCTACTATTTCCAATGATTAGTCTTGCATCGTGGAATATAAGGGGTTTGAACCGGTCCGTTAATCAAAAAGGGGTTCGGCAAGTTGTTAAGAGACAATAATTTAAGTATGTGTGCTATTTTGGAATCTCATGTTAATGTGAACAGGTTGTGTCAAGTGTGTAAAGGGGTCTTTAATAGTTGGGATTGGACCTCCATTGGTGCTATATGTAGGAAGGGTACTCGAATTATTCTAGGATGGGATGCTACGGTTTTTTATGTCATGATAATTGCCCAAACTGATCAAGTGATACATGCTCGGGTAATCTATAAAAAGTCTAAGCAGGTTTTCTTTTGTTCTATGGTTTATGCTGATAATTATTAAATGAGGAGGCGATTGTTATGGAAGGATCTTCGAAAGCATAATTTTTTTATTAAGGATGGTCTTGGGGTTGTAATAGGGGATTTCAACTCAGCCCTTAATATTGATGACAAGGTGATGGGATCTTCTATGATTGATGTGTGGATGCAAAACTTTAAAGAGTGTGTAAATGATATCGATTTATTTGATATTAATAGTATTGGTCTCCACTTACGTGGAATCAAAAACCTAAACAAGGTGGTGGTATTCTCAAAAAGATTGATAGGGTGATTGGTAATGTGTCTTTTACTGATATGTTTCTTGTTGCGTGTGCCATTTTTCAGCCTTATCGTGTTTCTGATCATTGCCCTTGTGTTCTGAGGGTTGCTTCACATAATAAGGCTAAACCAAAGCCTTTTAAATTCACCAATTTTTTTACTACTAAGCCGGGTTTCACGGTTAAGTCTGTTTGGGGCTACAAGGTTCATGGTGTTCACCAATTTTGTCTCGTGAAGAAGTTAAAGTTGTTAAAGCGTCCTTTATGTGGCCTTTTATTTATGCAAGGTAATTTGCATGCTAATGTTGTTTCCCTTTGCAAGCGTCTTGATGATATCCAACGTGCTATAGATAAAGACCCTTTTGATCATGACTTGAGGGAAGATGAGGTTCATTTTCTCAAAGACAATCAGAATGCGTTGAATGATGAGGAGTTATTTTTGAAGCAGAAATCGAAGGTTCACTAGTTAGCTTCCGGGGACTCTAATACTGCCTACTTCCATGCGTCCCTTAAGAGTAGACTTCATCGTGGGCGTATTGACGTTATTTCTGATAAGCATGGGTCTGTTTTTTAGGGTGAGGTTGTTCCCGAGGCTTTTGTGGATCACTACGAGAAGTTTCTTTGGTGTTTGGGCTCCACCGATTTACCTATAGATCCGGACTTATTCACTAAGGTGCTAGATCCAGTCTCTACTGAGTTTATAATTCGTCCTATTGTGGTAAAAGACATAAAGACACTATATTTGCTACGGACCTGATGGTTACACGGCTGCGTTTTTAACGAGAACTTGGTATATTGTGGGAAGAAATGTTTGTCTTGTTGTTCAGGATTTCTTCAAAACGGGGAAATTGCTATAAGAAATGAATCATACCATCATTGCGCTTGTTCCTAAGGTGACTACTCTGGCTATGATTACTGATTACAGGACAATTTCTTGTTGCAATGTCATCTATAAATGCATTAGTAAAATTATGGTTGATCGGATGAAGATGGAACTTGCTAGTATTGTTGATGTGAACCAGTCTACCTTTATCCCTGGTAGAAGGATATCTGATAATATTCTGCTTACTCGGGAGGTCATGCATAATTATCATCGTTCTAAGGGCCCCCTAGATGTACCTTTATGATTGATATTCAAAAAGCTTATGATACATTGGATTAGCAATTTCTTGAAATGATTCTTCTAGGCTTTAGTTTCCATCCTCGTATGGTGCACTGGATTATGGTGTGCATTTCTTCCCCTACGTACTATATTTATAAGGTGACATCCATGGTTACTTTGTTGGTAAGAGGGGTCTTAGGCAGGGTGACCCTTTGTCGCCTTATCTTTTTACGTTGGTCATGGAGATCCTTACTCGTATCTTTCAGCAGGCGTCCCGTATTGAGTCGTCTTTTAGATTTCATAACCAATGTGAGAAACTCAAGATTATAAACCTCTGTTTTACTGGTGATCTCTTTATCTTTTTGAGAGGCGATACTCAGTCTGCTATGACTATATTTCAATCCTTAAAGATGTTTTCCAGGATGTCGGGTTTGGTGCCTACCCCTCATAAGAGTACAGCCTTCTTTTGTAATATATCTACTGATGTTAAGGTTGGTATTCTCTCGATCATGAGCATGGTGGAGGGTTCGCTTTTAGTTCGCTGTCTAGGTGTTCCTCTCCTTTCTTCTGGACTTGGGCTAAGGATTGTGCTATTCTTGTGGAAAGGCTTGAAAACCGCATAACTAGTTGGAAGAACAGATTTTATCCTTTGTTGGTCGGGTGCAATTAATCATTTCTGTCATGTCTTCCTTGCATGTTTTCTGGTCCTCTGTTTTCATTCTCCCTATTAGTACTGTTTATCTGTTAGAGAAAAAAAAATGCATGATTTTCTGTGGTCTCAATGTGTTTATAAGAAGGGCATGGCTAAGGTTGCTTGGAAAGATGTCTGTGTCCCTAACACTGAGGGCGGTCTTGGAATCCAGAGAATTGGGGATATGAATAAGGCCCTTATGGCTTCCCATGTTTGGAGTATTGTTACTAAACGTAACTCTCTTTGGGTTGCTTGGGTTTATGTTTATCGGATTAAGAATAGAAGGTTGGGGTTGTAAATGCCCTTTTTCGTGTTGTTGGAGTTGGAGGAATATTCTCACTATTCGTCTGTTCATTCGGCACTTCTTCTGGTCTATGCTTGGTAATGGGAGGACTCTGCTTGGTTTGACAGATGGACTGAATCTGGTCCTCTCTGTTAGTATATTTCTCCCCGTGTTATTTTTTCAGCTGTTTTTTTTTTTGTTAATACAAGAGTGGCTGATATATTTCACAATAGGTGGATTTGGCCGAATGCGTGGCTGAATTTATTTCCGGTTTTAATGAGGCTGCAAACGTTCATTGGATCCGGGCTATTGAGGATAAAATTCGTTGGAGAGTTGGTGGTAAGCTTTCTGATTTTTCATCTTCGTTGGTTTGGGATGCCATCCGTCTGTCTAGCGTGGAGGTTCCCTGGACCCGGTTTGTTTAGTTTGCCCAATGCATCCCGAGACATGCCTTCTTGGTTTGGTTGATCATGCGTCAAAGGCTGCTGACTCAGGATCGAATGTCTTGCTTGGGACATCTCTAGGCGCAAGCACATGAACATGATGTGTTGTCTCCTGTGCTATGCTAATTTTGATTCTCATAGTCACTTGTTCTTTCGTTGCTCTTATTCTTCTCGTGTTTGGAGACTGGTCAGGGTGAACACGTCTATGAGGGATGTCTCTGATTTGTGAGCGGATATTCTGGAATCTTTTGTTGACAGGAGTTGTTCTTCTATTGTGACTATCATTGATAAAGCTGATGGTTCATGTTGCGGCCTATTTCATCTGGCAGGAAAGGAACATTTGGATCTTCAAGAACCATGCTCGCCCTCCTGCTGTTTTAGCAGACCTAATTGTTGAAACTGTTCGAAACAAGCTTCTTGGCCTGAAGTTAAAGTTTACTCCGAGATTGGTGCGTACCTTTCATAGGTGGGGGATTCCTGCGAATTCTCTAGATGGCATAACGTAGCCTCTAGTTGTGTTGGTTTTTTTTCCTAGTTTGTTGTTCTAGTTGGTTTTGTAGTTGCTTGTGTCCTGTTTGGTTTCTGTTTGTTTACATACATGGGGGCATGTCCCTGTATGAACCAGTAGGGGCTTCTCCTTACTACTTGTGCTTGTTTTGTGGTATATATATACAAATCACAGGGGTATCCTTTTACCCCAAAAAAATGAAATCGTATGTTAGGAGAAGATAGTAAGGATTCCTCTTTCGAGTGGAGAAGTCTTATCGATTCGTGGCGAGAAGAGCGAAGCCGTAGTTGGGATTATCTCCTATCTCAAAGTTCAGAAGTGTCTGCGAAAGGGACACAAGGCTATTTTAGCTCACGTTAATGAGAAACTAGTGGAAGAGCCGCGTTTGGAAGATATTCCAGTAGTCAGAGATTTTCCCGACTAATTTCATGAGGATTTTCCAGGAATATCTCGGCTTAGACAAGTAGAGTTCAAGATCGATCTGGACCTGGAGCATCGCCAATTGCTAAAGCGCCTTATCGATTAGCCTCGAATGAACTTTAGGAGCTGTACGCTCAATTACAAGATCTGTTGGAGAAAGGATTTATTAGGCCTAGTTCATCGCCATGGGGAGCGCCTGTTTTGTTCGTCAAGAAGAAGGATGGAACTTTTCGCATGTGCATAGATTATTGGGAATTGAATAAGGTTATCGTGAAAAATCGGTATCCTCTTCCGCACATTGATGACTTGTTTGATCAACTTCAGGGTTCAAGTTATTATTCGAAGATACACCTCAGATCTGGTTATCATCAAATACGAGTCCGAGAGGAGGATGTTGCAAAAATAACTTTCAGGACTACTAGGTATGGTCATTATGATTTTTTGGTTATGTCGTTCGGGTTAACTAATGCACCTGCTGTTTTCATGGGTTTGATGAATCGCGTTTGTAAGTCGTATCTGGGTCAGTTCATCATAGTGTTTATCGATGATATTCTCATTTATTCCAAGACGAACGAAGATCACGCTAAGCATCTTCGTATTATTCTTGACTTGCTGAGAAAGGAGCAGTTGTATGCTAAATTGTCAAAGTGCGACTTCTGGATCCGATAAGTGTAATTTCTTGGTGATATCGTTAATGAATCAGGAATTCAAGTTGATCATTCGAAGATTGAGGCAATTAAGAATTGGCCTGTACCAAAGATGCCGACCGAAGTATGCCAATTCCTCGGTTTAGCGGGCTATTACAGACGATTCATTGAGAATTTTTCGTTTATCGCACAACCTATGACAGCGTTAACCCACAAGGAAATGGTGTACAAGTGGGATCTAAAGCAGGAGAATGCTTTTCAAATTTTGAAGCAGAAACTTTGTAGCGCACCTATTCTTTCGATGCCAGAAGGAACCAATGATTTCATGGTATATTGCAACGCATCTATTCGAGGAATGGGATGTGTGCTTATGCAGCGCGATAAAGTTATAGTTTACGCCTCGAGACAACTCAGAGATAACGAGAAGAACTATACGACTCATGATTTGGAGTTAGGAGCCATGGTTTTTGCGTTGAATATCTGGAGACATTACTTGTACGGTACCGAATGCACGATTTACACCGATCACAAGAATCTTCAGCATATCTTTGACCAAAAGGAGTTGAACATGAGGCACGCCGATGGGTGAAATTGTTCAATGATTATGAGTGTGCTGTTATATATCATCCAGGGAAGGCTAATGTAGTAGCCGATGCCCTGAGTCGGAAGGAATCGAAGCTCGAAGCGAGTTCGTGCTTTATAGTTGACAATACACTCGGAATTGCCAGATCATATTCGGAATGCTTGAAGCGTTGAAGGAGGAAAACTTGGAATTGGAATCATTGTGTAGCTTAGATAATCAGTTTGAGATTGATCGGATGAGGCCCGATACTTAGCTGGTAGGTTGTGGGTGCCTGGGTATGGGGATCTCAGACAGCTTATCATGGATGAGGCTCATAAGTCTGTATTCAGTACATCCAGGTTAAGATAAAATGTATAAAGACTTGAAAGCGGTTTATTGGTGGCCAAGGATGAAAACTGATATCGCCGTATATGTGAGTAAATGTCTGACTTGTTCGAAAGTCAAAATCAAGTATCAGAAGCCGTCGGGTTTGCTTCAGCAACCTGTACTTCCGGAGTGGAAGTAGGAGCATATTACCATAGATTTCATAATGAAATTTCCTAAGACTCCGAGTAGACACAGTACAATATGGGTGATTATTGATCAATTGACAAAGTCTACACATTTCCTACCTATTCAGGAAACGAATGGGTCGGAGCAGCTGGCCCGATTATACTTGAAGAACGTTGTCTCACATCATGGAGTTCCTTTATCGATTATATCAGATCGAGATGCGTGATTTACCTCACATTTTTTGAAGTCTTTGTAGAAGGCACTGGGAATACAGCTTGACATAAGCACGACTTATCATCCTCAGACCGACGGTCAGAGTGAAAGGACTATTCAGACGCTAAAGGACATGCTGAGAGCTTGTGTGATGGATTTTGGTGGCAGTTGGGAATCTCACCTACCTTTGGTGGAGTTTTCCTATAACAACAGTTATCACACTGGTATTAGAGCAGCGCCGTTCGAGGCATTATATGGTTGTAAGTGTAGGTCACCAATCTGCTAGGCAGAGGTGGGTGACAGTCAGCTTATTGGACCCAAGCTTATTCACGAAACGACTGAAAGGTTTGTCTAAATCTGAAATCATTTAGCAGCAGCTCGTGATAGGCAGAAGAGTTACGCCAATAAGCGTAGGAAACCCTTGGATTTTTAGGAAGGAGATCGTGTTCTTCTGAATGTTTCACCATGGAAGGAAGTTATTCGTTTTAGAAAACGAGAAAATTTGAATCTGAAATACGTTGGACCGTTTGAGATTGTTGAACGTATTGGTTCTGTTGCTTATAGATTGAATCTACGAGAGGAGCTAAGTTTAGTTCATAACGTATTCCATGTATCTAATCTGAAGAAATGTCTATCAGACAAATCGCTCATATTTCCACTCGAAGAGTTTTGGATTGACGAGTAGTTGCGTTTCATAGAGGAGCCGGTAGAGATAATGAATCGGGAAGTTAAGAAGCTCAAGCAAAGTAAGATTCCTATTGTCAAAGTTCGGTGGAATTCGAAGTGTGGACCAAAGTTTACCTGGGAGCGCGAGGATCGGAGATGAAAAAGTATCCGAACTTGTTTAGAAAACCTGCGTCGAGAATCTAATCTACTTCTTAACTTTCGGGATGAAATTACCCAAAAGGAAGGGATGCTCCTGCTGCCCCTCTTCAATCTCCGAAGAAGACCGGCTACACGGGTAACGCACCTTTGTGCAACAAATACAACCTTCACCACACCCTCGATTGTGGAAATGTCTATTGTGGCCACTGCAAGGCCAAAGGACAAATAGCACGCGATTTCCAAATCGCACATGCTACGGTTCCGGGACTACCGGTCATTTCAAGAAGGATTGCCCGAAAGCCAAGGGTCAAAAAGCCAATCAAGCCAGAGGAAAAGACTTTGTGATCAACCCTGGAGAAACCCATCGTGACCCCAACACTGTGACAGGTACGTTTCTACTTAATAACCATTATGCTTCTGTTTTATTTGATACTGGTGCCGGCAGAAGCTTTGTGTCTACCAGTTTTAGCAAATTATTTGAAAACGCCCCTATTGCCCTAGACAATAAGTTTACCGTAGAATTAGCAAATGGTGAACTAACAGAAACTGGAGTAATCTACCAACGCTGTTCACTCGAACTCTCCGAGCATTCATTTGACATCGACCTAATGCTTATCAAATTGGGGAGTTTCGATGTTGTCATCAGAATGGATTGGTTAGCAAAGAACCATGTAGAGATTGTCTGTCATAAGAAGATGGTTAGAGTGCCACTTGCAAATGGTAACACTCTTAACGTACAAGGCGAAAAGAGTGGAGCTCAGCTTAATATCATATCTTGTATGAAGGCATGAACATTTCTTCGGAAAGGATATCACACCATTTTAGCTCATGTCACGGAAAAGAAGCCTAAGGAGAAGCGTATTGAAGATGTTCCAACAGTTTATGAATTTCCAGAAGTCTTTCCTGAAGACTTACCAGGCTTGCCTCCAGCTCGTCAAGTAAGTTTCGTATCGACTTAACACCCGAATCCGCCCCCATTGCTAGATCGCCTTACCGCCTCGCGCCATCTGAAATGCAAGAGCTATCAAGCTAACTGCAAGAGTTGCTAGATAAAGGCTTTATCCGTCAAGCCACTCCCCATGGGGTGCTCCTGTGTTGTTTGTTAAGAAGAAAGATGGAACGTTTCGAATGTCTATCTACTACAAGGAAATGAACAAGGTGACAGTGAAGAATCGCTACCCGCTCCCAAGGCTCGACGACTTATTCGATTAGCTTCAAGGATCGATTTACTACTCAAAGATTGATCTGAGATCAGGATACCACTGACTCCAAGTACACGGAGACATTTCAAAGACAGCATTCAGAACACGCTATGGTCATTACGAAATCCTCATTATGCTGTTTAGTTTGACTAACGCACCAGCAGTGTTCATGCACTTAATGTTCATGCACTTAATGAACCGCGTATGCAAACCATACTTGGATAAATTTGTTAATGTGTTCATTGATGATATTCTAATCTACTCCCGTAGTAAGAAGAAACACGAGCAAGACTTGAGACTTATTCTGGAATTGCTAAAAAAGGAAGAATTGTACGTGAAATTTTTCAAATGCGACTTTTGGATTCGTGAGGTACATTTCTTGGGCCATGTGATGAATGATAGAGGTATTCACGTGGATACCATAAAAACTAAAGCTATTAAGGACTTGGGTACTCCCACGACTCCAACCGAGATTCGTCAAATCTTAGGTCTCGCTGGTTACTATCGCCGATTCATTGAGAATTTCTCAAAGCCCAGCCCTTGACCGCATTGACTCAGTAGGATAAAAAATTTATCTGGGATGCCAAGACCGAAGAAGCCTTCCAGTTGTTGAAGCATAAACTTTGCAACGACCCAATCCTATCCTTACCTGACGGGACTGAATATTTTGTAGCATTCTGTGTTGCTTCGCATCAAGGTTTGGGTTGCGTGCTAATGCAACGAGAGAAAGTTATCTCTTATGTTTCTCGACAACTAAAGATTCATGAGAAGAATTATACAACCCACGACCTAGAGCTTGGAGCCGTTGTCTTTGCTCTTAAAATTTGGAGACACTATCTCTATGGAACGCCATAATGCATCATATTCACTGATCATAAGATCCTTCAGCACATCTTTAATCAGAAAGTTGAATATGAGGCAACTTCGCTGGGTTGAACTGCTAAATGATTACGAGTGTGAGATTCGTTATCACCCAGGCAAGGCTAACGTTGTAGTCGATGCCTTAAGCAGAAATGAATAGGTAAAGCCGCTTCGAGTTCGAGCATTAAGTATGACCATACGCTCGAATCTCATATCACAAATTCGTGATGCTCAAATTGAAGCTCTCAAACCAGGGAATTTGAAGGAAGAATGTCTACACGGCATGGAGAACCAACTAACAGTGAAGCCCGATGGAGCCATATACTTCATGGATAGAATTTGGGTACCTATGGTAACGTAAAGAAGCTAGTCTTGGATGAAGCTCACAAATCCAGATATTCCATTCATCCATGTGCTGATAAAATGTACTATGGTCTAAGGGAACAATTCTGGTGGCCCAACATGAAGGTCGACGTGGCTACCTATGTTGGCAAGTGCTTGACATGTTCGAAGGTCAAAGCCGAATACAAAAAAACCTCAGGGTTACTAGTCCAACCGAAAATCCCGACATGGAAGTGGGATTGTATAGCCATGGTTTTTATCATGAAACTGCCTAAGACCCTCTCTGGACATGATACCATCTGGGTTATCATCGATCGATTGACAAAATCCGTCCATTTCCTCCCAATGAAAGAGACGGATAAAATGGATTGACTTACCAAAATCTACATAAAGGAAATTGTATCCTAACATGATGTGCCCACTACCATCATTTCCGATCGAGACAATCGATTCACATCAGGATTTTGGCAATCACTCCATAGCTTGTGGTACCTCGCCTCGATATGTGCACAACCTATCACCCCCAGACTGACGTGCAAAGCGAGAGAACCATTCAGACATTAGAAGACATGCTACGTGCTTAACGGAAATCGTAACCCCATTGGGCCCAGTTCGGCCTAATTAGCCCAAAACACTTTATACGAGCCCGCGGCTTAACCTGATAACCCAACCTGACACCCTGATGACCCGACCCAAACCACCCAGCCCGACCCGCGGCCCAAGCGGCCCAGCCGCTCCCTTTCTCCTTCGGTCCAACCGAACCGGCCCACCCTCACCCCTTTGATGTTTTTGGTCCAAGAACAAACCGAACCCACCACCACTGTTTTCATATTTTTTTATAAAATGTAGCCCATCTCCTTTGTAGTTTATAAAATTATGATTACCATAATTGGTGATTACTTAAAGTATTTTTATAAAACTAGTCACATTAAGGTCTCGTACTTACATGATTAAAATAATAGAAATAAGTCACCTACAAGGATCAATTAGTAAAAATTGTCTTTGATCACAAGTCTATTAGCACCTAGATGCCATTTTCATCCACTGCAAGTTGTCAGAGTACTTGCCCATGGTCCAAGGATTAATCTATAGGCTATCAACCAAAGACAATCACCAAAAATCAAGACCCTCTACCACCACGTCAAGCACACCTCAAACTCCTCTCCTTCCCCTCCCTCCCCTCCCTCCTTGAGTTCCGCCAAGAGAATCACACCTCAGCACTGCCTCCACCAAGCAGCCACCTCCGGCCACCCCCTGCCGTTGCTGGAACCGCCGGAAGCCACCCCTTACCATCGTCCTCCTCCATTCATGACTCTTCTAACCCCCATTGTGAGTCATTCTAAACCCCTTCCTTTCTCTATATTTCTACATATATTCTAGCACCTAAGAACCCTTCAAAGTCTTGATGAAATCTCTTTATTTCTACAAAACAACCAAAATGAAAGAAAAGATATGAACTTGTTATTAGTTTTTTTACATTTTGATCTAAACACATTCTTGGCGCCTTTGAGGCTTTAATACTACCAAGATGTGGGTGAAAATCAATAAATATATGGAAATATTGGATATGCACCTTGATCTTTCATTTTTCTATTTATTTTTTTTGGATGATCAAGAAACACACCCTATGACATTGTCTAATGAGCTCATACAATGAGTCATGTTCTTGTTCCACCATCTTATAAATTTCTAATCTACTAAGTCCTAACACTAAGTGTTAGTGGATAATAATCAAAGAACTAATTTTATACACATATAAATTGGTAAAAAGGATACAAAGATTCATGGGAATTAACCTAATAGTTATATTTTGACTATGATGATTTTGGTCCTAACACAAAGTGTTAGTATATATGTTAGTATTTTGACATGGAAATAAATAAAAGTCCTAACTTGTGTTAGTGGATATATCATGGACATGAAAACTATAAAAATCCTAATACTATGTGTTAGTAGATGAATGTTAATCATGGAATTTATATAAAAGTCCTAACGTATTGTTGATGGTTGATTAGTTATGTTTTAGTGGATTTAATGAAAGAAAGAGCAAAATAGATAAATTGTTTTTGCCTAAATCTACTTAAAAATGTCATTTAATACATATCTTGCAAATTATATTTATGACGCATTCAATTGGACATAAATATGGATTTATGACTAAAAAGGATGTTTAAAAGCCTTCGAATTTTCCTCAAAAAGACTAGACACTAAAAGGTGATTTTTTTGTGATATAAGACATGTTTATAACATAAAAAAATACTATAAAATTCGAATCTAGATTAGATCTGTATTCAAACCTTTTTTATAAATATCTTAAGTGGTTTTTATAAACCAAAGTGATCAAAATAGAGGGATGTTGCGCAGGAAGAAAACCGGGATCAAAACGACGGTGTACGCAACGAGAGATCCTAATCTTTGTAAGTTAACTTCGAACCAACCAAACAATATATTTTAATCTTTCAAGTGACTAGAAAAACTATTATTATTAATTTTTTTTAAAGGCAAAGCCCGGCAAAATAAATAAAAGAACCAAAAAAGTACAAGAGAAGCACACACTCAA
>JBCNJP010000025.1:31343072-31393202 GCA_039602395.1 Deinandra increscens subsp. villosa
AGCAGTCTCATAGTATCACTAATCATAATACTATCAAAATTCTCCTTTGCCCAAAATTTCTTGTCGAGAGAGATAAAACTTTCAGCCCCATAATGACTATCATCACTGCAGTGAACAAACATGGAGCTCCAAAGCCACATGCACCAGCAAACATTATCATACTTTGAGTAAATGGCTTTCATCTCAAGATCCCCTGCCTCAACATCTTTACTGCAACTGCTACCAAAAATATTATACCAGTCCATCTTCATATTAACCACCCATCCAAAAAACCAAAAGCCAAGTTTCCTGAACAAAATCCAAAGAGCAACCCTGCAGCTATTGCAGCAACACCAGTCATTCTAACCATTTCTAAAAGCCAACCTTCCAATATCTCTAGACCCAACAGCCCCCCACCCCACCTCCAAATGGAGGCAAGACTCAAAAAAATAGAAAAGAAAAAGGCAGACACAATAAAAGGGACAAAAGGGTTTTGATACCAAGGGCATGTGCTACAAATATAAAAATATGGGGGGGGGGGGGGGAAGATAATGTCCTAGGCCCCATGGTATCATCCAACCTTATCTCTCCATGGTTGATGCATCCTACTTCCGTACACATCCTAACCACCAATGAACAATAGCAGATCTGATCACCAGCCAAGATTGACCCAAATGATCAGTAGAACAAGTATATGAAAATAGCAAATGCCACAAGGCACTTACCAAAAACAACACAAGAGAACAGGAATGCAAACAAGAGGGTACATAAGTACACCAGAGTACTACCCAAGCATTATAGTAGAACCCAACATCATAAGTAATGTCCTAAGAGAACCCCCCACCCCAATTCCTTCTGATAAAAGCATTATCACTCATCTCCACCACACCTCCCTTATTAACAACCCCATACCTCTCACTCTCATCCCCTCTGAAATAGCAAAAGAAAGTGAGATGTGTGCAAATAGTACCATAATCCCCCCCACATCCAACCCCAAATCTCACAATGCTACTTGGAGCCCTTCCTCTCCACCACCTTCCATCCCATAAAGTCCCCCCACCCAAAGCCCAAGTAGGCAGACACAAAAAGACCAGAAAGACCAAGAAGACCAAATCAAAAAAGGCAGCATCACACAGGTGATAATAAAGGATTGTGCAACTTGAGGAGGGACTAAAAATACAAAAATTTGTAGAGGAAAGGTTCATCCTACCTCTCAAGTTACACCACTCATCATCCATAAAAAGGCTATTGCAACACTGTTGCCACCAATGTCCTATCCTCCTCCAACCCATAGTAGAAGCAATGAGAGTCATGTTACCAAAACTCCACATCACTAGAATGAACCAAAACCAAAATAACTCAGAATTAAATAATTTTAGAGGGGGAAATGCATTACTGCACCAGATTACTACCCAAGCAATATAGCAGAACCCATCATCAAATATTAAATCCCAAAGAAACCCCCCACCCACAAAGGACTAATCAAGAAATCCCATCCAATCATCAAACCACCAATATAAGAATGTAATAACACAAATACCCCACCCCATCAAAAGCATATTACAAATGTACCTTATTAGATAAATGAAAAGGCAGAAACTTCCATTCCTCATCAGCTTTCAAGACCTGAGTTGAAAACTTCATCATAGTAACCTTCAACTTAAGCCTAACAGCCTCAATAATCAAACCCTCCACCACATCCAAAGGTCTGCTTTTATTCTGGAAAAGCTTCATATTCCTTTCCTGCCAAATGAAATACACCACAGCAGCAATAGTCAGTTTCTTAACAACATTCCAAATAGACTTACTCCTAGGCAAACAACTAATATAATCTTTGACAAGGTTCCAATTATCCGGGGCATCCATCATCTTAGCTTTCCTCTTCAATCTCAACCAAACCTGAGCAAAAAAATAACATTAAAAAAACAGATGGTTATGACTATCAGAAACATTCTCACAAAAAGCACATTTAAGATTATTCCCCCCATTCCACCTATCCAGTCTATCTTGAGTAAGAAGCTTGAATTGTAAAGCCATCCATAAAACAAAAGCATGTTTGGGAATTCTATGAGAAAACCAAACATTGGGAGCCCATTTAACATCAGGCTTAATGTCACTCAAATCATTGTAACAACCTGAAACACTAAATTCCACCAAGCTCCCGTCCCTGCTTATCCAATTAACCCTATCATCATTTTTCTCCATAATCCTAGGACATTGTATCTAATTCAAAACAGGATACTTAATAAACCACTCAGCCGGCCATTTCCACCCATTTTCATTCACAATCTCATGCACAGAGGTATTATCCAAGAACCCAGCCCTTAAAATTTCTCTTCTTGGTATGTACATATCAAGTGGACCCAATTCATGCCATCTATCATGCCAAGCACTCAAACTTCTTCCAGAACCAACCTCATAGAGAATGTGAGGCATTATCATCTTCCTGCAATGTAGGATTTTCCTCCATGACCAACTCAAACCATCTTTTGGTTGTAAGGTCCAAAAGTTCCTATCACCAACCAAATAAAAACTTACCCATTTCACCCAAATTGAATTCTTACCTGAAATGAGATTCCAAACATGTTTAGCAATAAGAGCAACATCCATAGTTTTTAAAGATTTAATCCCAAGACCCCCAGCTTTCCAGCTTTGACAAACATTCTGCCATTTAATTCTAACCTTACCCCTAGCTTTTAATCTCCTGATCCCACAAAAAACTTCTCATCAATCCCTCAACCTCATCCAGCACTTTAACAGGAAGAATAGACATGGAAGTCCAATAAATACCAATTGAAAACAAAACAGATTTCACTAACTGCAACCTGCCAGCAAAAGATAGAAACTTGTTCTTCCAACTACTTAACCTCTTTTTCACTTTTTCAATCAATAAAGTGCAGTCCTTATATAACAGCCTACTGGACAAAAGGGGAACACCAAGGTACCTGACAGGAAGCTTACCAACTTGAAAATGCATGATAGAATTTAAAACTTGTTTGGTAGCCTCATTCACACTACCATAAAACACAGTACTTTTCAACAGATTAGGGATGAGACCAGAAACACTGCTGAATTCAGAAAGAGCTTCTTTAAGTACAAGAACAGACCTGCTATCAGCATTACAAAACAGTAAAAGGTCATCAGCAAAACAAAGGTGAGTAATCTGTAATTTCTTACATCTCCAGTGAAATTGAAAATCATTATTACAACTAATTTTCCTTTTGATGATGAGATTCAGAACTTCCATCACAAGAGTGAACAGATAAGGAGACAAGGGATCCCCCTGCCTTAATCCCCTTTTACCTTGAAAATACCCATGAAGTTTCCCATTGACATTGATAGAAAAAGAAGCTGTTGAAACACATTCCATAATCCAGTTAACCATGACCCCAGGGAACCCAAACTTGATAAGAATGAATCTCAAAAAGTCCAAATCAACAGTGTCATAAGCTTTCTGTATGTCAATCTTGTAAGCCACCTTACCACACCCCTTTTTCCTCTTATAGTGTCTTACAAGCTCCTGAGCAAGTAACAAACACATTATCACTAATCTGCCTTCCAGGGATAAAGGCACTTTGATTTTCATCAACTATAACCCCCAACACCCCTTTAATTATGTTACACAAAATTTTGCTTATACACTTGTACACCACATTACAACAAGCAATAGGCCTAAACTCAGTAACATTCACAGGACTAGCAACTTTAGGCACCAAAGAAATACAAGTAGCATTAACCTCTTTCAGTAAATTTCCACTATTGAAAAACTCAAATATAGCATCACAAAACTCATCACCTATAACACCCCAAGCAGCTTTAAAAAACTTGGCAGTAAAGCCATCCGGTCCAGGAGCTTTGTCATCATCAATGCTCATGAGAGCCTCCTTAATTTCCACTTTAGACACAGGAAGGACCATACTATCAGCCATTTCAGCAGGAACAAATCTTTTAAACAAGGACTCCGGGTCATTTATTCCACTAACACTACACTTCCTTCCCAAGAAATTACTGAAATGCTTAACAAAGGCCTCTCCTATCCGTTCTCCAAAATACTCCTCACCCTCACTATCTAAAATCCTAGTAACTTTATTCCTATGCTTCCTTTCTTTAACAACAGCATGAAAAAACTTAGAGTTACTGTCACCATCCCTCAACCACTTAATCTTAGCTTGCTGCTTGTTGAAGTGATACTCATCTATTAAAGCATCTTTATAAGCATTGAGGTACACAAACTCTTCATCCCTTAATAGCCCATTACTAGGGTCCTCAACCATTTCCCTCTGAATTCTCTCCAATTCAATCTTAATCCTTTGAGTTTTATCAAATAAATTTCCCTGCTGAAATTAAGATTCCTCAAAGGCTTTTTCAACCCCTTCAATTTAGAAACCAAACTAAACATTTTATAACCATCAACCTGTCTATTCCATCCATCATCCACAATCTTCAAAAAATCAGGCTTCCTAGTCAAATAATTCATAAACCTAAAAGATTTAGCAATCTTAGGAGCACTTCCCTACAAGAATAGTATCATAGGTGAGTGATCAGAGGTGTAAAAAGGAAGGAATTCCACCTTAGCTTTCTCAAAAGAATAAAAAAACTCCTGATTAGCCACCACTCGATCAAGCTTTTTGAGAATACCATTACCTCTCTTAGGCTTACTAGTCCAAGTGTACTTCAGCCCATAAGAATTACAATCAGTCAACCCACAAGAAACAATGCAATCTCTAAATTGAGTAATAGAGGTGCTAAGTTTAGAATTCACAAAGGTAGACTCAGAAGGGTCAAGAATAGTATTAAAATCCCCCATGCAAACCCAAGGCAGATCCTGAATCATTTTGCTATGGCAGATAAGGTCCATCCACAAAGCCTTCCTTAGAATAGGAGTGATATGACCATACACAAAAGAACACAAAAAACTGTCGTCACTCTCAAGAGAATTAATGATACAATGAATAGCTTGATCATTCATATCAAGAATTTGAACATCCACCTTATGCATATCCCAGCCAATGACAATTCTAGCCCAATCCCTATAACAAGTGACATTAGCACACCACCTCCATTGATTCCTAATCTGGGCAGTAACAGAATCAATCTTAGCAGCACTCAATCTGGTCTCAGTAAAGCCACACATACAAATACCATGCTCCCTTAAAACCCTTCTAGTCTCCACCAACCTGTCAAGATTATTCAATCCTCTAACATTCCAAGACATGATCTTCATAGTAACTGATCAGAATTAGATCCAGAAACCCTCACCTCATTCTCCTGATTTTCATCATTCTCAACCAAATCATCTTGCATTTCACAAATTTCTTCAATATTCCTCTCATCCTCTAGAATACAGTCCATACCCTCTTCAAACCCATGTTTGTTACAAAATATCATAAAAAACTTCCTCTAAGCAAACCTCCAAATACTCCTTCTTTCAAAAGGAGGTACCAACTTGTTAGTAACATATACCATAACTTCATCCTTTTCTTCCTGGGACAGACTCTTATAGTAACTGTCAAGAGCAGTAGTGAGAATTTTTGTCTTATTAACAGGGATAAAACCATCATTTGGCTGGATAATAGAAGTACTTTGAGTAGCATTGGTGATATCAGTGGTATTGTCCTCCAAAACCTTAAAAGGATTAGACATCTCTAAAGGCTCCTTTTTATCAGGTGGAGCAGAATTTCGACTCTGATGCTGCCCCTTAGGAATATACACCCTATTCTGAACCCCTTTATTGTACCTTCCTAGAAATTTCAGGCCTTACATTCCCCTTCACAGCATTCCCCTCACTTTTTCCACTACCATTGCTCCTCTGCTTATTCTTGTTTGCAAATTTCTGCCCATCATTCCTGCCCCCATTATTCTCACCTTTAGTAACCTGAGCTTGGGCATTGGAAGCACTATCATTACCTGCCCTGTACTGATTCTGCTGATTTGATGTAGAACTGCTACCACCATTCTTGTCACTCCCATTCTTTCCCTGATTGTTAGTAGCTTTTCCCCCCGTTAAAACACTATGAAGGTTACCTTGTCCAGGGGATTTAACAGTGCTACTACCAACATTCCCCTTACTCCCATCAACATTTTTCACCTCAGAGTTCTTTTTACTAACCACAGGCTGAAAACCATCAGCATCCACCCCATTGGCCATTGCAGAAGGCTCTTTACCCGTTTCACCTGTTTCATCAGCTTTTTCCCTTTCTAAAGCCTCAGCCTCTGTTAACATTCTGTTACCACAAGCCTCAAAAGAGTGACCAAAAACCAAGCAGTGATGGCAACTAACTGGTAATCTAGAAAATTCAATATTAATGTCAATGTTTTTCTGCATTCCAAACTCATCAATAGGGTAAAAAGCCTTAACAGATGCAGGAAAATTTTCAAATACTGGAACATCAATAAGAACTCTAGCAAAACTAGCATTCTCCCTTTTACTACATTTTTCTGCTGTTATACTGTCCAATGTAATTGGCTTACCAATACAACTAGCAATACTACATATGCTTTCTATGTTCCACATTTCTAGAGGCAATCCATGAAATGTAACCCAATTAGGAACACACTTAGGCTCAACCCTCTTCAGAACCATACTAGCTTCCCACTTATTAACACAAAGAGGTATACTCCTGATTGCCCAAGGACCAGCTTTCAACACATTTAAAGGCCCCTCTTCATTCTTGAATTTAAAGTAAAAAATACCATTTCCATTGGTTGTCACCTCTTCAATCCCAAAGTGCTTCCACATTTTATATATATGGAATCTCACCCAACCAATCATACACACTGTACCAATAAAATACCCATACAAGTGGTTTTTGTACACCTTCCTAGTTTGCTCAATAAACTTGGGATTTATTATCATAACTTTCTCACCATTTGGAAGAACAGCCGGAGGTATATACCTAACCTCTTTTATTTCCTGATCAACCTCATCACCCTGAACAGCATTAGCATAAGACCGTTTCTCTTCCTTCTTCTTAGCCTCTTCCTTCTTAAGCCTTTCTTCCTTATCAAGTTGCTTCTTAATAAAACCAGCAACATCCCCATTAGAAACATTCTTAGCAGCAAAGACAGTTGCAGCATCAGCAGGTATATTCTCAAAAGCCTCACATCTAGAGTTACCAAAAGGAGCAGACTTCACTTTCAAAATTATATCCCTGCTCATTCGTTTAGCCTTAGCAACTTTATTTTGTTACTCAACCATAGCCTCCCTCATGCTTTTCTTACCGTTTCTAACATGCTCATACTTAATAATAGGGATAGGCACCATACCCTCATTACTACCTTCCTCCATATTGTTCTGAACCTTGATCACCTCAGACTCAAGCAGGGCAGGTGGATGATAATCAGGGGATTCATTGGTCATTCCCAGGTTAAAAGAGACACAAGTAAGTGAAGAAGAAATGAGATCATATGTAGAAAATAAATTTTCCAGTTTAGACTTTGTTTGGCTTAAACTGACCATCCTTCTTCCCAACACAGGATCAATATACATAGAATTCTTCCCATCCCCAGTAGCAGCAAACTCCTTAAGTTTTTTATCCCTTCCAACTTTGAACTCAATAGGAAGAACATCCAAGAACCTATTCTGAAGATCAAACAAATTCTTTTCAGGGTAATCAATTCTCCTCTTAACTTTAGCAACCATGTTCCTTAAAACACTTGCTGAGTAAAACTTGAATAATGCTAACAACATCGGGTCATCCTCCCAAAACAAACACTCACAAGATAGTTCAGAAGGGCTAGCAAAGATTTTACTGTACTTAAGATGTGTGTACCTATTGATCCAGCTAGACTCCACAGGAATAAGAGTTTCAAAACCCTCAGTAGAGATAAGAACACACTCAGCAGCCAATGGCATCATGAAAATCTCAAAATTAACCTCCAATTGCCGAGCAACATTACTAAGCATGGTAATATTGCTAAGGTAACCATGGTATCTTTCAGCAAATCCATACTCATCCTGATGTAAGACAACAAATTCAACCATAGCACTCAAAAACTCAGAATCAGAATTTGTAAGCCTAAAAAAATCACCCATAGCAGCATCAACTTCCTCATTAGTAGCAGAAATGGAACTTAGCCCAAATTTACCAACATCCTTATCACCAGACCCACCCTGATTCACCATTCCAGCTTTCAATATATGAGAATTTTTGTTCATAGTAGCAGTAACAAACAATTGTGCTCTACATTCTATTTTAAAACTCCTAAACTCACATCGACCATCTCCAGCATTATTCGATACATCATTATCATCAACAATCACAAAATCAGACTTAGGATGTGGACTTAAATCAGATACTACCTCGTTAGCTATCGAATCACTAACATCATTGGTGCCAATTGGAGATACAGGAATCTCTTCAATAATTGCAGCAGATTTCAATTCCGGTACACTACTTTCATTAATCGTCGCCTCCATTAATGCCGGATCTAAGTTCCGGGCATTTAACATCTCATTAATTGTCGACTCCATTAATTTCTGAAAATTCTTCGTAGTATAAACCCTCGATTAATTCATGACTTCACCCGGATCAAGCAAATCAGAAGATTGGACCACGAGATGTGGATCCAATCGAGATGATTCCATGGAATCAGACAAAACGAAGGCAAAAAACTCAATAAGAACGAGCAGAGAAAATCGCACCTAAAACCACACACAGTTAGACCAGAGAAAGATTTTGGTTAGAAAAACTATTATTAAAACATCTACTTGAAAAGTCATAAAAAACCCAAGTGTCATAAAAAGCAATTTATAAACAAAACCGGTTACTACGATTTCTAAAAGTTGAAATAAAAATTTTAGTTCATAAAATATTAGGATTTCTATTATCCTTAAATCACTAAATATTTTGACTCGAAACTAATTATTACGTATATTTAACGCGTAATAAAAAACGTACGCATTTTCGAAAGTTTAAATATTCGCTAAACACTAGTTATTTTAAAAACTTGTTGTAATTGGAAATTTATAATTAGAAATACATATATATTCAATCGAACAATAAAAATACTAATAGACATTTTATTTAAACAAATGTTCAAAACTTGATTGATATATTTTCTCAGTGATTTCTTTATTTTATGATATATCTTTTATATTTATTTGAACATAAGTATAATCATTAAACATACGTATTTATTTGAACAATAAAATACTAACGATCGGGTTTTCCCAAACGAATACAAACGGAATACATCAAGACTTGAACGGTATCACTTGGGTATTGTTACTCAAATGATCAAGACCCTCATGCAATTGTCTTATTTATATATTATTAGGACATTACTTGCTAGCTAGAGTATCCGACACGTTACTTCTCACTAGATTACCTGATCAGGTGAGTTTCACGGCCCCTTTCTTTTAAATTGTTTTAAATACTTTGGGGGGAGAAATCATGAACAATCAAACCTTTTTACTTGATATTATGGCTTAACTATTAGACGTATGATTAAATGTTCTTTTACTTACCAATTACAGTACATTTCGTCATATAACATTTGTAAACAAAATCTCACTATTAGTTCATTTCAATTAGTTTCAGTCCAAAATGATAACTAGTGAATAGATCTATTTGGGTTGATAACCCTACTTACGATTGGTCGCTCCAATCGACTCCATGGTTTTAGTCAATAAGTACATGCCAGTTATTCTGTTCCATTCGATATTTCTTGTGCGAGATGCCATGAATGGGTAAATCTGTTAGTGTTTGAAATCAAGGTTCATGTGAGATCATACAATAACAACGGTAATCCAATTTAATATCTAGTATGCCATAAACTATTTTACAAATATATTTGTAGAGTCTTAAACCTGTGAACTCACCAATATTACGTTGACCTTTTAAACTCGTGTATTCTCAGGTAAAAGAGCTATAACCAAGACATGCAAATGGGGCTTTCTAATAACTATTGGACCTGTAAGATCCAGAGTCATAGTCTGTAACATCCTAAAATTTGATAAACGCTCAAAGAATATGTGGCTAATGTATATGTGTTAGATAGCTAAACGTGATAAAATGTGTAGAAAATGTATGTTTACCCATTACCGGGTAATAAATTGATAAAAGATGATAATATACATGTTGATTGATAAAATGAGATAAGGAAATAAGGTAGATACATGTTTTATATCAAAGATAATTGATATATATGATGTTAGCATGAAAAACGTAGTTAAACGTTAATATGATAGAAATAAATAATAACCGAGAGAAAATGCCTTTACGTGATTACATTATATTGAATATGTGTATAAATGTGTATTTGAATAGTATAGATGCATATGAAATATTCATTTGATGAATATATGTGTGGGAATACGTGTTAGAATAGTTAAACATAGATAATTAAGAACGTGTTTGAACGTTAAAAGGATTGTTAAAAATAAACAATACATAACGTATATGAGTATTATATGTGTTTATATTTATTTTACATTAGAAATATATCCTAATATGTTTTGGAACATAAAATGATAAAGTATGTAAAGTTAGAGGGGCTAAATTGCAAATTGTGAAAAGTATATAAATAAATATATAAATATATACGTGTTTATATATATTATCGAACGTATCCCGAACCTTAAAAATATTATAAATATATCCCATGATGTTTTAGAGCATAAAATAATAAAAGAATAGAAGTTCGGGGGGTGAAAGTGCAATTAAATAGAAGTAAAGGGGCTAAAAGAGTAAATTATCAAATTTGGCCGGAAGTAGGGAGGCTCGCGTATCGCGTAGCCTTTCCCCCTATACAGGGCGATACGCAAAGGAAGCAAGAATATCATAAAGCTTCCAGGTCCGTTTTTATCCACGTCTCTCGACTTGTTGTGCACGAATTCGCCTCCTACGCGTCGTTTTTGGCCAGCTTATCATCATGGATACCTGGAGGGACCTTGGACGCACTGAATGAGTATAAATAGAGCATCAATTTGTCCTTTAATCCTCACACTTTCTCCAATTCTTCCTTTAAAAACCCTAAAACGAACCCAGAACTTCGTCGATCAAATTCTCTCGAATGGTGAGGAGTTAAAGGTTGATTTTCTGCAGTTGAGCTACCCTAGTTATGGTATATAATAACCTCTTTCAGTTTTTGATAATATTGTCTCTAAGTATGATTTCTAAAACTATACAAAAATTAGGGTTCTTGAGCTTGTTTTGCTAAAATTGGGTGCTCGGGTGGGAATTAGGGTCTGAATTTTTGTAGGTAATCCTAAAATAATGTATTACAAGAAATCCATAAGTTTATTTTATAATTAGAAAAGGATTGCTAAAGGTTTTTCTAACGGGTCAAAATTAGGGTTTTCATAACGTTGTTCTGCCCAAATTGAGCGAACAGTATTGAATTAAGCTTTGATATTTTTAAGCATATTATAAAATGTTATAATGGAGTAACACATTAAGTTGGTTTGAAAAGAAAATAAGTTTTGATAAAGAAATGAGAAAAATGGGGTATTAGGGTTTTGAAATATGATTATTTAATATAAAATAATTCGGAGGGTATGGGGACTTGATTTTTGGTGTAGTAACATGTTTATATATATAATAAACATATATGACTTTAAAATGGATAAATTACCAAGAATTAAAGATACTGAGTTAATCTGATATTTAGAAGTTCGTGCGGACCAGAAGGGTAAGCCCATGTACTCTGGAGTTTCTGGCAAAGCGGGGGTGTCGCATAAATCCCAACTAGGACCTGGCATTCCTCACTACGCGATCCCGGGGTGAGCGTTTACTTATAGGAATGCGCGTGTTCGTATTATCGTTAAGAAAAGAATAACTGCTTAAAGGGCATTTTGGTCATTTTAACCTTTAATAGGGATAAACTTAAAAACTGAATATTATTAAGTTAATAAGATGTTAAAATAAACATAGAAAGTGTTTATTGTATAAAACATTGCGTTAACGCCATACGATATGCAAATTAGGTTAAATCGGGAATCGTTGCGGGAGTTCAGTCCAAGTAAACCGATTAAAGATATAAGGTGAGTTCTATAAGCCCACTCTTAAATGTTTTAAATGTTTTAAATATTTTCGGGCTGATATATATACAAATGTTATAAAATGCATTCAAATGATTTATAACTGAAATGTTACCTATTTAAGTGTTAAGCTGTCAAACTACCTTTAAGTGAATATATATCAAACTGCTAAAGTACTAATTGTTCAATGGATATTTGAACTGTTAAATTGTTGTTGGATTGATATATATACGTGAACTATTAAGAAAACGCATTAAAATACATATACGTGAAATGTGTTAAATTGATAATCGGTTAAAAAGCTTTTGGGCCAATATTTATATATGATATGTTATGAAAATGATTTTAAATCATTTATGCGTGTTATTACGTAATTATGATGACCGTGATATGATATGTGCTATGTTTGCTTTGAACTTATAAATAGTCAAGTGATAAAGGAATATTAATAGACGTTATAGTGAATATGTATGATTATATGAGAACAGGTGATGCATTCGCTTTATTATTATGTGGTGGAAGCATAATAGTAATAGTTACCCGGGATATCGGAAGCTTGGTGGATACGTGCTGGTACATCCTATATATAAACTCTAATGGTAAATTGGGGGATGTCCACTTGTTGCAGTATATGAATGCCTTATCATTGTTTACTAATAACCCTAAGTCACTTAGGTATTTAACTAGGGGCGGGTTGTAGTACATGGGGAGTTAGGAAGTAGTGTTACTCAATGGGGTTAGGGTCACTACAAATAGAAAGGGAGAGAAAGCTACTCTCCGTTATAGGGAATGCTAGGGTAAACTCGGCAGCTAGCAGAAAAAGGTAAACGGTGCGACTGTCCGTTATAGGGAATGCCCTAGAAGGGTAAACTCGGCAGTTAGCAAATAGGGGAAAGCGGTGCAACTGTCCGTTATAGGGAATGCCCTAGAAGGGTAAACTCGGCAGCTTGCAAGAATAGTATCTCTGCTTATGTTAAGCAGGGTTAGACGGATAAAAGGTTGGGGTTGTAGGAAAAGAGTAGAGGGGATAGTGGGACAAATGGTTTTATAGGGGGTATATCTTGTTAAGGAATATTATGTGTTGTATAATTGCGATATATGTTATACTTGATAAATGTTTGTAAAAAGGGATCTTGCAGGTCCAAAGATTTTAAACCTTACGCCAAGGTAAAGTTCTAAAATATAGAACTCACCAGCGTATGCTGACCTTTCCAAGAGTGTATGTATGTCAGGTCAAGGTGAGACTTTAGGTAGGAACGAAAAGGCCCTTGTGATAAGGGATTAGACGGGCAAGCTATCAGGAAGGGAGGTTTTGGCAAGCTGGCATAGATAGAGTAATAAAATGTAGTGATAGTTAGTATTTCCTTATGTAAATTATATCACTTACTTGTAGTACTTGGCATATAAATAAAAGTTTGAAATTTACGCTGCTTAGTTATCTCTATTGATACCTTGTGTTCATGAGTAAATCCAATGCGTGACCCCTCCTAGAGCCAAGTCTGGGAGTGGGCATCACATAGTGCCTACCTATCCCTAATTTAACATTAAGTATTTTCTAATTATCAATTAAGACTTTGTTATTCGAAATATAAGACTTTACCATGTCACCACAACTTTTTCCACCGCAATCAATGATATGTCTTTTTCTAACAATGTTTGAATAAAGTAGAAGTCTTTCTATGTACCCACGACTATGATTCCATCAATTCACACACCTCAGTTCTCAAATGTTCAGGGTGTGACATTCACTAAGCCCAATGATTCACAAGAATTTACCAGTAATGAGCTCAGCTTTGAACATCAGACTTCTGAATCAATTCCCAGTTCTCAAGAGTTGCAAGCAACACAAGATCCTATTTCACAAGCTGGTGATATGGAGCTAAACGTTGTACATCCCAGCTCAATATTGCTACCAACGGGTGAAGCCATGAATTTCTCATGTTTCAAGATATAAGAATCATCAATGTTCATCTAGTGGAGAATATTTTTAAAAAAAATTCAACACCAGTGATGACAAGAAGTAAATATGTTGATGCAAACATTTGCTTACATGCTGCCTTTCTTTCTCAAGCTGTACTAACGAAAGTCACTGAAGCATTGAGAGAAAACAGCAGGGTGGAGGCAATGCAAGAAGAGTTGTTTAAGATCAACAAGCAGAAGGTTTGGAAATTGGTAGATTTGCCACAAGGTGCAGAACCAATTGGCACCAAATGGGTGTTTAGAAACAAGAAAGATGATAGAGGTATATTGTTGATGAACAAAGCAAGACTAGTTGTTCATGGATATGCCCAGGAAGAAGGTATTGACTATGATGAAGTTTTTGCACCAATATGCCATCAGAATCTTCCAAGCCTATGCTACATTTAAAAGCTTTCAAGTATTTCAAATGGATGTCAAAAGTGCCTTTCTATATGTGTTACTAAATGAAGATGTGTATGTGTGTCAAACTCCTGCCTTTAAAGATCCACACCATCCTAACAAGGTGTGTAAACTCATTAAAGCTTTATATGGTCTGAAGCAAGCACCCAGTACATGGTATGAGACTCTCTCAAACTATCTCCTAGGAAATGGTTACGAAAGAGGTGTTATTGACAAAATACTCTTAGTCAAGTGTGTTGGAAAACATATGCTAATGGTGCAAATCTATGTTGATGATATTATCTTTGGATCATCAAATCCCACATTGCGCAAGGAGTTTGAAGCTCTCATGCAAGCATAGTTTGAAATGAGTTTCATGGGTGAGCTCAATTTCTTTTTGGGGCTTCAAATGAAGCAAACTACTAAAGGTATATATTCAGGACATGCTCAAGAGATTTGATATGCAGTCAGCTTCAAGTGCTAAAACTCCCATCTCCACTTCCCATAAGCTTTCAACTGACTTAGGGTGGTGAACCAATGGATAAGCACATGTGCAGGACAATGATTGGATCCTAATTTACCTAACTACAAACATGCCTGAATCATGTTCAATGTTTGTATTTAATCAGGTATCAGGCATCACCAGTAATTATGGGGGCTGCAATCTGGACAAGAAATCAACATCAGGCGGGTGTCAGTTTGTAGGGGAGAGATTAGTATCATGGCAATACAAGAAACAAACTTTTGTTTCCACTTCTAATGCTGAAGCTGAGTATATTGCTACTTCAAGCTGCTATGGTCAAGTCTTGTGGATCCAAAACCAGATGCTAGCCTATGGTGTCACTTTCATGGAAACTGCCATCTTTACTGACAACAAAAGTGTAATGATACCAACTTGTAACACCCATTCCCGTTATAAACACTGATTTAGTTGTTTAATTAAGTTGCTTAAAGTTCGTACTAATCACCAGCTAGTTGATCTCTTCACAAAGGCTTTTGATGTGGCTATATTTTTCTATCTTATTACAACAATTGGGATGATGAACTTTGATTGAAATTTAAAGATTTTCAGAATAATGTTTTAAGGAAAAATAATTCTTTCGAACGTAATATACTTTCGGGTGAAGTCAAGCGGAAGAAATTTGATTTTCAAAGAGAAAAGGTGTTCTGCTCGAACCTTCTGGTTTAACCTTCGCCCAAAGGCTACACATTCAATTAACTGGAAAACATAACTCTCGAAGTAAATACACACTTTATGATCCATTGAATTTGACCATTAACTGATCCGAGGTTCTTTTTGGGTAATTTATTACTGAGGCATGCTTAAATGTGTTGTATTGTACAAATACTTGAAGCGGTTACAGTAAATAGATATTATGGGTCCTATCTGTCACTTTTCCGAACGACTGGCACTTTTTCTCTCCTCTGATAGAGTATGTCAAACCATACGCCCTAACCTCTTGTCATTCTTTCAAAAAACAAACCCTCTAACTTCTCATAAAACTTCTCTCAAAATCTCCAATATCCAAAACCTGAATATTCTCCACATTCTTCCCAATCGAGTTCACAGAAATAGCTCTGAAAGGTAGTTCAAGCAGTAAGAAATATACTGCAAATTCCGGAGTGCGATCGACTGCAACCAAAAGATTGATTTTTTCTATTGAAAATGCATCTTTTTTTTTTGGGTAAAGGGTTTCCCCGGTGATTCTATTCCCAAAACAATGAAGAACAAGTAGGAAGGAGAGGCCAACCTAGTTCATACATGGGACATTCCCCAGTATGTAAACAAGACGAGCAAAACAAAAATTGACAAAGTAAACAACCAAATAAAAAGCACCTAGTCTAACAAAACTAGAACGCCACCCGCTACAAAACACTAGAGATCAGCCACCATCATCGAACACAAAAATCACAGAACAGCTCCAAACCCGGAGCCAAAAGAAGCTACAAACAAGGCACATCATACCCTAACCGTTGAAGTGGAAATTTATGAAGAGGCGATGAACAATTTCTGGAAAAACACCAAAATCAGTGAGAACGAAGAAGGAATCTCGCACATTTCATCGGTGGTGAGTAAAACTGAAGTGTTAATCTCTGAAGATGTCATCAGCAGGCGGTTGCAGTTAAATGATAAAGACGGTTACCTGAAAATTAGTGAAGATGATTACCATCCCCTATTTAAAGCTTTAGGTTATGGTGGCACATCAAAAGGAAAAACTATCAAAGGGAAATTACCATACAAATGGAGGTTTTTGGTACACAAGATGTTGGCGTGTTTAACTCCAAACAAGGTTGAATTTGGCGAAATGGCTACAAAACAAGCCTCTGCATTCTATGCCATTATCAAATTGGGATTTTCTCTACTTGATGAACCTTCATTTGAGGGATTTAGTATTGCACATGTGTGATGATGATGATATTCAGAAACAAAATGATGGTGTATTATTAATCCAACCACCACATTACATGGAAACAATCAGATGGATTCCGACCCTACATCATCAATCGCACACTCAATCAAGTAGGTGAATCTCTGAAGTAGAGAAGAGATTCTTGGAAAGGGCTGCTATTGCACATGTGTCCCCACTAGAAGATGTTGCTACTATTGCCGGTCTTCAAGAAAACAAGATAGCACTAAATCTACATGATCTGGTAGATTCACTAAATGTTAATGTTGCTGGTCTTCAAGAAAACAAGATAGCACCACTTAACAAGCTTATTCAACAGACGAGTTCTTCGAACCTGACACAAGAAATTGGTGCATTTCATGCTTTTGAAGTTGATGCTGCCAAAATGGGGGAGAAAATTAACTCTATTCATAAGTAAGATTCAACCTCTATAACTGCTGATGAAAATGATGATAGGAAAGACTACCGATTGATGTAAGATGTCTTTTAAAAGAGCAAACATCAGACCTTTTAATGTCGATGAAGCCTGGGAGACAGTGAGAAGTGATGAGCTAATTGTTGTAGCACCTCCCAAACCAACCCTAACCCAACTTGTTCAAGCTTCTCTGTTAGTTGCTGGAGCACATCCTACTAACATTAATAAAGTTATTAGGTTAATGAAAATGAAATCATCCCTAAGGACCAAAAAGAAAATCATCCCTAAGGAAACGGCTCATGTTGATTAGATTCTAGCTAATAGGTTGCAAGATGAAGATGAGCCCGATAATGAGGAAGTAGTTGATGAAGGTGAACATGTGGTTGCCGAAGATGAGCATTTAATTAGTGAATATGAGCATGTTGTTGTGGAAAATGAAGAAAGGAAAAAGGTTGAAAAAGTAAAGGAAAAGGAGTAAGAATTCGTTCGGGATGTGGATATGGCTGAAAATCTAATCAAAGTAGTGCTGACTAGTCTAAACATCAATTCTCCGGCTGAAATCGATCAAGCGGAAGTTCAGGCGAAAGATCAACTGGTTACTCAACCGAAAGATCAGCCGGATGTTCAACCGCAAGATCAAGCGGATGAAATTGCTCAGGAACTTGTATCATTACGCAAGACAGTCAACCTCCAATTCAAGCGGAAATCCCAATTCAAAAGGAAAATCAGATGGTCATTCACACCTCGAATCAAAGTAAAGAAAACGTCACCCTTAAAAGAATCTTGGAAGCTGCCAAGACAGAAGTAAAAGCTTAGCAGTTAGCAAAAGAATATCAAGCTGACCTGAAACTATATTATATGGATATAATGGTTATCAGCATGTTTGAAGAAGAAAAAAGAAGATCGGTTGAATGGAGATTACAGAAGTAAGATCTAGTCAAAAGAGTGATGCTGAAAATGAAATGTTGGTAAAAATGCTATGAAAATGCCATCCCAGGTCACTAAAAATGATGAAAACTATGAACTCCTAATAAGGGTGCTTTAATGATTAGAGAATGGAAATGAGTATACAGTCGATGTTGATCTAGTTATGCCACAATCAGAGAAAATCTCAAGTATGCAAACTGATCCATTCATTAAACCCGAACCTATAGAGCTAATAGACTCTATGCCAGTGACACTACCACAACTGCCTATCACCATTCATACTTCTCCCAAACCCACCAATAAAACCTCATTAGCCAAAAGACTAAGAATATACCCTATAATAAAACCCTCCTCCATCAAAGCCAAAACCTTCATCCCTCTTAGATATATCAGATCTATTCCCACCATCTCCTATTTCAATTCGTAACGCTGAAACAATTGAACATTTGAACCACCCACCAAACTATCTACACCACCAACTCCACCACCTGATAACTCTGAAAGTTCAAAACCTCCTAGCTCATGTACATCATCATCAAATAAAGGAAAAAGAAAGATGGATGATGTTTGGTGATAAAAAAGAAAAAGAAAAGAAGACCAAGACATAGAAGACCAAGGCATAGAATGCCAAGGCATCGTGTGAGAAGGTGCATTACTGATTGGAAGGTTGATATTGAGACCGGAAGATTCATCTTCAGTACCTCCCCCAGAGAGCAACTGGTCTATCTTGCTCATGAAATTCCCAATTTATGACCATAAATGTAATGACTGATATAGTGATATTATGTGAGACAGAGAGAAACTCTAGTTCCAACCATGGCTGAACACAAAGTGATGTTCAACATTCAGAACAAGGTACGGGAAAGTGAAATTCTTTACAAAGAGCCTCTTGGTCACACTTTTTTTTGGGTAAAGGGTTACCCCGGTGATTCTGTATATATACCGCAACAAAAACAAGTAAAAAGGAAAGCACTTGCTAGTTCAGACAGCTGATAAAACTGCTTCACCTCAAATTGCTTTGACTGCTATTTCTTCTGCGTCAAAAGAACAAACATCGAATGAAGGTTATGATTGGGATGCTGATTTTCCTGATGAGTCTTGTTTTGTTGCTCAGATTGTTCACAGTGAAGACGAAGAAGAGATAACAGATTCTGATTCAGATGTTAGTAGTTATGGAAATAGTGGTTATGAATCTGTCTGTGAGTTTTGTTCTCAAAAAGATAAAATGATTCAAGGTTTAGTTAAGGAAAAAGAAGATTGGGTTGCTGATAGAGAAAAGTTGGAAGGTATGATTCAAGAGTTAGAATTTCAAAAAGAAAAGTTTTCAGTTTTTCAGACAGAGTTAGTTGAAAAAGAGTTGCAGTTTCAAGGTGTTGAGCAGGAATTTGAAAAGAAGTTTACAAAATTATCTGCAGAAAAGGATGAATTAGTTCAAGAAGTGAAGAAATGGAAAGATGAAGCTGAGGATGCAGCAAAAGATTTTCAAAATCTTTTTGATAAATCAAAGTCCAGACTTGATATTCTTACTCAACTTTCTGGTGATCAAGCTACTAAGATTCAATCTTATCAGACTGATATGGAAAAGTTACTTGATGAGAAGAGGGAGTTGGTTAGAGTGAACAAGTTGCAAAATGCAAATTTGGATATTCAGAAAAGAAATGAAGATAAACACGAGAAGGAATTGGTGGCCGGATTAGATGAGTTAAGATTGCAAAAGTATGAAACTAACAAAGTGGCAAAGAAGCTCATTGCAACAGAAAAAGTGTTGGCTGAAGCACATCAAAGAATTTCTGAATTAAAGATTGAAGTCATTGATTCAAAACGTCTTTTGAACAATGTTACTAACTCACAATCTTTTACAAGTTTTCTGGCCAAAGATGAAAATTTTGAGAAGATGTTTAACAAGACAGTCTCGCCACCAGGAAGTCTCAAAGAAGGTGTTCATGATTTGAAAGACAAGGCTGAGATTGGTGATTATTCTGAGTTTGTTGGTTCCAAATCTGTTGAAGAAAAGCAAAAGGAAAAAGGCAAAAGTACTGAAGCTTCTGAAGCTCAAAAGGTTGTGTTTGGGTCTTCGTCTTCAAAAGCTGACATTGATGAAACAATTATCAATGCTCCAAAAGATATCAAGAAAGTTAAAGCTGAATTTTCTCGTCTTGCAAAGAACGGGCATAAATCATCTAATTCAGAAGAGAAAGTTTCTGGAAAATATACAGGTTTGGGATTTCAAAAGAAACAGGTTGATGTGAATATTTCAAAGGTTCAACAGCAACAGCATTTGAAGAAAGTTAATCTGAAGCAAGTAAAGAAAGAAGTTTTTAAAGCTGACAAAGTTCAACCCGAGAGGTTCTACAAACTCAAGGGTTCGGAACAAATATTTTCTGATAAAGAATTTCCGCTACATTGTGTAGATGCTCGGAAAGTTGCTGAAGTTTTTGTGACGAATGTTGATTCAAAGACCAAGAAGCAACAAGGTGCTAAATATTCTTCTGGAGGATCCAATTCTACTCCAAAGAGCCCGACATCCAAATGGGTTCATGATCATCGATTTCAGGTATATGATAATTTTTATGATCATTTTGGAGATGAATATGTTTGTGAAGCTATGCAGGTTCCAAAACGAAGAAATGTACACAATCGCTTGTGTTACAATTGCCGACAAAAAGGGCATCTGGCACAAGATTGTCCGGTTTCTGCTGCTTCTAGTTCAAGGAAAGGAAAGGTTCCATTTGTTGGTAAAGCTGCCAAACAACGATTCATTGATGAAAATGGCAGAGTATTTGATGAATACCCACAACCTACATTTTTCAAAACTCAAGGAAGATTTATTCCACGTTTTCAAAATGTTCCATATGTAGGTTGTTCGTCCCAATCAACTGTGACAGGTTCATCAGATACCGATTTACCAAAACAACAAATCTGGAAACCTAAAGTGGTTTCAAAAGGAAATCAAGATACTGGTCGACCAGAAGCGATTCGCTTCTGGTCATTTATAAACTGACGTGTTTGACCAGTGTGCAGGTACTTCTAGAAGACCTATCGGTGATTGAACAGTTGCTGATGGAGGGGTATTCTGCTGATTTAACTTAAATTACATGTGATATCAAATTTCAAAACTGAAATTTTTCTGAAAGCTAAACCTGAAAGGTATCCATGTCGAAAGGTCAATTTTCTTTCGTTTTACATTCCGTATGTAGTTTAGGGGGAGAAAATTGAAAAATAAAAAAATAGCGTCTTTGTGTTTTGTTTGTATTAAAATGAAAATCCAAAAATAGAGTTTTCATTTTAAGGGGGAGAAAAACAGAAAATACAAAAACATTGAAAAATAGAAAAATACAAAAACATTGAAAAATGAGAAATTGTATCCAACATGATTGGGAAATGATGGTACATTGGCTTACGTGTCTGACTCGTGGATAAATTAGATGAAAAAGCCATAAGATCATTGTTCGATGTGCTTGGTAGGCTCGGCATTAAATCAGAAAGTATACAGATGTGATAAACACATTAAATACTAATGCTTGACCAAGTGGACAACATCTTGATGCATGTCTCATAATATCAAGGAAAGATATGTGAAAAAGAAAATGAGAAGTCACTGTGTATACATGTGTTCATTTTGCAAAGATTTAAACTTGTTTGATTTTCTTTATTTTGTCAAACGATCGGACTTTCTTTGCGTGTCGAAAGACCGACCTGATTGTTGTTCGTTTGACGTTCTGCTTTATTTTCTTTGGTGTTTCGTATAACTCATCGGACTTTCTCTGCGTGTACGGGAGTACCGACCTGATTGTTGTTGAGTTATACAATTTCAACTTGTTTTATTTTCTTATTTTGTTAAATCCGAGGCCTTATCTGCGTATCGAAAGATCGACCTTAAGGTAGACGATTTAACGTTCTTATTTCTTTTTGCATGGAACACAGTTGACTGTATCATGAATATAATCATTATGTGATTAAATCACAAATGATATCACAAAGTGTGATATAAAAAGCAAAAACGTATCTGAGTATGTCTGATAATGTGGGGTACACTGGTCAAAGCAAGCTAAATCAATCAATAACATATCCAGATGTTATGAGTATGATTGTGCCTGAGTTTAAGATGGACAAATTATACCAGTAATCGACATGACTTGTGTGCTGAAGTAATTGAAATTGAAGTGTAGTTCAACATGTTATGATCAATATGATCCCAAGTTGTGATCTTTCTCGCAAAAGACAAAAATAGTGTCTGATTCTGTATTGCATTTATGTTTCATATATGAAAAGTCCAAAAAGATTTTTGGTGTGTTTTGATATAAAGTTTCAAAAAGTCAAAAAGATTTTATTTCTTATTTGTTTTCGACCGATCGACATGTGATACGAAATCGAAATTTGAAAATCTATCTTGGATTCTCGAAGAGAAGTTTTGCACCAAGTTTAAATTAATTTTCAAAAGAAAAGGAAACCGCGTTTCTGTCTTCTGAAATTGCAGGTTTGTGTGTCAAGACTCAAGCATGGTGAGAGGGGAAGTATGAAGTATCTTTCATAAGTGGATCTTGAAGTGCAAAGATGATCCAAGAGTGATCCAGCCATGCAAGCTCTATTTCTGACAAGATTTCAAGTCAAAGATCGGATGCAGCAATGTTGAAGATTGAAGACTGAAGTTTAGTTAGAAAATAGATACACTACACGTTAAGGGGGAGTTTGTTAGAGCATATTCCTATGCTATGAGTGTCTCGTGTATTGTATCTATGTGAGCGTGTCTAAGTGATAGTTGTAGTGACTATTTGGTTATGGGCGTACCACATGGTCCGGCGGACCATGTGGTCCGGCGTATCAGTTTGATACGCTGGGTGATTAGTCACTTAGTATAAATAGGTTCGTGTTAGAATGTGCAAGTAACTAGTTGTAACACTTCTATCATTCTACACCTTTCTGTGTGTGTTTCTAGAGAGAGAAACTAGAGAGTCTTCTTTGTATCTTCAAGTGATCAATAAGAATTCTCTTATTTACATCCGTTGTTACTATGATTGATTGATACACGCAGTAGTAAGATCGTATCTCGTTTCTACACTTAGGACATGCCCCAGAGTATGCAAACCAAAGAACAAACACCAATCCAAGAATACAAAAGAAAACAACCACCTAGCACACACTAGGAACAAAATGAATTAAAAAAAAATACGTCACGCCTCCATAATCACTAGAGTCACCGCCAATATTCCAATCCTGAAGGATGCACCAAACTTTGTATGTCTTCTTAAGCTTGAGGCCTAAAAGTCTACTGCGAATCGTATCACTAATAATGGTAGCAAGAGAATCTGGAGGTCTAGCATGATTCTGGAAAATACGGTTGTTACTTTCCTGCCAAATGAAGCGGTTGACACCCCATCAAGAAAACCGGTGATTTCCGCCCACCTAGGACCAAGAAATATAATGCACGTCTTCTCCCTGACCTTGATCCAAACCTGCGTCGAGTAAGGGCATTCAAAAAACAAGTGCGTGTGGGAATCGTGATTTTTATAGCAAAGCATACAACACATCATATTCATATTTTTCCTTCAAGTAAAGTCCCAGGCTAGGATTTTATCTTAAATAAGAAGCCTCGTACGCATGATCAACCAAACCAGAAACGGATGGCGGGGAATACTCTGAGCAAACCAAACAGTCTTCGCCCAAGGAACCACCGGAGGATGAATCCTGATCAAATCCCAAACCGGAGAAGAAGCAAAATCAGCCCTGTTATTACCCACTTTCCACATGAGCCTATCCTTAACACCGACTTTGAGGGAAGTCTGCGAGACCTCATTAAGAACCAGGAAGAGATCATTCCACGCGGAAGGCCATGTACCACCATTCATTGAAAATTTCGGCCACCTTAGAATTTATGGTGAATCCTGCATTGTTGAAAACATGGTGAGAAATAAATTGGCATAAAGGCCCAGATTCGGACCACTTGTCAAACTAGAGCGAAGTATTCCTCCCGTCGCCAATATCAGACCATATGAATTGCCGAATGGAATGCTGAACAGAGCACAACTTCCTCCAACTCCAGCAACAATCAGTAGGACATGGGCAGTCCCAAAAGGTCCTATTCTTAATGCGATAAGAATCAATCCTGGCAACCCAAAGAGAGTCTCGTTTGGTAAGGATGCTCCAAATATGAGAGGTCATTATTAACATCCGCAATTCGCCGAATACACAAGCCCCCCTCAACCTTAGGAAGACACACATCCTTTCAAGCCACTTTAGCCATACCTCTTTTGAAAGCACCATGGCACCATAAGAAATCTCTCATCTTTTCTTCAATAGAGGAAATAATTTTGACAGGAAAGATAAACACCGAAGCCCAATAGATATGAAGGCAGGAGAGATCGATTGAATAAGCTGAAGTCTGCCTGCAAACGAAAGAAACTTGTTCCTCCAACAAGAAATCCGGTTGTCTAAGATCTCCATAAGAGGGGCACGGTCACGAGCACACAACCTAGTGGAAATTAGAAGAACACCCAAATAACGAACAAGAAAGGTACCCTCCACCATACGGACAACATTAAGAATACCAGTTTTGATATGATCAGAAACATTGCATAAATAAACCGTGCTCTTTTGGGGACTGGAGACCAAGCCAGACATTCTAGAAAAAAATAGCCAAGCACTGAATTATGCACGAAGCAGAGGCAATATCACCTCTGGCAAAGATGAAAAGATCATCAGCAAAGCACAGATTAATAAAATGTTATTTCTCACACTTGTAATGGAATCTGAAAGAAGAGTAGGCATGCGCATCATCATGAAGGACAAGAGTGAGAACCTCCATAACCAGGGTAAAAAGGTAGGGGGATAAGGGGCAACCCTGTGTGAGACCCCCTTTTCCCTTGAAGTATCCGTGAAGATTGCCATTCACAAATAAGAGGGGTGGAAACACATGTCATGATCCCATCCACCATGGTCGGATGAAAACCAAAACCGTTTAGGACATACTTGAGAAAAACCCAATCCACTGTATCATAAGCCTTTTGAATATCAATTTTAAAAGCACAACGGGGAGGCCCAACAGAGCGGTGGTACTTATGCATCAACTCCTGGACAAGGAGGATATTATCAGAAATCTTTCGCCCAGGAATGAAAGCCGACTGGTTGACATCCACAATATCAGCGAGATCCAATTTAATCCGATCAGCAATAATCTTACTGATACATTTATACATCACATTGCAACAAGAAATCGGGCGGTAATCAGTAATTCGCCCGAAGAGAGTCTCGTTTGGTAAGGATGCTCCAAATATGAGAGGTCATTATTAACATCCGCAATTCGCCGAATACACAAGCCCCCCTCAACCTTAGGAAGACACACATCCTTTCAAGCCACTTTAGCCATACCTCTTTTGAAAGCACCATGGCACCATTAGAAATCTCTCATCTTCTCTTCAATAAAGGAAATAATTCTGACAGGAAAGATAAACACCGAAGCCCAATAGATATGAAGGGAGGAGAGATCGATTGAATAAGCTGAAGTCTGCCTGCAAACGAAAGAAACTTGTTCCTCCAACAAGAAATCCGGTTGTCTAAGATCTCCATAAGAGGATCACGGTCACGAGTACACAACCTAGTGGAACTTAGAAGAACACCCAAATAACGAACAAGAAGGGTACCCTCCACCATACGGACGACATTAAGAATACCAGTTTTGATATGATCAGAAACATTGCATAAATAAACCGTGCTCTTTTGGGGACTGGGGACCAAGCCAGACATTCTAGAAAAAAATAGCCAAGGACTGAATTATGCATGAAGCAGAGGCAATATCACCTCTGGCAAAGATGAAAAGATCATCAGCAAAGCACAGATTAATAAAATGTTATTTCTCACACTTGTAATGGAATCTGAAAGAAGAGTAGGCATGCGCAGCATCATGAAGGACAAGAGTGAGAACCTCCATAACCAGGGTAAAAAGGTAGGGGGATAAGGGGCAACCCTGTCTGAGACCCCCTTTTCCCTCGAAGTATCCGTGAAGATTGCCATTCACAAATAAGAGGGGTGGAAACACATGTCATGATCCCATCCACCATGGTCGGATGAAAACCAAAACCGTTTAGGACATCCTTGAGAAAAACCCAATCCACTGTATCATAAGCCTTTTGAATATCAATTTTAAAAGCACAACGGGGAGGCCCAACAGAGCGGTGGTACTTATGCATCAACTCCTGGACAAGGAGGATATTATCAGAAATCTTTCGCCCAGGAATGAAAGCCGACTGGTTGACATCCACAATATCAGCGAGATCCAATTTAATCCGATCAGCAATAATCTTACTGATACATTTATACATCACATTGCAGCAAGAAATCGGGGGCTGTAATCAGTAACCGCCGCAGGAGTAGTAATCTTAGGAATTATAACAATAATGGTGTGGTTGATCTCTTAAAGCAGTCTCCCAGTTTTAAAGAAATCCTGGACAGCAGCGCAGAAATCATTGCCAATAATTGTCCAAGCTTTCTTAAAGAAGGCGGCCGAGTAACCATCGGGACCCGTTGCTTTACAATCGCCCATGGAGAAAACCGTAGCCTTGATCTCCTCCCTAGTAACATCTCTTATCATGTGGTGGAGTCATACTGAGAGAGCTTAGACCTGAACAACGCAGGGTCTAGCCGTAATTCGGACTTGCCCACCCTGCCAAGGAAATGCTCATAGTGATTAACAAAGGCATTAGCAACCTCATCACCTTCGTATATAGTACCCTCCTTATCAGCAATAACATCGATTCTGCAGCGGTAATTTTCACATTTAAGGGACGCATGGAAATACGTGGTGTTTAGATCTATAGTCGCAAGCCAGTGCACTTTAGATTTTTGCTTTATGAAATTCTCTTCATCCAACGAAGCCGCATTAAGCTCATCCAAGTATCTTGCTTCTAACTCGCGTATAGACAAGTTAAATGGATCCTTATCAATTTGGCGTTGAACATCATCAAGTTTACTCCGAAGGGAGTTAACCTTAGCATGGAGGTTACCCTGTTTAAACAATAAGGAACGCATGGGAGACTTAAGTAGCTTCAATTTCTTTACAATGCAGAATTGATGAACCCCTTTAATATTAGTATCCCAAACCGATGAGATAGCCTCCACAAAACCCGGTTTGTTAATCAGAAAAATCACAAATTTGAAAGGCCTAGGTTTGCGAATTTGCTTAATATGAAGCTGCATAACACACGGAGAATTATCAGAAATCCGATATGGTTGGAAAATAGCACAAGTCATAGGGAACATGTCAAGTAAAGACGTGTTTCCCATCACCCTATCAATCTTCTTGAGGATGCTAATGCCCTTCTTAGGTTTTTGATTCCAAGTTAAATGAAGCCCGGTATTGTTAACATCAATAACTTCAATATCCGTGACACAATCACCAAATTCTCTCACCCCGGATCCTTTCCCGAAGTACCAACCAATTTATCCTCCAAATTTAAGGCAGAATTAAAGTCGCCAAGAATAGCCCATGCACTATCCGTAATGAAAGCTTTATGAAGCCGAAGATCCTCCCAAAGACGTCTTCTATGGACATAATAATTCGCAGCATAAACATTCGAGCAGAAGAAGACATGTTTAGAATCTTTGCAGATAACCTTAGTGTGCATAACCTAATGAGTCTGAGAAATGATCATGATGTCAAAAACATTAGCATCCCAACCCAGAATAATACGAGTTCCCTTGTAGCACACACTACCATTAGAAGTCCAGTCCCAAGATCGAAAAGTAGCTTAAACAGAAAACAACTTTTTCACATCAACATGAGATTCCAAAATAGCACACAAACTCAAGTTATTATCTTTGATTGCTTGACCAACCTCTTTTTGTTTCAGGGGACGGTTCAAACCCCTTATATTCCAGGAGGCTATACAACCCATTGGAAACACCATAAGAAGGAGTGTTTGCCCCTTGATTTGTGTTCCCTGTACCTGATGTGTTGCAAACACATCTATATTTCCAGTGTAATTTTTATAATATTTGAGTCGGTTTTGAGTCATTTTTATTTAGTTTTTATCTATTTTATGGTATTTGAGTCTGAAAGTGGTGTTGAGTCATTTTTGTAAAATCTTGGGTGAGTTTTGTAATTAGTTGAGTCTTGAGTTTATTTGGGTCGATTATTAATTATTTGTGCTCAAAATCATTTGAGAATAATTGTTTGTAGGTTGATATAATTGCCCAAGGGGATGGTATGCCATTTTATAAAAGATAAAGGGTTAAAGAGTTAATTATTGAATTTGAAGGATCGACGTTGAATTATTGAAAGTCAAGGGGCTGATTTTTAATTATATAAAAGTTCATCATGATTTAATTGTGAATTCGTCTAACTAAATGGATATAAAATTAAATGTTGATAGCTCAGAAGATAAGTCATGAGATTGAGAAACTGAATCAAGTGTTGGGCTGATTTTGATTAACTGGTCAACGTGAAGGCTAGACTAGAGATATAAATGGAAGGTCAATAGCAATTTGCCTTTGAGAGTGATCCCACGTGAACAAACAGGTCAACAAAAAAAATTAGTGTCAAAGGAAATATGGTAATGGACTTGGTATGGGCTTAGCTAATTTATACGGGCTGCAATTAATTTCGGTGTGGACTTGTAATTGGGGAGCTATATATTTAAGCATTCAGAAGGCAATTAAAAGAGGGGAGGACGACTAACACATAAGTTCCAGCCGGCAGAGGGACTTGCGAAGGAATTAAAAGAGGGTTCCACGACATATTTTTTTGACATCCAGCAGAGATTACGCAGGAGGAATTTTGAAGGCTAAGAGAGACAGGGATCAAGGAGGAAGGCTCGGGATTCATCTATTCCACTTCAATCATTCAAATTTGGGTTCTTTAATCTTTAATTCTTGTTCTAATTCACTTATCAAACTATGAATGTGTATAAAGATTTAGACTTTGTGTTTGCTTCTGAATTGAACATGGTGGTAGGCTAAGTTATTATTACCATCTAGACTCTTTGATGATTAATTAGTATTTTCAGTTTCATTCGGTTTATGACAATTTTGTGATGGATTTTGACTCTCTATAAATTCCATTGATTTTCTGTAGTTGATGCATATGTGTACTTAATTTAGGGTTCCAATTGTTATTCAATGCTTGCTTGATCTGAAGATGTCTTCTGATTTGGGCTGGGTAATTAATTCGTGTGACTTTGTGTTTGCAAATTGATATGGTTAGTTTACTCTAATTGACCATAGAATTGAATATAAATTGTTGCCTTGAATTTTGTGTGCTGCTCTCTAAATAAGCTTAAAAGGATGATAGTTGTCGGGTAGTTGGGTTGGTTAATGAACTAGGGTAGCATTGTCTCATAAGGAAGTGTCCTAGGAATTTGATTAGCTTGCTATTCCGTGTTAACGATAGAAATCAGTGGTAGCTCCTGCTAACCTAAGGTTACTTAGATTGTTTCGAGGGTAATTCGGTTTAGTTGAAGTGGGAAGGACTTAAAAGGTGAACCCTTGTTCGAGCGTTAGGGTAGTCAAGTTAGGAAGGACTCAAAAGGTGAACTAATCAAGCCGTAAGCGCATTCCAATCTTTAGGTATTTTATTAGTAACATCCGGAGAGTGATTCAGGGGCTCGTAGAGTTTCTATAGGTTGTGTGTTAAGATCCCGGCTCCATCATAATTGTCATATCCGAGTGAGGTCGTTAATATTAATTAGGATTCTAGGTCTAGGTGGTACCCTTCTCATTCTTTATTTCTCCTGAGTTCTCTTGTGTCAGTTGTTAGCTAATTAGTTAATTTAGTAATTTTAATTCTTTTTTTCACATTTAAACCAAAATTCTCAATTTCCTATTTAAGTCCCAGTTTTGAGTCTTGTATTCTAGTGTCCTTAGGGTTCGATTCCGGACTTCTGTAACTATATTGTTTCTGACAGGTACACTTGCCTTTAGGTTCGGTTTAGTTTAGGTTTTCTAGGTTTAACTTAGTGTGTCTAGGTCTAGGATTAGGTCTAGGTTTTGTTAGTAGTTTTTAGTGTAGTTCCGAATACATCAAGTTTTTGGCGCAGTTGCCGGGGACACTTGGCAATAGCAAGATTAACTAGGTTGGTTAGGAAATTTGAGTGTTTTTTGTTTTTGTGTCTATGTTTTCTTAGGTTTATTTTTTTCTGAGTCTAGAATTTTGGTATTTGCATTTTTATTTTTCCTAGATTTTGAGTTTTTAATTTTTCGTAGTTAATTTCTTTTAGTTTATACCATATAGTTGCTCACAAGAATCATCTGAATTTTCTGTCACTATGTATTTTATTAATTCCTTTATATCTTGTGTGGATCGTTGTGTTGATTATGTGTGTGGAGTGGATTTGGTGGTTCATACAAGGTTAGAGGAGGAATATGTAGTGGTTAAGGTTAAGTGTGGGGAGGATCCTGGGGGTTTAGATGCTTTAGTTGAACAAACTGATATTGGTGACCCGCTAGGAGAATCCGATGGTTTAGTGAGTGCGGAGAGAATTGTAGTGGTTGAGACTGAGGGGAGAAAGGCCACACTTAGAGACTTAGTTGCTTTGAATGATGATATAGAGTTTAGTCCAAGTGTGGGAAGGTTAGTGGTTGTTGAATGTGAAAATGACCCGAAGATGAGCTTTCTAGGTAAAATTAGATTTCTTCCGTTTAGGTTTAAGCACTGGAAAGTTAAAGAGTTGTTGGAACTAGAAGATCCTACCAAGCTTTATAGTTTGTTATTTAGGAAATTGGTAGGAAACTTGGAGACTAGAAACCGAGCAGTCACCGGTCAGGTTGTGCTAAGAGATGTGAAGGCAAAACATCCGGATGGTGACATGGGAGGTTGGTTAGTGTATTTTTTTAAGCTGAATGCATAGTGCCCGGGATGTAAAGTTTGTAAATTTAGTTGATTTGTGCAATTTCGTGTTTTTGTGCGTTTTCGTTTTGTGTTTTGTGTTTTTCATTGTTTACAAGAAATTCGGGTGATTCAAGATGATGAAATTGTGTTGGAAGAGTCCGAGTTCCAGGTGAGCCGTTTCAATTTATTTTTATTTTATTTTTGTTCTTTTTTATTTTTACTTTTTCGTGATTAATTTTTGTTTCTTGTCGAGTGTGTTTGTTTCTGTTTATGCTGTGCAGGTTTGATGATATAAGCGCATTGGGATAATTATGAGATTCAATGGAGGACTTGCGCATACGAGCTCGCCTGCCACTCATTCAAAATCAATAATCAGGGGAGTTTGGTCCAATTTTTCTTTTCGTATTTTAATTTTCGTTGCATTTTTAATTTTTTCGGTCGTGGGTGTTTATTTTTATTTCTATTTTATTTTATTCTCATCTCACATTGGGGACAATGTGTTGTTTAAGTGTGGGGATGGGAGACTCGCGTCTTGAGTCTGTCTATTTTTAGTGTGTCTTTAAGAAAAAGGTCCAAACATCCAAAAAATAAATAAAAATATTGTTCAAAAATGTCTAAAATTCTAGCTGCAATTAAATGGAAAATGATAGTACAATTAGGATTTGGTTTTCTAACTTTTATGCTTAAATGATAAATAATAAAAGTTGAAAACATTCTTGGTTAGTGATGTATTGGTAGGCCCAGCTGACTTAAATTAAATATCTCATTGTGTTTATTTGTTGTATAAATATGTAATTAATCAGTCTTGTGACACCCGAGAATTCCAAGGTTAACTTCCGTTAGACAATCTCCGTTAGTTACGTTATAAGTGTTAACTTAGTAACTAATGCTTAACTAGGCCGAATACGTCCACGATTCTGAATGATGAACTGAATGATGAAGAAGAAGATGAAATTTATCAATCTGTAATAAGCTTAGTGCCACCTCCTGAGAATATCAAACTTCCAAGATTCTCAAGGGCTGCATTTGAAGCAAACCAATCGTCTTCGGGAGAGGTACTTGCTTTAACCATGGGTGAACCTAATGAACCTCCTGTCATACCTGAAGTTTCATTGCAACTCCAGTTGGCTCCTCCAGTACAACAGCCAATAAGCATTGTTATGCCTGAAGCTGCTATATCTGAGATTTCTGAACAGCTGAAACACTTACACGTTGAAAGTGAGTTCCTGGATCTTGGAAGAACTGCATTTCGAGAATTCTATGCAAACACCTTGGCTACTGATCCAAGTAGCAGAAGTGGTGTGATTGTTACTGAGGAAACCATTGAAGCCGGAGAAGCCTTGGAAATTCAACCTCTCAGCATGATTCCAGATGAGATTTTCAATGATATAAGTTTGGCTGAGCGTCTAAATAACCTTATTTATGACTCCAGTGCAACAAATTTCATAAACTTGGAATTCACTACTGACGATGAGTATGATGAGGAGATAATTTATGAGATCAAAGATGAACCGGTTGAGTTTACTTCTCCAATTCATTCTAGATCTGAGCCAGTGGAAAGCGAACCTCAAAATGTAGACGGTGCTATCGGATCATCAATTCCTTCACCAGTCCATCACTCAGAAGAACAAGTAAACCCTGAAGGAGTTCCAGCCCAACCTTCAATGCCAGTGTCTACTGCAACCACCACTGGCACTGTCACTGAACCTATTCAGACTCTTCCAATAACAAGTGCAAGTGGTGGTCAGGGTGCAAATAATCCAGTCTCATCACATGAAGCTGGTCCTTCAGTTAGACCTGACAAAGGCAAAAGAAAGCTAACTCCTGAAGAGGTATATGAACAGGAAATGGAGAAGCAAAGGAAGAAGGAAGAATCCATCAGGGCTGCTAAGAAAGAAATACTTCTTAAAAGGACACTGGATGAGATTGCAAGGGAAGAGGCTATCAAACAATTGGAAGAATCCATCCGTCCTTCATCAAACATTGGCCTTGGATCAGAATACTCTGAGCCAGAAGTTCCCAACTCCGAAGAGAGAGAACCCAGAATCAGAATAATTCCTAACCTAGCTGGAGATAATGTTGATCCTTCTGACGAGACTGTGATTGCAAATTATGTCAGAGAGTTAATCTCTCGTGGGATTCCCTTATCCTACCTGATGAATCTCACGGAGTCACAGCTAGTGGAACTGTATACTGATGAGCAAGACATGGATAAACATCTGTACAACTACAAACTTGTAGAAAAGCTTACTGATCCTCGTGCAAATCCAAATGCTGATACAGACAAGAAGTTTGAATATGTTCAGTTCAATGATAATCTGCAGGAAAAGATACGAGAGATGCACGCACAATACATGCCTCCTCCTCCTGAGATTTTTGATCGGTTTTCTCCTCCACCCAGTCCAGCTACAGCTACGCTTGAAGTTAATAAAATGAACAAGAGAGAACTACAAGCACTTTCTAGACTTAAGGGGATATGCTCGTAAAAGCTACAGCAGAAAGCAGATCCCCGGTCTACGAACTATGGTCAAAGAACATATTATTGAAGAAAATAAGAAAGTAAAGCGTCAGCAGGACGATCGTGAAGCTAAAAGAGTGGAGGAACACCGAAGGAAAGACGCTCCTACTTTGGTTGACGAATGGAAGGAGATGGAACCATATCGGAAAGCCTTAGTGCAGTTTACTGCTAAAAAGCTTAAAGACATGCCTCCAAACGTCGAATCAGATGATGGAATGAAGATCCTTGGGTGGAAATACGATCATGAATTCAAGGCATTCATTGTCAAGCGCAGAAACGGTTTGGTTCAATTCTTCGCCAAAATAAAGGATCTTTTAAATCTGTTTTCTTGGGAGTTGAAGCAGCTCAGATGGCGTCCACTGATAAATCACTCAAATGATCCTGTTGGCAGAGATGCTGAAGATCAAATAAGATCTATCTACAATGTGAGCTCAACTCGTCCCATCAAAACTGAAAACAAGAAATACAAGACATTTAGAAGGCAAAGAGCTGAAGTCCCTCACAAGGTTATGTATAAAAGTATCAGCAAGGATTTGGTCACAAAGAAAATAAAAGGGGATCAGAAAAGCAATCCTATAACTTGTTGGTACTACAGTGGAGATACTCATGAGCTGGTAATTGAAAGGGAAGATGGCAGCACAATAAGACTCTTCGCAGCAATCGAACTGAGACTACTGCACAGAAGCTACCTAAAATGGCTATTCTACAGTCGCCTCGACACCATCCCTCGAAGGCTTAGGCCATACGAGATAGTGGATGCAAACTACTTTGGTTTGTTTCTAAGATGGTGGTGTTGGGAGTGTATTGCAGCAAAGAAGATGAAGACAGAAAGCCTAAGTACCTTGAAATACTGGGCCATGGGTGGTCGTGGGATCTGCTATCTCTCTCGGGGTAGTGAAAGGGTGATTGAAATGTGGCACTATTCTGACTTGAAGAAGTTTGCACGAGAAGATCTATGGATTCTGTACGATGCTCAGATCGTCTACCTAGATGATCGTTACAGAAACCTTGCCCGAAAGTACTGGAGATTCTTGCTGAAGCTGCTTGGTCAACTCAGATAGTTGTCTAGTTTCTTTTTATGTTTGTATTACCACCAAAGGGGGAATTTGTAAGAACTTTATAGGGTTGGTGGCAACTCAAACATAGCATCCTTTGCTTTTGTGCTCAATTGTATATCTTTCACTTTGCTTGTATCTTGTACTTGGACAATTATCTTGATGTTTATATTAATCATTCAAGTGTTTGATGTTTTGTATGTCATGTTTAATGTCTTAACTTGTGTTGATTATTGATATTGAAGAAATTGCCCTTGTACATTTCAATTGCAGTGTGAATGTCTGATTCCAAGTTCTGGGTCATTTCATGATAACTTGCTAGGCAAATGATAATAATTGATTTTGTCTTGGTAATATCAACCCTTGATAAGTCAATAATGATAATTGACATTTCCGGAGCGTACTTAGTGATTTCTAGACTTTCTTGGCGACCTCACCAACATTCTTGGCGACCTCACCAAAATGTTGGCGACTTGGGAAATAACACTTGGCGACCTCATGATCTTGGCGATCTGGTCTTGGCGACCTCGCCAAAGCTGGCGACCTCACCAACCACTCTTCGCGACTTCGGAGTTGTTCTTGGCGATCTCGTCAGTCTGATGTCATAAAATTCACTAACTTTAATAACATTCTCTTGATTTCAGTGCAATCACGACCTGTGCTCTCTCTAGTATAAATAGCCACACTAGAATAACCCTAAATAACCTCCTGGACGGCTATTTGAAGATAGAGAGCACTTGTGTGTGAAAACCCTCAAGTTCTTGAGTTTCAGAGGCGAAATCTAAGGATTTCAACAAGCAAACACTATGATTTGATCATGGATTCATGATTTCCGCACTTGAATCTGTGTATTGGATGAGTAAAGGCTCAAATTTGGTCCTGACATATTATCGCAAGGATAAATTTCCGCAGTTAAATACATGTTTATTAATCCTGAATAAAAATTAATTAATTACGTGTTTCTGTGATTACCGGTTAACCAATTAAGCGGATTTATATCTTGTTGCCCTTAGTGTAACTCTTTACAGGTCTTAACCGGGTAGGGTTCTTGGTGTTGTCGAGTCTGGACATCCATTATCCAACAATCTCCCACTTGGACAGAATTCGACAACATTAGAAGAAACAGTCAAAGGTGCTCTAGCTACACGTGGCTGTACCAGTTATGACACTTCAAGTCAGCAACCAAGGTATATCTATAAACTCGCGTTGTAGTTTTGACTTATGGTAATTCAAAGTCATTAGTTCCTTTCCGTATAAGACAACAATTGAACAAGAGACATGGATTTAATTCATTCTCTTTAACGTTCAACCATTCTATTTCGTGTGTCTGTAGTTCGAAGTGATCCAATCGAACACACAGTAAGTTTGGGTAAGGCCTTACACTTAACACTTGGAACTCACAATAGGGCCCACGATGTCTAGCTGTTGCGTTATTAGTGCAAGAGTACATAATCCCATCTTGACTACATACAGCTCCCACTAAGCTTCAGATCCATTCCCAAAAGTAGCCCTTATTACTGGTAGTTACGCGACAGTGTTAGACTCCAATCAAAGAACAGTCTTTGGCAAACGGGAGGTAGCATATGTATCTCAGGTCAAAGGACACTATTGAGTATACCATTTAATCAAATTCGTCTTATGATTTAAATCCATGAAGACAATTTTGATACGAGTTACCTCACAACGTCATTCCATAATGAGGTATGTGAGTTTGATAGTCAACCGTTTAAGTCTAGAGTCAAAATAGTCATAGATCATTTTTCCCACAAATTAGATCGACTACGGACGGTTTTATAATATTTCACAATATTCATGGATGTTTAAAAACGTATAAAATTCAAACACGTTCTGCAGAATTCAAAATCTGCATCTAACCCTTTAGATCGGATTGAAAGATTTGGTGTGAACGTTAGAGTTTGATATCCCAACACTAAAGTAGAACATTAATGTAGCATAAAATTCAGGTAATACGTAACAATATTAACTTTATTGATCAAACTTGATCAATGGAACTGTAAAATCTTGTGCTAAGTTCTTTGCCTGTGTTTTGGTTTTGCCCGTTTTAAGTTGTTTCATTAGTTTTAATGTTTCTTATGAACAGCAAAATGTACTTGAGTGAATTTAAATGCGTGATAAAACTTGTGCCCTTGGTATGCACATGGATTACTATGTTATCACAATGGCATGTCAATTGATTATCAGCGGTATCTAATTAACCTTCTTCAAATGTACCATTACATTCATCATTCAAAACTTCACCTAAGATGGCTTGTTGTTCAGTGAGTATGCGCAAGTACTCACCATGAACAATTCGTCATCAATAAAACAAGTTGAGATGATTCCTGTTCCAGTTTGTGTCGTTGTGTAACCCTTACAGTGACACTCATGCAACATCCGTATGTTGGATAGTTCTCATTTCATAACTGGTATGACACGACTCATTTCAAGAAATTGAGTGTATATCTAAGGGTGCCATTCCAGAGATAACTTCAATTATGGGATGTTCTTGAAACTTGGAGTTCAGTTGAGGCTTCATTACAAGTTTAATCCAGTAAACTTCAATGAACATCGGATCAACACTCAATCATTATCCCGATAAGGATTAGTGGTGATGCTCCCACTTGCTTTATGTTAGACCATGCATTCTCATAATCATGTTTCTTTCAAACCGTTAGGATATTGTTTCGTAAGAGATATCTCTTAGCAAACATACTTCGTTTCCCATAACAAATTAATTTAGTTTCTTAAACACAGTATGAATCTAAATTGGTCAATATCTAATTGTCATGTTACATACATGAGATAGCAAAGATGAAATCAAACTGTCTGAGTTTGATGGTATTCATGATACGATCATCTTTGCGTTTGAAAGAAGTTGCGTGCTTTGACGCACCGATGATTAAACAATCAGAGTACCGAGTCTGATTTAGGATTGTAAATTAAATCCAATGACCAACCATTAATGGAAGATATCAGGAAAGTAAAATCGTCTCAGAGTTCCATTTGGAGTTATCGGTCATTTAGAATGCTAACATGTTTTCACCATAGCAACAACCATTTGTTGTGAAAAGATGTTTGTCTAACGAGTCTTGAATAATCACAAGATTCAAAGCGCACAGTCAAGTAATTCCTATAGAAATCAAGTTTCTTTAATAAGGAAATTAGATGTCCATGCATCAAAAAATGGACGTTCATAACTCAAACTTGGTCTCCCGCAAGATTTCATCTTGGAGCCAAATTGAGTTTGCAAGTTATCGGTGAGGAGGTGATTCCTGGGTATAAGTTGTGAATGGCAGCCATTTGCATGTCAGGGGTCATGTGTTTATTGGTTTTTCAACTTGAAACCCAATTCTCATAATCTAAGCAACAACTGCTTAGTAGGATTTTAACACATATGAGTACAAGCTAGTTGTAATCTTTGACTTTCAAGGTGTTGTGCGTAGATATCTATTTATGACCATCATGGTCATATGCACAGGACTTAGTGCATTTATATAACGACTTCATGTTCCTACAAAATGTAAAGTATGTTAAGCGTATATTTTGAAGGATCAAATAAAGCGGTCTATGACATGAAGCTACAAATATATACCTCCGGAAAAGCCTACAGCGGCCTTCTTCCCTTTCACCTTGGCAAGATATTCTGGGCAGTTTCGCCTCCAGTGCTCCATCTTGTTGCATTCGAAGCATTGGCGCTATTCTTGCGGCAGTGCCTTCGAATCCCTTGACTTGCCCTTTCCGATGCCACTAGAACCTCTAGCAGCAGTGCCCTTGCCTTTCTTCTTTTGCCCAGGTTTCCTCTTAGCCTCCGGTTTCTTGACACCTCCGGATCGGATGGCAAGCACATCATTCGACTTACCTTTCTTGTTGTTATTGCTGAGAAAAATAACTCAGCAGCTTTCAACATATCATGAAGCTCGGTCACTGTCTTAACCAGGATGTACATATTAAAATTGATCCAGAAGGGAGTGAATGCGCTGGAAAAAGAGTGGAGGATCAAGTCTGTCGCCATTTCTTGAGTAATGACGTAATTAAGCTTCGCAAGTCGGTCGATGTAGCTCTTCATCTTGAGGACATGGGTGCTAATAGGGCTACCTTCAGCCATTCGAAAGGTGATAAGTGTGGCAACGGTTTCGTAGTGTTCCTGCCGGGCCTAGGTTTCAAACATGCCCTTCAGTTCCCCGATCATCTGAAAAGTTATCCTATCAACCATGCTCTTCTGAATATCAGTAGACATGGTCGCCAACATGAGGCACATCACTGAATTAGCATCCTTTTTCAGTGCCTCGTGTGTAGCGCGAGCAGCTGTAGTGCCATTTTCGTGTGCCTCAGGCACTTCCTGTTCCAACATGTGGAGCTTGTTGGCCATTTGCAGGACAATTTTCAGATTACGATGCCAATCGAGGAAATTGGTGTCATCAAGTTTCTCTTTATCAAGGAGAGACATGAGCTGGAAAACCTCGTTATTTGCAAGAGGGTTAGCCATCTGAAACAACAGGCAATTAGCTTTAGTGTTTCGATATAATATTCATATTCAAAGATGGCAAGCAAATCTTGAATAAGAAAGTGGGAACCCAATTAGTAATTGACTAACAAAGGCAACATTAAGTGCAATCACCAGTCAATTAAGTAATCGGATGGACAAAGATTGTCTCTTCTGAAAACCGGTCACAACTCTCCCGTTTACGAGGCTTTCGAGAATTGATTCGCGAAATAAGATTAGCCTCATCCATTCCAATTTTGTCTACGAATAACCATGTACAGTGTTGAAATACTCCAATACACAATGTACTCGTAAAGAAAATGATAGATGTCCTCAATGGTCAGTGTACACGTACGGTGTTGAAATACTCCAATACGTGCACCTTAGAAGATACCTTGAACACCAAGTGCGGTGTTGAAATACTCCAACACTGATGCATCGGTAAATATGTTCCAAGTTAGACTTGACTAGGATGGCACAATCTATCCGTTTTACAGCTTACCAGATAGGATTATATTGTTAATATTTTAATTACTTTAAATGTTTGACTAAGTGAACTCAAGAACCCGATCTCACTCAGGACAACCAATTTAATAACCTCCTTATTAAAGACTACGCGTCGCGAGGTAATAACCCTAATCTATTAATCAAAACGAACCATATGTTTTTATGACCAATTAATAAAACAAGTTTATTAATATAAAAGTCGTAAAACCCGAGAACCGATGAACTCAAACAACAATTTAATTGATTCATTTTATTCACCGTCAACGTTTAATTAATAAATCAAAATGTCATACTCCGTATATTATCGCAAGGATAAATTTCCATAATTAAATACATGTTTATTAATCATGAATAAACATTAATTAATTACGTGTTTCTGTGATTTACCGGTTAACCAATTAAGCGGATTTATATCTTGTTGTCGAGTCTTGGTGTTGTCGAGTCTTGGTGTTGTAGAGTCTGGAAATCCATTATCCAACAGAGGTGGAGTTGTAACATCCTGAAAAGTTCGTTTCGTGTAATATTATTATTCTAAGGTGGGCCTTAGTTGGGTAAGTATGATAATTAAATAAACCGACTTAATTGTAGAAAATATTAGTTGGTAAGTTAAGTTTTGGTGGCTAATAGATTTGAATCGAAAGTTGAAGGATTATTAATGTAAATAGCTATTTTGGTCAAGTTTATAAAAAGGCCAATTGAGGGAGGGGCTGAATGTAACATTTTTATTAAAAGAAAAAACAGTCATCAGATCGCGAACCAGAGGGAGAAGGAAGGAGAAATAAAGGTTTTCGCTTAAATCTCTATATTGAGAGTATTGGAGGTAAAATTGAAGGTGGAAGGGTCAAAATTGGGGCTAGGAAGTCATCTGGATCTCTAAATTGACATCTCATCTTGGTCTTTTGTTCAAGTAAGTGGTATTCTTGATGTAGTGATTTTAAGATTCTTGATTAAAGGTTAAGGTGATGAAGGAAACTAGTTTAGTATATGTTTATATGCTTAGATTATGCTTGTGTTTAGGTTGCATAAGTGTAATTAGAGGTAATTGTTAGAGGTTGCAATGGGGGTGTAAACCCAACTCATGGAAATCGAATTCCATGGGGGTTGGGAGATTGGGTTGACTATTATGGCCATATGGAACCTTGTTTGTATGTTAAAACTAATTAAATTTGGTATAAGTTTTGAAATTGGAATGCTTGAAATAAAGGGTGGGTTGGAATGGTATTCTAGATATTGTCTATTAGCAAGAAAAATATGAATGCCCTCAAGGTGTTTGTGGAAATGCTTTAAAGAAATCGAATGATAGTTTAGGTTGATTGAATCAATTCATTTGGTGTGATTATGTGTATAATTTGATGTTTGATGGTTGAAAGAGTAAATCTAAGTAACCATGCTATATTAAGTGAAGCAGGAGGGAACTCAATGCATCATCGTGAAGGATCCGACAAAGCTTGATCTTTGAGGTAACATGGGATGTTAAATTGAATGTTAAAGGATTGTGAAAATGGTTACAAACCCTATTTAGAAGTAGTTACGTGTGATGGATGAACTTTATGCGAATTATTTAGTTGTGATTATACTCATGGTTGAAAGTATGATGTGAATGAAGTAAATGACTTGTTTGGGTTAGAAGAAAATGAACCCGTATGGGTTAAAGTGGTATTTGAGGTAATCCAAGCGATCTTGGATTGGAATGTGGTTAGAAATAACCAAACTCATGATTGAACCCTTAGGTGGGAGAGTTGTCTTAGCACCAGTCACTTGTGCCAAGAAAAGATTGTAATTCATAAATTAAAGTGAAACACGCTAGAGGTTGTAATGCGTATAGTGTGAATATGTGATGTCCTATAGTTGAATAACTCGTGCTTTTCCATATGAACTGCAGCTATTATGGATAATAGACTTGGTTGGATTGTTAGAAGTCGTAGAATTGGAACTTATATAAGAATGGGACTTAACGGGTCAACGAGTTAGAATGGGTTAAACCGAATGATTATTTTCTAAATATCGAAGATTGTGAATGTTTATTGTTATGTGTAAATGGTTTCCTTCAATCATGAAAATTGAAAGAGAATGGGGCTTGTTTGATTGTGGAATGCAAGATGGTCATGGCTGGGAAAATGAAAGTATGCAAAATTTGGCCAAGTATGAAACATGGAAAAATTTCAGCTGATCGCTGGAAATGTTGCTCCAAGCGTATCACTTGGAGCAACTTAAGCAACAAGCGATACACTTGATTTATCAAGCGTATCGCCTAGTTTATCTATTGTTCCATGCGATACGCTTGGAACTCAAATTGAAGGTTTGATTGTTTTTATTTCATTTGAGGGTCTTGTAGTGGGTTGGTTTGTTATATGGAATTAATACTAACGTGTTACTAGTGTTGATTGCAGGGAATGAATAGGAGAAGCCGGGCCAAGATTGAGTATGAAGCTTTTGGGAACCGAACATCATCATAATTTTTTAATGTCGACATTTTAGTGGATTTCATAGTAACGCATTTCTAAGCTGACTCTGATTATGAAGTGGTTGCAATGTTAAGTCTATTTTTGAACAATGTCGTAAATTACCATGTTTAGTAAGTAATAGAAGCAAAATTTTCTAGCTTGTATTTTTAAGAAGTTAAACATGTCATATTAACGGGTGGGGTGTTACATATATATGATTAATATCCTCTAGGAACCACTAGATATTGTAGGAACCGCGAGAACCAATCTAGTCTGCACATCTTACATCATTTTTAAAATGAGTGGTTAAGATTGATTTGGATTAATATATATTAATCAAACATTTAAAGTTTCTAAAAAAAACCAACAAGGTCATTTATGTAAAATCACTCATGCAAACTATTTTTGACCTTTAGATCACATGTACCAAGTGATGTGTCATAAATATGTACTTTACCTTTCTATTTTAAATTTTTAATAACTTTTTCATACAATATTATTTTTTTCTTAAAATACATGTTAAATAGTCACTTTTTATCTTTAATTTATTTATAGTCTCGTTAGAAAAGTTATAATTTTTTATATAACCTTTTTAATGTATGTTGTTACATATTGATAACGAACAGTTACTTATTCATAACATGAAGTTACACAGTCGTAACGAACAGTTACATATTCGTAAAGAGCAGTTATATATACGTAAAAAAATAAAAATATAGATATTTAAATTTTCCTCCAACAACCTTTTCCCCCCTCACATCGATCTGTAAACCATATTTTCTTCTTTTCTATTTTCTCCAAACACATTATCTATTAGTTTTTTGTATAATTTTTTAATGTATGTTGTTACGTATTGGTACGGAATAGTTACGCATTTGTAAAGAATAGTTACATAGTCATAAAGAACAGTTACATATCCGTAACGAACAATTATGTACATAAAACTATAAAAATATAGATATTTAAATTTCTCTCCAACAATATTTGTTTTCCTTCCCATTGATCTTTAAACCACATTTTTGTAACATCCCAAAATTTTATAAAATGATAAATATGTGACTATATATAATATATATATATATATATATATATATATATATATATATATATATATATATAGGGTTAGGTTAAAATGAGAACTTTTTATTTTGAGAACCAAATCTCAACCACTAACTTCAGATGGGGGCCACTATAATTCATGAGGGGTTTTCCATATATATAAACTAGTAGCTTATAATGGTTCTCAAAAGTTCTCAAAACCAATTAGTTTTCAAATGATCCTCTCCCTATATACATAGTAGAAAGATGTGGCTATACGTTTTTAAAAGATCATGTTATATGTGTTTATATGTAAATACATGTGAAAAATATGTGATAATAATCCAAATAGATAAATACGTATCTAAAAGATAACACGAGGAAATATTAGTGAAAAATAAATGAATACATGTTTAAAATATAAATATACGTATTTGAAATCATCAAGATAAAATATTGATGTATATATATTTGTTATAGGCTTAGTAAATACATTCGTGTGTGAAAAATGCACAAATAATAGTTAACGAGAAAGAAATTGATAAATATATGTAAAAACGAGAAACGATCTTACTACTGCATGCTTTGATCAAACGTAATGAACACGGATGTAAATAAGAGAATTCTTATTGATCACTTGAAGATACAATGAAGTTCTCTCTAGTCTCTCTCTCTAGAAACACACACAGAAAGGTGTAGAATGACTGAACTAGTTTAATTCTAACATTCTAACACACACCTATTTATAGTAAGTGACTAAATGCCCAGCGTATCAAACTGATACGCCGGACCACATGGTCCGCCGGACCATGTGGTACGCCCATAACCAAATAGTCACTACAACTATCACTTAGACACGCTCACATAGATACAATACACGAGACATTCATAGCATAGGAATATGCTCTAACAAACTCCCCCTTAACGTGTAGTGTATCTATTCTCTAACTAAACTTCAGTCATCAATCTTCAACACCGCTGCATCCGATCTTTGACTTGAAATCTTGTCAGAAATAGAGCTCGCATGGCTGGATCACTCTTGAACTATCGTTGAACTTCAAGATCCACTTGTGAAAGATACTTCATACTCCCCCTTTCACCATGCTTGAGTCTTTGAAACATATAACCTGCAATTTCAGAAGACAGAAACGCGGTTTCCTTTTCTTTTGAAAATTAATTTAATCTTGGCGCAAAACTTCTCTTCGAGAATCCAAGATATAGTTTTGAAATTTTGATTTCGTATCACATATCGATCGGTCGAAAACAAACAAGAAACAAAATCTTTTTGGCTTTTTGAAACTTTACATCAAAACACACCGAAAATCTTTTTGAACTTTTCAAATATGAAACATAACTGCAATACTGAAACAGACACTATTTTCGTCTTTTGCGAGAAAGATCACAACATGGGATCATATTGGTCATAACATGCTGAACTACACTTCAATTTCAATTACTTCAGCACATAAGTCATGTCGATTACTGATATAATTTGTCCATCTTAAACTCAGGCACAATCATACTCATAACATCTGGATATGTTATTGATTGATTTAGTTTGCTTTGACCAGTGTACCCCACACTCTCAGACATACTCAGATATGTTCTTTGCTTTTATATCACACTTTGTGATTTCATTTGTGATTTAATCACATAATGATTGTATTCATGATTTAGTCAACTGTGTTCCATGCAAAAAGAAATAAGAACGTTAAATCGTCTACCTTAAGGTCGATCTTTCGATACGCAGATAAGGCCTCGGATTTAACAAAATAAGAAAATAAAACAAGTTGAAATTGTATAACTCAACAACAATCAGGTCGGTACTCCCGTACACGCAGAGAAAGTCCGATGAGTTATACGAAACACCAAAGAAAATAAAGCAGAACGTCAAACGAACAACAATCAGGTCGATCTTTCGATACGCAAAGAAAGTCCGATCGTTTGACAAAATAAAGAAAATCAAACAAGTTTAAATCTTTGCAAAATGAACACATGTATACACAGTGACTTCTCATTTTCTTTTTCACATATCTTCTCTTGATATCATGAGACATGCATCAAGATGTTGTCCACTTGGTCAAGCATTAGTATTTAATGTGTTTATCACATCTGTATACTTTCTGATTTACTGCCGAGCCTACCAAGTACATCAAACAATGATCTTATGGCTTTTTCATCTATTTTATCCATGAGTCAGACACGTAAGCCAATGTACCATCATTTCCCAATCATGTTGGATACAATTTCTCATTTTTCAATGTTTTTGTATTTTTCTATTTTTTTTTAATGTTTTTGTATTTTCTGTTTTTCTCCCCCTTAAAATGAAAACTCTAGTTTTGGAGTTTCATTTTAATACCAACAAAAACACAAAGACGCTATTTTTGGTTTTCAATTTTCTCCCCCTAAGCTACATACGAAATGTAAAAGAAAGAAAATTGACCTTTCGACATGGATACCTTTCAAGTTTAGCTTTCAGAAAAATTTCAGTTTTGAAATTTGATATCACATGTAATTTAAGTTAAATCAGCAGAATACTTCACCATCAGCAACTTTTCAATCACCGATAGGTCTTCTAGAAGTACCTGCACACTGGTCAAACACATCAGTTTATAAATGACCCGAAGCGAATTGCTTCTGGTCGACCAGTATCTTGATTTCCTTTTGAAACCACTTTAGGTTTCCAGATTTGTTGGTTTGATAAATCAGTATCTGATGAACCAGTCACAGTTGATTGTGACGAACAACCTACATATGAAACATTTTGAAAACGAGGAATAAATCTTCCTTGAGTTTTAAAAAATGTAGGTTGTGGGTATTCATCAAATACTCTGCCATATTCATCAATGAATCGCTGTTTGGCAACTTTACCAACAAATGGAACCTTTCCTTTTCTATAACTAGAAGCAGCAGAAACCGGACAATCTTGTGCCAGATGCCCTTTTTGTCGGCAATTGTAACACAAGCGATTGTGTACATTTCTTCGTTTTGGAACCTGCATAGCTTCACAAACATATTCATCTCCAAAATGATCATAAAAATTATCATATACCTGAAATCGATGATCATGAACCCATTTGGATGTCGGGCTCTTTGGAGTAGAATTGGATCCTCCAGAAGAATATTTAGCACCTTGTCGCTTCTTGGTCTTTGAATCAACATTCGTCACAAAAACTTCAGCAACTTTCCGAGCATCTACACAATGTAGCGGGAATTCATTATCAGAAAATATTTGTTCCGAACCCTTGAGTTTGTAGAACCTCTCGGGTTGAACTTTGTCAGCTTTAAAAACTTCTTTCTTTACTTGCTTCAGATTAACTTTCTTCAAATGCTGTTGCTGTTGAACCTTTGAAACATTCACATCAACCTGTTTCTTTTGAAATCCCAAACCTGTATATTTTCCAGAAACTTTCTCTTCTGAATCAGATGATTTATGCCCGGTCTTTGCAAGACGAGAAAATTCAGCTTTAACTTTCTTGATATCTTTTGGAGCATTGATAATTGTTTCATCAATGTCAGCTTTTGAAGACGAAGACCCAGACACAACCTTTTGAGCTTCAGAAGCTTCAATACTTTTGCCTTTTTCCTTTTTCTTTTCTTCAGCAGATTTGGAACCAACAAACTCAGAATAATCACCAATCTCACCCTTGTCTTTCAAATCATGAACGCCTTCCTTGAGACTTCCTGGTGGCGAGACTGTCTTGTTAAACATCTTCTCAAAATTTTCATCTTTAGCCAGAAAACTTGTAAAAGATTGTGAGTTAGTAACATTGTTCAAAAGACGTTTTGAATCAATGACTTCAATCTTTAATTCAGAAATTCTTTGATTAGCTTCAGCCAACTCCTTTTCTGATGCAATTAGCTTCTTTGCCACTTTATTAGTTTCATACTTTTGCAATCTCAACTCATCTAGAGCGGCCAACAACTCCTTCTCAAGTTTATCTTCATTTCTTTTCTGAATATCCAAATTTGCATTTTGCAATTTATTTACTCTTGCCAGTTCTCGCTTCTCATCTAACAACTTCTCCATATCAAGCTGATATGCTTCAATTTTAGCAACCGAATCATCAGAAGCCTTGGTAAGGAAATCAAGTTTAATCTTGGACTTTTCAAACAAATTATTAAAATCATTGGCAGCATCCTCAGCTTCTGCCTTCCATTTCGCAACTTCCTTGACTAAGTCAGCCTTTTCTTCAGACAATTTTGTAAATTTCTTTTCAAATTCCTGCTCAACACCTTGAATCTGCAACTCTTTTTCAATTAACTCTGTCTGAAGATCTGAAAACTTTTCTTTCTGAGATTCTAATTCTTGAATCATACCTTCCAACTTTTCTCTATCAGCAACCAAATCTTCTTTTTCCTTAACTAAACCTTGAATCATTTTATCTTTTTGAGAACAAAACTCACAGACAGATTCATAACCACTATTTCCATAACTACTAACATCTGAATCAGAATCTGTTATCTCTTCTTCGTCATCACTGTGAACAATCTGAGCAACAAAACAAGACTCATCAGGAAAATCAGCATCCCAATCATAACCTTCATTCGATGTTTGTTCTTTTGATGCAGAAGAAATAGCAGTCAAAGCAATTTGAGGTGAAGTAGTTTTATTCGCTGTTTGAACCACCTTTTCTTTTTCGGGACACTCACGAGCAAAATGACCATATTTAGCACATTTGAAACATTTGATCTGTGACTTATTTAAACCAAGTTTGTCTCCTTGAAAGATAGATGTCGTTCCATGTTTCTTAATAAACCTTCTACCTCTTTCAGTTAGCATAGCAAACTGCCACTCCAAATCTAATTTGTTCAACTGATCTTCATCCATATGATCTAAATCCTCTCTAAATAGACAAGAGTTACCAATTTGACTAAATATATCGCCAGAAGAAGATGATATGAATCCAGATAACAACGCAACTAAATCTTCAGCTGACTTCCCATTAATCGAACTGGCAGATGATCTATCAGGAGTAGTGAAACTGCACCTCCTTGATGAACTTTCATACTTTCCTGATCCATGATCAGCAACAAATGCTGTTTGAGGTGGATTTGATGTATCATAACCAGATGATTTAGATTTTGCATTGATACTTGCAGAATTTTGTCCATGATACAACTCAGGATTTTGTAATTGAGCAGTGGACTTGTTTGAATTCATCATTTCCATTTCTCGAGCATGAAGCTTTCCAGTCAAATCATGAAATGATAATGTGGAATAGTCTTTGTCATGAGTAAGCAACAACACATAATTTTCCCATTTCTCTGGTAATGCTTCCATCAATTTCTCTTTCAATTCTTCCTCGGTCTTCTCAATCTTGACCACTTTCATCTCACTAATTAGATGTGAAAATCTTGAAACAAGAGCAGAAATATTTTCTTTGTCGTATTGTTGAAAATTTTCAAATTCTTTGTTCAACACTTTCCTTCGACTCTTCTTATACTGATCATTGCCTTCACATCGAGCAGATAAAGCATCCCATAACTGTTTAGCTTTCTTGCAAGTACTGAATTGATGTAACAACTCGGTAGGTAAAGCCATGGTAAGATAACCATAAACTTTTTGTTCAAGTTCATAACTTCTTCGTTCATCCTTATCAAAATCTTGAATTTCTTTATATTCTCCATTGTCAGTTGGACGCACATACAGCGTTCGAATCGGAATCCACAAATCAATATCATTTGTGCTGATGTATGCAGAGAAACGTTGCTTCCAATTTTGATAATCTTCCAATTTTAACAACTTGGGAACTTTCTGACTTGTTCCTATTTCATTATCAAAATTGAGCATAGCTTGTACCGTGCTTTGCATAGCCGCAAACGCGTGAAAATCGGACATTTTTCAACGTAAAATGATACTTTAAAACTTCGAACTCAAAAACGAAGGTCTTCCAAGCGGATTTTGGGGGTCAAAACTGCTCGGTACTGGCCATAGGCGGGTACAAGTCCTAGATCTCGGAAAGACGAACGTTTTGGCTGGTATTGGGTTCCGTAACTCCAAACGGTTTGCAAGTTACGTCAGTTTTCGTGAAGGTCACTATTTTGCCAGCGTATCAAAACAAAATGAACGGATCAAGTTCCGGATCAAAACATTCAGGCGGATCAAATTTGTACTAGCGGACCAGATTCCGGATCAGATGAACTAGCGGACCAGAATTATACTAGCGGATCAGATGCGGATCAGATGCGGACCAGATATCTTCAGCGGATCAAATTTGATACGGCGGACCAAATTTTGGTACGGCGGACCAGAATTCTCAGCGGATCACACTGATACGCTGTAACTGCTGCGGATCAGACTGATGAAGATTGCCTAGCGGATCAACCAGCGGACCAGACTGTTTTTCGGGCGGACCAGTCGCAGAAAACGTAAAAATCGACTGATTTTCACAATTTTTGACAATTGAAGCTGAAAACTAGATCAATATGATGCGAAAATACTCCAGGAGCATACAGAAATCATTTTTATCCTTGGAATCACTCAGAATGGGAAAAATTGAAGAAAAACTTACCAAACCCAAGCTTTCTCTCTCTAAAACTCCGAAAATTGATCAAAAACACAGCAATAGAGCAACCAAATGCTCTGATACCACTTGTAAAAACGAGAAACGATCTTACTACTGCATGCTTTGATCAAACGTAATGAACACGGATGTAAATAAGAGAATTCTTATTGATCACTTGAAGATACAATGAAGTTCTCTCTAGTCTCTCTCTCTAGAAACACACACAGAAAGGTGTAGAATGTCTGAACTAGTTTTTCTAACATTCTAACACACACCTATTTATAGTAAGTGACTAAATGCCCAGCGTATCAAACTGATACGCCGGACCACATGGTCCGCCGGACCATGTGGTACGCCCATAACCAAATAGTCACTACAACTATCACTTAGACACGCTCACATAGATACAATACACGAGACATTCATAGCATAGGAATATGCTCTAACAATATATAATTCATACATAAATATATAATTATTTTTCTCGTTATACGTAACCTGAACCTTAGAAAATGTTAGAAATATGTTTACGAAAGTTTTAGGACATAAAATAATAGTTATATCAAAAGATAAGGGGTTAATATGCATTAAATATAAGTTGAAGGGCTAAAAGCATAATTTATGTAAATATATATACATATATATATAAATGTATGTATATGTATATTATCGTACGTATCTCGAGCCTT
>JBCNJP010000025.1:31393702-31536100 GCA_039602395.1 Deinandra increscens subsp. villosa
AGATAGTGTTCTGATGCTTAAGTTCATCTATCTGCTTACTAAGTTCAGCTATTTCTAACTTAGCATTGTCATACAGGAGAGTTTTCTCAGTTGCCAGTTTTTGATATTTCACAATGTCTAGTTTCTGAGCTTTTACCTTCTCCTCATTCTTTTGCCATCTACCCCTGAATGAACTCCTTTCGCATTTTATCTCAAACAGTTCTATCTCATAATTTTTACAAATTTGCCTAAGTCCAGGAATCAAACGTGCACAAGTGGGATTAGTACATACCTTGATGTTATCAACCTCAGCAGCAAAGGCTTCCTTGTCTTCCACCAGGTTCTCTTCAGGTTTCTCATCAGTGACAACAAACGCATGCTCTTCCTCATCATCCTTTTCCATAGCAGCAATCATTGCATGTGACAGACTAAACTCTTTGATCTGAGGAGTCCTGTCATATCCACCTCCTTCCTGTATAACCAAAGCACTTGACTCTGCCTTTCCTTTGCTATCTCCTGCTTTCCTTTCTTCTATTCTTTCTCTCCTCGGCTTAGTGCACTCTCTTGCGACAGTTGTAGCACCTCAGCTGGCTCTTGTCAAACCCCATCCTTATCTTATCTTGATCCTTCCACACATTTCTCCCAGTCTTTGCCATGAACTTCTTTGCTCTGAAAACAGCCATTGCCATCTGCCAAGAAACATCTAACATCTCTACATCTTCAGGGTTTATCTGGTTTAGCTCACCCGACAGCATATCAGTAGGTACTAAAGTTCCGGCCATAAGAGCATGATAACTGTTCATAAATCCCATTCCTAGGGCAAAGTTGGGATCATTTGCAGCATCAGGGTTGACACCTCCACTTGAACTTGCTTGAGGTTGTGCCACCAATGCAGCTGACTTTGTGACAGAGCTCGGTCCACTCTTAGTTGACTTTCCATCTTGCTTAGACTCCACTTCTTCTGACAATAGTGCTTGGTTCAGTTTTCCCGCCAAACTAAGAGATCTTATATGGTTCAACTCTCTCTGCTTGTCATCAATAAGTTTTGACTTCAGTTTGTTGATCAACTCATCAAGAGATAGCTCACTCAGCTTGTTGTTGTCTTTAATGATAGAGATGTTGGTATTCCAGGATTTGGGTAAGCTATTCAGCAGTTTCAGATTCTTATCTTCCTGATCTGGTTCAACATTGTAGCTTGACATTTCGGCCATCAGAGACACGAACCTTTGCACTTGTGCTTCAAAGGATTCTCCTTGAATGTGGTTGAACAGATTGAATTTCTGCTTCAGCATTTGCTTACGGCTTGCCTTTATGTCTGGATTTCCTTCATATGCAACTACCAAAGCATTCCAGAGTTGCTTTGCAGTCTTGCAGTGCTTAAATCCTTGTGCAATATCTGGTGTTAGTGCCATAGTCATGATAGCAAACGCCCTCTCAGCTTTGTTACATCTTTCCCAATCATCATCATCATATTCGTCTTCCTTTTTAGCCTTCCCCGCATTAACTCCTTCTGAGTGTGTAGGCGTGTATGGCCCATGAATTACTGCTCTCCAAAGTCTTAGATCAACACTCTTTAAGTGGTTTTCAAATCTATATTTCCACTCCAGAAAGTTATCCGCCGATGTGAGTCTTGGTGGACGAGTGATGGATCCAATCTCAAAATCCAACTTCTGATACATGCTCCGTTCGAAATCCATAACGTAAGCTTAGGAAAACTTAAAACTAAAGTCCAAATGTCCAAAAAGAGAGATTACGATCGTGAACACCTGATTACGATCGTGAACACCTGATTCCGATCAAATCACACAGCGAGTCGTAAACACCGGATCATAAACACAGATTACGATGGAAGCTTAATCGTAAACGTCGATTCCGGCCGAGAAAATCGTAAACTTCAATTATGATTGATGATTCCGGCAAATAAAAGTCGTAAACTCTCAATTCCGATAAGAAAATGTCGTAAACACCAGTTTCTTGGTCGTAAACGGATAAAAATCGAAGCTTAAACTCGTAAACACGTTTCCGATGATGATCTTCAAACACTTGCAGTCGTAAACACACAAACAAACCCAGAAAAAGATCGTAAACCCTTAAACACAGCAGCAGCCTGATCGTAAACCCCAAGAACACCTTCAAAACCTTCAAAAATCAAATCTTTTTCCAGAAAACACTTGAATCCAATACCGTGAGAACCTCGAATCAGTGATTCTTGGCTCTGATACCAATTGTTGGTCCAGAATCAACAACTGTTCACGATATTTTGATCTCGAACAAGTGCGGAATCCTTGTACGAGATTGATTCAATAAGAAAGTAGAAGAAATAGATTTGACAAAGAGATAAACAACCAAAGATCAATTCTTGAATGAAACACAATACTTTCTTAAGCTAATGAACACTGATCGTAAACAAGAGAAATCTGAAAATCGTAATCAAAAAGCTAGGTAATCATACCCACTATGAGGGTTTATATAGTACCCTTTACAAAACCCTAAGCCCAATCATAAACATAAAGAAATCGGTCCAAGAAGCCCATATCGTAAACCCTACTAAGCCCAAATCAATGAAAGCCCAATCTAATGTTCATGCCTTACAATGTATAGCCCAACAGCTCCCGGTAATGTGCTACGTGTTCTTCGGGATCTGTGGTTCCATCGTAAAGCTTCATACTTGGAGTTTGGAAGCGTTTCGCGATCTCCACTTGGGATATTGGCCAAGTAAATCTGGAGATCTTGTGGCTTTCCAAAGGAACCTCAGGAATAGGTTTCAGGATCCCTGGAACATTTAATATCATTTCTTTCAACTTCTGGAGCTCCCTAGCGATACTTGGATGAATACCTACATCATAAGGAGCATACTGGTTAGAAACGATAAGAATTGAATTGGACACATTACATGGGCCAGGATTCTGGACTGGGATCCTGGGATTATATCCATAGCTCGTTGGGATGGTCAACTCTGTAGTGGCTGTTGTTTGCATGGGGATGAAGTCACCGTCATGCACATCTGAGGAGCTAGTCTTGAAGATTCCTACAGAAACAGAAGGGTTAGAGTATTGATATCCTTGGGGGTTATGGCTTGGATTCCTAGCAGAAAAAGGATATCCTTGAGATGGTGAGGCTAAGGATCCCGACGGTAGCAGAATCCAAGGATCCTTGTAGCGTGACTGTGAGGATTCTGGTGGGACAGCTCCTGAGAATCCAGCAGTACTCCCTACATACCCAGCGGCCTGAGAAGTCATTGTAGGGGCTGTAGTGAAGCCTGATGCTGATTTATAATTGTAGCGAGACGAATCTGAGGATCCTGAAGCATTGAAGTCAAGGTGCCTAGGAAATAGAGGACTTTGTTCCTCCACAGGTTTCTTAGACTTCTTAAGCTGCTCGATCTCCTTCATCACCGTTTGATTGGTCTTTTCTTGCTGATCCATCTGATTTTTCACCTGCTTAATCAAGGAAAACAAATCGTTGTTAGTAATAACAGGATCAACATATTGAACCTGGGATCCTGTGAAGACAGGATAGTCAATTTTTCTCGGCTGCTCGTCCACTTTCTTCTGACGGTCATTAGTCTTCTTCTGGCTTCCTAGAATGGGAGGAAGAGGAGGAATGGAGGACGATGTAGAAGCCGAAACAGTTTTCTGTTGGTTTGACATTTATGAGATTGGAGATCGAATGAAGTGAATAAGATATGGGATTTTGATAAGATTAAGCACCACTTGCCCCACGATGGGCGCCAAACTGTTTTGGTCAAAAATTCACAATGGAATTTCGTATTCCAAACTTAGATTGTGAGGTAGAGTGCTTAATGATCAAATGAGCAAGTTGTCCAAGTTAGGATGGTGACACGATGATTTAGCGAGGAAAACTCCAGAATCCTTCGAGTTGCCTCTGGTAATCCTGGATAAAAACCTCAGGAGCCGGCCGAATAGCCGCCTCCTAGTCAATTTTATTGATAATGAAACGAAGAATTACAAGTGTTGAGCTATTGTGATCGAAATCTAAGTGTTACAGAGAGTATTTTGTGAGTGTGAGTGGTATCCGGTCTCTATCATCGATCACAAGGCTGATATATATAGTTACAAGTCAATAACCGAAAATGCTAAAAATAAGGGATTCTTCCACCAAGTCTTTATGAACGTTGGGAGTCAGTTATGGCACGTTCTTTAATGCTTGACCTGTTCTTTAGCCTTCATTTACACGTCCCTTTAAGCCTGCAATTAATTAGGACATCTGGACAATTGAAACGGTTAGTCGATAACTGCATTTCAGGATACCGAACCTGTCAGGATACTGAACCACTTTAGCTTCCGACAAGGATCCTGAAATAAAACAACCAAGTGTCCTATATTTTAGGGATTCTCCCCATTGAGTCAATATGAACGTTGTGGACCACTTAGTCCACGTTCTTTAGTCTTTGTCCGAGTCTTTAGGCAGCCCTACACTAAGTACGCTCCGGAAATGTCAATTATCATTATTGACTTATCAAGGGTTGATATTACCAAGACACAATCAATTATTATCATTTGCCTAGCAAGTTATCATGAAATGACCCAGAACTTGGAATCAGACATTCACACTGCAATTGAAATGTACAAGGGCAATTTCTCCAATATCAATAATCAACACAAGTTAAGACATTAAACATGACATACAAAACATCAAACACTTGAGTGATTAATACAAACATCAAGATAATTATCCAAGTACAAGATACAAGCAAAGTGAAAGATATACAATTGAGCACAAAAGCAAAGGATGCTATGTTTGAGTTGCCACCAACCCTATAAAGTTCTTACATAATATACGGAGTATGACGTTTCGATTTATTGATTAAACGTTGACGGTGAATAAAATGAATCAAATAAATTGTTGTTTGAGTTTATTGGTTCTCGGGTTTTACGACCTTTATAGTAATAAACTTTTTTTATTAATTGGTCATAAATACATGTGGTTCGTTTTGTTTAAGAGATTAACAAGGGACTAGAAACGTAATTAGTCGGCTTATTATTAAGCGACTAAGGATTAGGCTCTCTGCGCCTCCCTCTTCTTCTCGCCGATCTCCCTCTCTCTCGCCGCCCCTCTCCTTCGTCGAGAGCCAAGTCGTTGGTGACCTTGTATCGGTCACTCTGTTCGAACGACCACCACACGGTCTCCTCATTCGGTTCTCATGAAACCGTTGAAGCTGCCGTTGCCCGAGCACCGAACCGCTGCCACCACCATCGAAACCACCACTGCCGCCGCTGGAACGACCGTCTCCGACGAAGCCGCCGCCGCCCCTATCCGTGCGACGCCGCCCCTATCCGTGCGACGCCGCGTCATCTCCGCGACACCATTATCTCCGCGACACGATCAATACAAAAAGAGTCGACGAAAGGTGTTGAACAAAGAATTTGACAACTTTCAGCATTATGATAAAGAAAACATTACTGCTCTTGTGTCAAGGTTTTCACATTTAATCAGTAAATTGTGTCACACCGCCAACCAATCCGGCGGAATCTGTTAGGGCATGATGACTGTCCAGATGCTTATGATAACTAAATTAAAGTTATAAAATACTTAAACAAGCCTTTTTATTCATTTATTTGAAATATCTTACAAGTAGGAAACAGACAAACACAAGTACTGAAATTAAACGTCTATTATCTAGGTCCAGCATCCTATTTTGATCCCATACTGGCTCAAACATGATTCCTTGCAACATGTATAAGATAAAGTGTCAACTACTAAAGTAGTTGGTGATTAAACACATGTTTATTATATAATATTAATATAAAGCATTCGATCTATGTGTTACGTGAACATTCAAAGAATATGATAATTAAGTAATGAAATAGAGCAAATAAGAGCGTATCAAACCCTTGACAATTAGGTTTCCAATCACCCATTGAAAATACATTTCAATATACCGGGTGGGTTGTCATACCAATAGATCTATTATTGTTACCCTGGCCTGGTGTGTTAAAGAGTACGCTTAGAGTTTGAGTTTGAGCACAACAACAACAATAATTCAAATAAGTTCAACACATCTAGAACACACATAACGAGCATAGGATTCACATTTTGTTTTAGAGAAATAAATATAGTGTTGGAGTTTGAGATAGAGATACATGTTGCACCCCAAAGTAATAAAAGAGAAATGGGATATGAATACTCACTTGATAAGGAGATCGGATATAAGTGATATGCCGAATTGGGAAAGATAAGTAACTTGGAGGTTATCCTAATAAATCAAATAAGGTATATGAATATAGGAAATCAAAATGAACCAAGTCCCAAGTATTCGAGGAATTTTATATTTGATTAAGTCAAAATTATCATTATACCTTTTTATAGGTAAATAAGGGTTTAGTGATAATAGAAGACGCGCATTCCTATAAGTAAATGCTCATGGCAGGATCGCCTAGTGAGGTATGCTAGTTCCCAGTTGGGATTTATGCGACACCCCCGCTTTGCCAGAAACCCCAGAGTACAGGCATCTACCCTTCTGGTCCGCACAAACTTCTAAGTATCCGATTAACTCGGTATTTTTTAATACTTTATTATTTATCACTTTTGAACTCATAAATACTTATTATATATATAATTAGGATTTAATGTCAAAAATTCAAGTCTCAATACTTTTCGGTTTATTTATTATTAAATAAATATATTCAAAACCCTAATTTTGGTAAAATAATTAAATAATTACCAAAACTCATTAGATTTTGGTACAAACTTAAGGTTTTATTCATAATATGATATTATGATATTCTTGAAAATATGAAACCTTAATTCAATGTCGTTTACCGAGTTTTGACAAAATAATGACTTGAAAACCCTAAATTAAGCATAAATATTAAATAAATATAAAAACTCATTAGATTTTGAAACAAATTTAGGGTTTTATTCATAATAATCTATTATAATATCCTTGAACATAACAAACCTTAATTTAACATCGTTTACCCAATTTTGGCAGAACAACGACGTGAAAACCCTAATTTTGACCAATGTTTAGATAAAATACCAAACCTTCTCAAAACTTGAAATTAACTTAGGGCTTTCTTAATATACATTATTTTAAGATTACATACAAAAATTCAGACTCTAATTCCAACTCGATCACCCAATTTTGGCAAAACAAGCTCAAGAACCCTAATTTTTATATAATTTTAGAAATCATACTTAGACACAATATTAGCAAAAACTGAGATAGACTATTGTTAACCATACCTAATAACGTGGTACTGTAGAAATTCAGCTTCAAAGGACTTCTGCATTGAGAGAATTTGGAGGAGAAAGTTTCGGTCAAGAACAAGGGTTTTTGAGGTGAAGATTTGCAAAATTGGTGAGTTTGATTGATGATATGAACCCATTTTTATACAATCTGGAACGCAAATGGATGATGCCACGATATGTGATGAGTAATCGTGCTAAAACAACATGTAGATGGGTCAATCGTGAGGAACAAGTTTGAAAACGTGGCATGATAGCGACCTGATGTGAAATTGGGCGGCGGTACGCGACGGTGGGTGCCAGGGCTTGGCGACCCGCGAGCCAGTTTGGCTGTTTGGCAGATTTGGTCCCCGAGGTTTATTAATTGCATTTTGACCCCTAAACTTTTACGCAACTGTTATTTTATGCACCAAAACATTATAAAACATGTTTATAAAAGTTTCTAAGGCTCGAGACATGCTCGATGATATACAGATACGTGTGTTTTATAACTTTCAATAATTTGCACTTTTAGTCCCTTAACTTTTGTTTTATGCGTTTTATCTTTGTATCCTTTGATGTAATCAATGTTTTAAGTTTAACATGATATTAGAATGCTTTCTTAAGATTTATAAGGCTCAGGATACGTTTAACGAGGTATAAAATATTTATTTTATATATATTTTTTATATATTATTTGTTAAAAATATGAAAAATCACCAAAATTTATCAAAATTCATCATAATTCATCGTATTAATTTGTGATATAGAATTCTTTAAATAAAATGTCATGGAATAATAAGATGAGAATTTTTGGAATGTACGAACTCCCGGTTAATACCGAAATCGTATGGAAAATCGTATTTTTGTTATTTTTGTTTTAAACCGCGAAGTTTTACGAAACTTCACACATATTCACTTGTGTGTATGACTAGTATTACTCACAAGTATTATACATGTTTAGAATGCTAAAGTTTTCCGGTTTTGCATATATAACAAAAAAGATTGAGTTATGGATCCGATTTGCAATAAATTGAAACGTCGAATGTCATGAATATTGTGATTAAAAGATTAAACCATGAAATACATGTGCGAAATAATTCTTTATTGATTATCAACCATGATAGGAAATGGGTCAGGTATTTATAAATGGTTTAATCAAAGTGTTACAGTCTCCCCTACTTTAGGAAATTTCATCCCCAAATTAAATTGAGAAGACTGTCTGATCAAATGAGGATATTTTGTCTTCATTTGGTCTTCACGTTCCCAGGTAAACTCTGGTCCATGTTTAGACTGCAAACGGACCTTGACAATTGGTATGCGACTACGTTTGAGTTGTTTGACTTCGCGATCCATGATTTCTACGAGTTTCTCAACGAATTGCATGGATTCGTCAATACGAATGACTTCTAGAGGAACATGAAGATTTTCATCAGCTAGACACTTGTGAAGATTTGACACATGAAATATAGGATGAACATTGGCTAACTCTGGAGGTAGTTCTAGTCGATAGGCTACTTTACCGACTTTGTCAAGAATTTTGAATGGACTTACATAACGAGGTGCTAGTTTCCCTTTCTTACCAAATCGAACGATTCCTTTCAAAGGGGAAACCTTTAGAAGGACTAAATCGCCGACTTTGAATTCAAGGGGCTTTCGTCGCTTGTCAGTATAGCTTTTCTGAAGACTTCTAGTAGCGAGTAAATTATCACGAACTTGAGAAATGTTGTCAGTCGTTTCTTGTATTAGTTCTGGAACAACGATTTGAGCTTCACCAATCTCGTTCCAACATACAGGTGACCGAGATTTTCTACCATAGAGTGCTTCAAATGGTGCTATACCGATGCTCGAGTGATAACTATTGTTATATGAAAACTCAGCCAACGGTAAATGGGAATCCCAATTTCCACCAAAATCAATGACACAAGCGCGAAGCATATCCTATAGAGTTTGGATTGTGCGTTCAGTCTGACCATCAGTTTGTGGATGATAGGCACTACTGAGATCCAAATGAGTTCCTAAGGTAGATTGAAGAGATTACCAAAAAATGAGAAATAAAACGACCGTCTCGATCGGATATGATGCTTAAAGCAGTACCGTGACGACAAACGATCTGTTTAACGTAAATGTGAGCTAATTTCTCAGCTCCACCGTTTTCACAAATAGGGAGAAAGTGAGCAGATTTGGTTAAACGATCGACAATGACCCAGATGCTATCATGACCACTAGAAGTACACGAGAGTTTAGTGATGAAATCCATTGAGAAGTCTGGTTCTTCGTCGACTGAAATTAAGAAGTCAACTATTTCAAATAAGAGGATTCGTTCTCATACTGATATTAATGAGTCGATTTGCTATGCTGAATGTTAACGAAGTCAAAGCTGAGTTTTCACGGTTGGCAAAAAAACAGGCATAAATCTGCTGGTTCGGAAGAAAAGATTTCGGGTAAAAGTGCTGGTCTGGGTTTTAAGTCAAAAATTGTTGAAGATAGTGGTGTTCAAGCTCCAACACAGCAAAAGCTGAAAAAGATTAACTTGAAACAAGTTCGAAAGGATGTTTTTAGAGCTGAAAAAGTTCAATCCGAGTGATTTTACAAGCTCAAGGGTTCGGAACAAATATTTTCTGATAAAGAATTTCCACTTCACTGTGTGGATGCTCAGAAACTATCTGAAGTTTTTGTGACAAGTGCTGATCAAAAGAATAAGAAGAAGCAATCTGCTGATTTTCTTTTGGATGTTCAGGTTCTACTCTAAAGAGCCCTACATCGAAATGGGTTCATGATCACACGCGTCAGGTATATGATACTTTATGATCATTTTGGAAGTAATGTGTTTGGTGAAACTATGCATGTTACTAAACGGTGGGACAAAACCAGTCGGTTGTGTTATAATTGTCGCCAAAAGAGGCATATGGCATATGATTGTCCGGTTCCTAATGTTTTTACTCACAAAAGAGGAAAGGCTCCAGTTGTTGGTAAAACTGCCAAACCAAAGTTCATTGATGAACATGGCAGAGTATTTGATGAAGTTAAACCTACATTTTACAAAAAGCAAGAAAGGTTTATTCAAAAATGTTCAAATGTTCCATTCGTAGGTTGTTCGTCACATCTTACTGTGACTGATTCATCAAATACTGATTTACCAAAACAACAATAATGGAAACCTAAGGTGGTTTTGAAGCAAAATCAGGACACTGGTCGACTTGAGGCAATTTGCTTCGGGTCATTTAAAAATTGATGTGTTTGACCAGTGTGCACGTACTTCTAGAAGACCTACCGGTGATTGAAAAGTTACTGATGAGGAGTATTCTGCTTATTTTAATTTAAATTTCATGATTCATCTGTCGAACCTGAAATTTTTCTGAAAGATTTAACTGACAGGTATCCATGTTGATTGATCAATTTTCTTTTCTTTACATTCCGTATATAGTTTAAGGGGAGAAAATTGAAAAAGCCAAAAATAATGTCTTGTTTTTATAAAAAAAAAATCCAAAAATAAATTTTTTCAATTTAGGGGGAGAAAATGCATGTTTTGTGGAAAAATGCATGTGGTGAAGGTGAATACTTGTAAAATATATACAATTTTGAGAAATTGATAATTGGAAAATGATGATACACTAGCTTACGTATCTAACTCATGGATAGAGTAGAAGAAAAAGCCATAAGATCATTGTTTGATGTGCTTGGTAGGCTCGGAAAATCAGAAAGTATTCAGATGTGATATACACTAAATACTATGCTTGACCAAGAGGATAGCATCTTGAAGCGTATTTCACAACAAATAGAAAAATGTGTGAAAAAGAAAAAAATGAGAAGTCACTGTGTATACATGTGTTCATTTTGCAAATATTTAAACTTGTTTTTTTTCTTTATATTCTCAAACGATCGGACTTTCTATGCGTATCGAAAGATCGACCTGATTGTTGTTCGTTTGAGATTCTGCTTTATTTTCTTTGGTGTTTCGTATAATTTATCGGACTTTCTCTGCGTGTCTACAAGACCGACCTGATTGTTGTTAAATTATACAATTTCAACTTGTTTTTGTTCATACATGGTCATGATCGTCATGTGAAGTATCAAATACAAGAGGAAGACATGCAAGATTAGGTATGCCGAACCTTGGCCGAACCTAGAGTTCGGACATGGCCGAACAGGTCCGAACCTCAGGTTCGGACCATCGAGATTTAATGCGTATAAATATTTGTCTTGTGATAGATTTGAAAGGTTTCCGAGTCATATCTTCTCTGTGTACTCTGTGGTTCTCTCTGTGGTTAATACAAGTCTTATGTATGTACTCTTTGTGTTCTAGCTCGTATAACATTGATTTCATAACGATTAATTAGACGATCCACACGATCAAGCAATTTCAAGTGGTATCAGAGCATTTGGTTTACTCTACTGGCCGGAATTCTATGTTTTTCGATGTTTTGACTCAAAATTCACGATTTTTCGAAAATGAGTATCATTTTTGAGTTCGTTTGATCATCTCGAGTGTGCTTCTCATCAAAAATCTGTTTCTAGATTATTTCTATTGAGTTTGTTTGAATTTCTGTCGAAAATCCAGTCAAAAACACAGAAAATCGAGAAAATGGTGTCGAGTGAGCTTGGTCTCGTCTGAGGTTCGGACAACTTCGGAGTAACCACTCTCAACTTGAGGTTCGGACGAAGTTCGGTCGATATTCTGGTTCAGTGAGGTTCGGAGATAGTTCGTTCCAAGTTCGGTCGAAGTTCGGTGAGAGTTCGTCCTAGTCTTGATTGTTTGGTTTGAAGTTGAAGTTCGGATGACGTTAGGTCATCTTGTGTTCGGATTAGATTCGGACTAAGTTCGGAGTTAGTTCGGCGTAGGTTCGGAGTGAACAGTAACCAGACTTTTCAAAATGTCCGATTTCAGGCGTTTGCGGCTATTCAAAATTCGGTTCAGACTACGATGCAAATGATGATGAACTATGATAATGAAATCGGAACAAGTCAGAAACTTCCTAAATTTCTCAAATTGGAAGATTATCATAGTTGGATTACACAGTTTAAAGCATATGTTTCTGCAAATGATATTGATATGTGGTTATCATATTCTGAGCCATATGTTTATCCTAAAGGTGAAGACGGGGAACCAATTCTTCAAAGAAAGCTTTCAGAAGAACAAAAGAAAGCGTATCAAGCTGAACAGAAGGCATATGGTACTTTAACAATGGCATTGCCTACAAATTTATTACATCAATTCTCAAGTAACTACACAACAAAGAGTTTGTGGATTGCTTTAGAAAAGCGATGTGAAGGCAATGACCAATATAAGAAAAGTCGACAAAAGGTGTTGAAGAAGGAATTTGATAGTTTCAAGCACTATCAAAATGAATCAATTCCAAATCTGATTGCAAGATTTGCTCATTTAATGAGTGAAATGAAGTTGGCGAATTCTACAAAAGGTGAAGCTGAAAAGAAAGAAAAGATTTTGGAAGCTTTACCAGAGAAATGGGAAAATTATGTGATGATGATCAATTATGATAAAGACTTTTCAAAATTGTCATTTAATGATCTGATTCAAAGGATCTAAGCAAGGGATATGGAGTTAAAGGTGAATAAGTCACTTCCTGAGCAAGTTCAAAATCCTGCAGTGTATTATGGTAACAATGATTCAACCCTGAATGCTGGGAAATCTAGTATTCTTAGTTCTGCACCCCCTACAACATTTCTGGCAGGTAATCTGAAACTCCAAGTTATTCTTCTGCTGGTTGTACTATTTCAATTCCTAGTTCTTCGACTCAAAGTGCATTGTCTGTTCAAACTATCGATGATTATAATGCTTTGATGTCTGCATTGGTATCTTCATATTTTGGTGTTATCACTGGTGCTATGAGTAATGCTGAATTAGCAAATCAAGATTATGATCAAATTGAATATGATCATTTGGAAGAAATGGATCTGAACTGGCAGTATGCTATGTTGGTTCGAAGAACGAAGAAATTTTTCAACAGAACTGGTAAGAAGCGATTGAATCAGGATGGTAAAATTGGTTTGGACAAGTCGAAGGTAAAATGTTATAAGTGTTCCATTTATGGTCATTTTGCACGAGAATGTCCAAGTTCTGGGGACAATAAATTGAAAACTGGTCAACATGCACATTTAGTTTTTCATCCATCAAAAGAAGCTGATAAAGTTGAGAAGAAATATGTTACTTTTGCTAATAATTTGACAGAAACGTTTTGGCATCCAAATGAGTTTGCCTGGAGTGCAGACTCTGAGGCTATAAAGAAAATTACTCCAATTAAAATGGCTTTAACTACTCGTCATGATGATGATGACAGTTTTCTGACTGATTCTGATTCTTATTCAAGTAAATCCTTGGTACAAGAAAGTTTACCAAAAGTTGCTGATAGTTCAAAGGTTGGAGAATCTAAATGTCTTACATGTGTAAAATTACACAAGGAGATGGAATGGTTTGAACAGTGTTCTAAAACATCAACTGAAGAAATTGTTGTGCTCAAGAAGGAGTTGGAAGATTTTCAAAAGAAGTATTATGAGTTGGTTCATGTTCATGGAAATGCTTTGAAGGAAAAGGCTCAATTGGCTGAGGAATGTGAGAAAGCCAAAGATAAAGCTTTAGACATAGTTCAAGATTTTTAAAATATATTTGAGAAGAGTTATCCGGTTCAGCAAAAGTATGAGGAAGCTACTGCTCTTATTGCTAAAACTGTTGTTACTGTTGAAAAGCTTCAAAACAAAATTTCTATGCTTCAAGATGAGAATACTCTTTATCGTGACAAGAATAAGGTATTGACTAAGGATGTTGAGATCTATAAGCAAAAGAGAGAAAATGTTCTTGAAGAATTATTTGCTGAATGTGAGATTCGAAAGCTACAAACTTATGAATATGATGATCTTAATGCAAAATTCATCAAGTCAAAGAATGAGGTGTTTGAAGCTCAACAAAAGATTAATGATTTGAAATTAGTCAATTTTGGAGTTGAAAAGGCAAGTAAAGAACTGCAATTTGTCACCGACATTGCTAAACTTCTTATACAAGCAGGTTCAGAGTACGGAGAGTTCTAAGAAGGAGGATGTTCACTTGGTACCATAACTAGTGGATTTAGTTGAAGTTACTTCTGCCCCGCTTGATCCTAAAGCTGAAGTGCATGATTATTCAAAATTTGTCACTCCACCCAAGAAGAACAAGTCTACGTCTAAGAAGAAAGAGAAGTCTTTGGGTGAAGCTCCAAAATTTGTATCAAAGTCTGTTTTGTTGGAAAATGAAAATGTGTTCGATAAGATTGCTTCGAGTTCTTCATCTGCAACCAAAGAAGAAAAAGTTTTGATTGAAAAGAACAAACTGAAGGATATCAAAGCCAAATTCACTAGCGAAGCTAAGGCAAGAGAAACTTCGGGTTCTTCTTCAAATTCTTCAAAGAATCAAGGACTCAAACATAAAGGTTTGGGTTATGAAGTGAAGGAAGAACCAGTTCAAGAAAAGAAACCAGTGAAAGCTGCAAAGGTTTCTAAAGCAAAAGTTGCAAAGAAATCATCGTCTCGGAAGGAATTTTCTTATTATTCTGAAAGATCGTCATGTTCAAGGAGTCTGTCTCCTAGGTATGACTCTTCTGATGGTTTCTTTGATAACTTTGATTCTAAACTTTCATCTGGTTTTCAAAATTCAAAACAATTTTCAATTATTTTTAGAGAACGACTTTGTTATGTATGTCGTCAACCGGGACATCTAGCTGCTGATTGTCCGACGACTGCATATATCCACAAAACTGCAAAATATGTGGATAACGAAGTTCAAATTTTTGATGAACCCTGGTTTCCAAAGATTAAATCAACCCGTAAATCATCTTGGTCTAAATCAAGTACGTCGGTTGAATCTGATTCAGGTTCTGATAAAAAATTGAAAATTTTACAAATTTGGAAACCGAAAGTTGTTTCCACGGCCAACAAAGACTATGTGGAAAACACCGGGCGACCCGATGCTGTTGAATCAGGTCGATCCAAAAGCGACTAATGTTTTATTTTGTGTCAGACAGGTATTTCAGGAAGACCTTTCGGTGATTGAAAATTACTGACTGTGAAATATCTGTTTTAATTAAATTGAATTTCAAAATCGAATTTTATTTTCAAAAGGCTAAACCTGCAAGTATTCGTGTTGGTTGATCAATTTCTTATTTTTATTTTACCTCCGTCTCATTGTGAGGGGGAGTTTGTTTTTACAAAAATACAAAAATAGTGTGTTGTTTGTCAAATCGTAAAAATGAAAATCTATAAATAGAATTATCATTTTTAGGGGGAGAAATTTGGAAAAGACAAAAAAAAGAAAAATGCAAAAAAGCCAAAAACATTGAAAAATGAGAAATTGTATCCGACATGATTGGGAAATGATGGTACATTGGCTGGCATTGTCTGACTCATGGATAAAGTAGATGAAAAATCCATAAGACCATTGATCGATGTGTAAGGTAGGCTCGACAAATAAGAAAGTATACGAATGTGATATATACTAAATCTGATGCTTGACCTAGTGGACAACGTCTTGATGCATATCTCACGATATATCAAGGAAAATATATGTGAAAAATAAAATGAGAAGTCACTGTGTATACATGTGTTCATTTTGCAAAGATTTAAACTTGTTTGATTTTCTTTATTTTGTCAATCGATCGGACTTTCTCTGCGTGTCCACAAGACCGACCTGATCATTGTTCATTTGACGTTCTGCTTTATTTTCTTTGGTGTTTCGTATAACTCATCGGACTTTCTCTGCGTGTACGGGAGTACCGACTTGATTGTTGTTGAGTTATACAATTTCAACTTGTTTTATTTTCTTATTTTGTTAAATCCGATGCCTTATTTGCGTATGGAAAGATCGACCTTAAGGTAGACGATTTAACATTCTCATTTCTTTTTGCATGGAACAAAGTTGACTATATCATGGTTACAATCATTATGTGATTAAAATCACAAATGAAATAACAAAATGTGATAAGCAAAAGCATATTTGAGTATGTCTGATAGTGAGGGGTACACTGGTCAATGCAAAAACTAATCAATACTTTAACATATCCAGATGTTATGAGTATGATTGTTCCAGAGTTTAAAGTTTGGACAAATTATATCTGCAATCGGCATGGCTTAGGTGCTACAATAATTGAAATTGAAGTGTAGTTCAACAAGTTATGACCAATATGATTCCAAGTTGTGATCTTTCCCGCAAAAGACAAAAATAGTGTCTGATTTTGTAATGCATTTACTTTTCTTATCTGAAAATACCAAAAAGATTTTAGGTGTGTTTTGATATAAAGTTTCTAAAAGCCAAAAAGATTTTGTTTCTGATTTGTTTACGATTGATCAAAATGGAATACGAAATCATTTTCAAAATCAAAATATCTTGGAGTCTCGAAGAGACGTTTTGTGCCAAGATTATTTATGTTGGCAGGTTTCTAAGTGGAAAGAGAACATTACAACTTCAAGTCTTCTGAAGATTGTTAATAAAGAGAATACACATGATGCAATATCAAGTATTCAAGATTAAACTCATCGTCAAGATCGAGGAAGAGTTTGATTGAAGATACAAGATACAAGTTTTAACAGAGGAGATGATATTTCACATACCGAGGGGGAGTTTGTTGATACATGGTCCTGATCGTCATGTGAAGTATCGAATACAAGACGAGGACATGCAAGATTAGGTCTGGCCGAACCTTGGCGGAACCTAGAGTTCGGACATGGCCGAACAGGTCCGAACATGAGGTTCGGACCAGCGAGATTTAATGTGTATAAATAGTTGTCTTGTGATAGATTTGAAAGGTTTCCGAGTCATATCTTCTCTGTGTACTCTGTGGTTCTCTCTGTGGTTAATACAAGTCTTTTGTATTTACTCTTTGTGTTCTAGCTCGTATAACATTGATTTCATAACGATTAAGTAGACGATCCACACTCTCAAGCAATTTCAATTTTATATTTCTTATTTTGTTAAATCCGAAGCCTTATCTGCGTATCGAAAGATCGACCTTAAGGTAGACGATTTAACGTTCTTCTTTTTGCATGGAACACAGTTGATGATATCATGAATATAATGCACTATGTGATAATCACAAATGTAATCACATGAGAAAAAGCAAATGTCTGAATATGTCTGATAGTGTGGGGTACACTGGTCAAAGCAATTAAATAATATCTTATGATATCCAGATGTTATGAGTATGATTCTGCCTGAGTTTAAGATGGACAAATTATACCACCAATCAACATGGCTTGTGTGCTTCAATTAGTTGAAATTGAAGTGTAGTTTAGTGCGTTATGTTCAATATGATCCCATATAGTGATCTTTCTCAAACCAAAAATAGAGTTTGAGTCTGTATTGTAATTTCATTTCATTTCAGAAAGTACAAAAAGATTTTTTGGTGTGTTTTAACATAAGTTTGAAAAATCAAAACGATATTAGGTTTAATATAAATTTTCTAAAAGCCAAAGAGATTTTGTTTCCGCGTTGTTTTCGATCTGATCGACACTAGATACAAATTAAATTTCAAAATCAAATATCTTGGAGTCTCAAAGAGACGTTTTGCACCAAGATTATTTATGATTGAGCATGTACTAAAGTGAAAAAGAATGTCACAAACTTCAAGTCTTCTGAAGCTGTTGATAAGGATGAAACACAATGTGCATCGTCAAGTATTCAAGACCAGACTAACCATCAAGTTGAGGGGGAGATTGATTAAAGATACAGTTTTATGGGTGGCCAGATACTGCACACGTCAAGGGGGAGTTTGTTAGAGCATAATAGGTTCGTCGTGTTAAGTATCTGAACAAGACGAAGATACAAAAGATGTTGTACACGAAGTGACACCCGAAGTAAGATCCGAAGTCACACTTCGTGTGAAGGCCAGTCCGGGTACTTCATTAAGAGTATAAATAGATTATGTTCATTGTATTTCAGTAACGATTGAGAGAGGGTCATAGCTAAGTGTGTGTTTCTAGAAGTGTGTTTTCTCTGAGTGTTTCCAGGTTGTAATTTAACATTCATTGATCAATAAACAATCTTTAATTACTCATTTGGTATTCAAAATAGATAGATCTAATAGACGATCTACCACTCATGCGTTTTCACTACCTATAGGATCGAAAATTAGTTAGTCTTTAACTAAACAAGAACCCTGTACTTGTAAATATAACCCTGCCGAATTAAAGTTATATTTCACTTTACTTGAGCTGATTTTAGTTCTCTTGTATTAGGTAGTGTTTGATTTGCATAAGTATAGTAACAACGAAGTAAGAAATACTCGACACTATTTGCATTAACTCAAAGTTACACTATTACAAGGTGATCAAGAACCGTGTGTAAACTAGAGCTAACTAATGCTATATATAGTGCAGATGATATCAATGACAGCCATTGATCTCGAACGATTTAATCTAAATCGTTAACTACAAAGTCAAATACAAACTACCAAAAGAATAAACTTCAACAATCGCAATATCTTGAGTGTTGACAGCAACAACCTATTTTAGGAGAGCGGCTTTGGTAGATTTAGAAGCAATTGAGAAGCTTTTGCAGGATTGGACTGCTGAAAATACATCTCAGGAAAACTCCAGTTGAACTCTTTATCTGGTGGATAAATGAGTTCACCCAGAATATTCGCTATCAGACAAAAATGCTTCTTCCATTTAACTGCCGGTTCCGCTTGAAGTTGAGACTTCCGCTTGATCTTCAACTTCAGCCGGAAAACATCAAAACTGGCTTTCAGTCGGAAATCTCCAAAGCGATATTCCTTACAATCTCCCCCTAAGCTGATACTGTCAAATTATTCTTCAACTTCGAGGTGACTTTCACATGTTTGAGGTCATCCCAATCTCGTTCAGTCCACTATTCTTGAACATTTATTGCTTCATGAGTAGTAAATGTGCTATCAGCCCTATGCACATAGAACAACATTTCTTCTTCTTCCCAAATAACAAATTTTATTTGACTGTCAGACACTTCTTCAATATCATCATCTTCCTGAGCTTCAGAAGGCATTCCATGCTCAAGCACTTTGGTTTCTATGCTTATTCTCAGTAGCAGCTCTGCTCTGGTAGGAATCATGATGTCTCTCAGTTTGGTATAGATGTCTGTCAGTTGGAAGATATCAAGCATTCTAGTGGCAAGATGTGCATTGACCACTCTGGAAGTGCCGTTCAGGAGTTGAAATTTGAAGTCAAAGGTATCTTCATTTATTGTCCACCCAACAATTTTGTTTTTTCTTGGGGGACCTTTCTTCTTGAGCCTTTGTTCTTTCTTTCTTTTGTGATGCACCAGTCTCCTCTTTCTTATTTTGCTTTCCTCATTGGATTCATCTGCTGATTCCTTTTCAATTGGGGCTTTGCCCTTTGATGAGGGAGAAGAGGGACCAGGTTGAACTTTCTGTTGGTTTAGCAGATGGTGTAGGAGCAGTGGGTTCTCTGATGGTGAGTGGAGGCAAGGGTGTTTGAGTTGGTAGTCTCCTGGCTTCGGGTGTAGGGCTGGAAGGAGGAGTAGGTGGGAAGATATCTGAGAAGTCAATGGTGGGAGCAGGCTTCTTTTAGAAAGGGATAATTGGAGTGAAGTTGTCTGTTCTATACTTTAGGTTGGAAAGTTTGGTGGCTACCTTCTTGGATAGTGAGGGAGGTTTGTAGGGTATGATGGCAAGTGACTGGAAGATTAATGGAATTGTTATAGGTGTAAGGCTTGGGTTGTAGATGAAGGAAGGTGGAGGTAGGATATCTGCATCATCAGTGAATTCTGGTTTAACATTTAAGTTAGTTGCCATACCTGTTGTGAATTCTGAAGGTGAAGGAAGCACCAACTTTGGGTTCACAGCATCTATGTCTCCTTTGAGTTCATGAAAAATTGAGTCAATTAGTTGGCATAACTCCCTAACTTTCATCTATTCAAGCTCTTCCTCTGATTTCAAGTTTCTGACAACCAGGACCCTTTTTACCTTCTTCAACAGTAGATAGTTCTCATCATTCTTTATCAATTTAGTAGGCATCTGAGAGGCAATTGAAATTAGCCTTTGCCTTTTAGCATTAGTCATTGCATCCAGGTTGTATTCTCTCAGCCTCCAGTTGAAAGACCTTTGCTTAGCTTCTTCCAACAAACTTTCAACAACACTATCTTGTGAGAACAAATCCAAATCCTCTTGAAGCTCTTTGGCTAGCCTCTCATCTTCAGCTACCATTCCAGCATCTTCTACCATCTTCAACACAGCTTCAGCTTCAGGAGTTTGAACAACCTGCTGAATAGATCTAAGGTTTGCAGACTGAACTGGCTCTTCGGCTTGAACTGACTCTGTACTCCCCATAGCTATTAAAGTTACAGCTATGTCTTTAACCTCTTCACTTAATTGTTCTTCCAGTTGAACCACAAGTGGATGATCAGACCCAAAGATTGATTGACCGGGGCCATATGTTGGATCAGGAGTGTTTCCATCTATTTGAATTACTTCAACCTGGGTTTTAGCTTGAGTTTCCGGTTGAACTACCAGTTGAGCTTCTGCTTAAACTTACGGTTGAACAATATTTAGACCTTCAGTCACCACCTGAGGTTGGGTGACTGCTGTCAGTTTCAATACCTCTGTTCCTTTCTCTTCACCAATCAAGTTTTCATCTCCTCCTTCAGACATAGTTGCTACTGCAATAGTTGCTACTGCAATAGTTGCAGTGCTTTCTTCAATATCAGTTGCTGCCTTGCTGGTGGAAGAAATGTTCCTCTCCGCTTGATCACTGGCTCTTTCAGCCGGAAAGATGACATCTTTCAGTAGTCTTGTGATCAAATTTATGTGTTCAGGGAGAGCACCAGCAATCAGCATTGAAGACTGAACTAACTCAGTGAGGTTGGGGTCTTCAAATGGAGAAATAACAATTAGTTGACTACTCTTCATGTTAACCCAACTTTCTTCCATTGTGAAGGGCTTGACACCAATTTTCTTGCAGGCAGAGGCTCTAACTTCAGCCGGAATCCTATCAGTTTCTTCAATTTCAAGGATAGCAGGTGTTACAGTAAACTTCTCCCCCAATTTGAAAGTATCAGCTTCCCTGTTAGGGTTTGAAGGACTTGCCTCACCATCAGTATGAGCAGCCTTCACCAATGTTGCAACATTTGAGTTCAAATGATCAACATGTGTTTGGAGATTAAGGTACAATTCCGTTAATTCGGGTAGTGTATAGCTATCCTCAATTGGCATTTTACCAGTATCCCAGACATAACCAAGTTATCAATCCGAGATTGATCAACTGTGGTACCCATGGATTCTTGGCACCTGGGATTCTCTTCAACTGTTCTAGCAGCCCTTGGTTCCAATGAAGGACCCGTGGGTGCTGATCAGAGAAGATTGCCACAGTTTGGGTCTTATTATTGTTAATGCTGACATCAAGGCCCAGTGAGGACACATGAGCAGCAGCATCCCTCTCTACATGAATCTCTTATAAACTCCTAAGATTCACCTCCGGTGAGGAGTGGGGGTTCAGTGCAGCAGGGTCCAGGTCCATCGGAATGTTCTCATGTAATGAGGTGGGTGAGTTAATAACACCCTCATTTGGACTGGGAATGGGTGCACTGTCACTCTTAGGTGATAGGGGTTGAAGGGGTGAAAATTGTTCAGATGGGGATTGTATATCTGTTTCTATTGACTCCCCCTCAGAAGAAGGTTCATCCCTAAGGGCATATCCTAGTTTTACTAGTTTCCGCTTAGGCTTTTTGCCTTGAGCGGGGTTGGAAGCTTCAAGTTGGTTGGTGGAATCAGGTGGAGGAGACCTAAATACCACATTTCTCTGTCTTTTGAAAAGGACAGGAGGGGATTCAGATGAGGAAGTGGCAATGGTGGTAGTTTTAGTGGAAGATTTCCTCTTTTTGGAATGATAGGTTTGGAAAGAGGAAGCTGGGACAGATATGGGCTCAAGAACTATTGGGTTGATAGTCCTGTCATCTTGAGCAGGTTGCTCAATGGCTGCCACAGTTTCCGTTTGAACCTCAGCTTGAGCAGGTTCATCAGGAAACTGCCTTGGAATTGGCAGGGGATGGTCAGTATCCCTTCCAAGAAAAGCAGACTTATTTAAAGCTAAGTTTGAGAAAGTTTTCTCATTGAGGAGTTTTGTTTGCAAAATTTTACCACCCAAAACAATTTGGGGGTATTCCTCCCTGAGAATACATGTTAAAATCCTTGGGTATAAGTAGACATAGTCTGGTGAAAGGTTTGTCTTAAGACCCTTGAAAATCAGTTTAGAGAAGTTGAAATTTTGACCTTTAACCACAACATAAAACGCTGAGGCTTGTTCAAAAGCAAGTTCATCAAACCCGCCTTTCTTGGGAGTCAGGCAAACCAGAAGGGTGTGGGCTAAAAATCTCCACTTGTAAGGGAGTTGCCCCTTCTTTATGGTTTTGCTTCCCATTGAACCGCCATAGCCAATATCACTAAACAACGGTACGTAGACAGATGATTCAACAAACACATACCCTTCTTCATCCTTCAGTTTTAACACCTTTCTGATCTTGGCTTCATCAATTTCCATAGTTGTGCCCTGAACAATCGACACAATCTTTTCACCACCATCATCGCTTTCAGCAACCCTAGCGTGCGACCAAAATTCTTCCATGATCTCTTCGAATATCACCGCTTTGACGGTCAGCGCGTTATGAAGATGAATACTTTTAAGGAAGTCTATCATGCCGTTGTAGATGTTGGTCTTCCTGGGTGCTTTTAGATAAGCCACCAGGTTGTGTTCCACAGGGAACCTTGAGTCACTGGCCGGCTTCTTGCCACTCGTACTCGCCTTCGGAGCCATTGTTGTTGCAGGATTTTGAGAGAGTTGATGGTTTTTGGGAAGTTATTGGGAGAATTTGGGAGTAATATCGGAGCGGGGTTTTAGAGAAATGGGGAAGTGACGGTAATTTAGGGCTTTTTACCTTTTCCGACTGTGACGTGGAGGAGAGAGGTTTTAACCACCCGTTCAGTAACTGATGTGACTGGTGCTTTATGGGTTAAATGGTACAACACGTTAAAGCATGTCATTATCTAAAAGGATATTTACTGAAACCTCGGATATTTAATGGTTAAAAATTCAATGGGTAATTAAATGTGTATCCGCTTGAAAAACTATGCCTTCCGGGTAATTTAATGAAAAGTAGCTTTGACTTGTTTACCCGGAAGTTCAGGCGGAACCCATTTTCTCCTTTATTTTAAAAACTAAATTCCTTCCGTTTGAACTTCAAGAGGACAATTTTTCCGCTTGGAAGAATTGTTTTCAAAAAAAATTTCCACATAATTTACAAAGCATTTTTCCAGTTGAAGTTCACCCGGAGATTTTCAAAAGTTTTCTTCTCACAGGTTGAACTTGCACTTGGACCGGAAATCCAAAACACATGAGTTTTGAAAATTTGTGTTAATTTTTCATAGTTTAACAGCAGTTGCTGACTATGAACTGAAATGTTTTCTAATTAACACATGATATTTTCATTTTTCTTTTTTTTTTGTATCAAGAGACGGGCTCTTGAGCACATGCCTTTCTTTTATTAAAATTGTGAAATGCTTTGTGTTAATCAAAGTTCATCATCCCAATGGCTGTGATGAGGTAGAAGAATCTTGCCTCATCAAAAGCTTTGGTAAACAAATCAGCTAATTGATGATCAATATGAACTTAGAACAACTTAATCAGATTCTTTTCTGCACAATCTCTAATAAAATGATACCTGATATCAATGTGCTTTGTTTTGGAGTGCTTGACTGGGTTGTTGATGATGGAGATGGCACTGTTGTTGTCTGCAAAGATTGGAGTTTCCATGAAGGTGATTATATAATCAAGCATCTGATTTTGGATCCAAAGAACTTGACTGCAGCAGCTTGAAGCCGCAATATACTCAGCTTCAGCAGTTGATGTAGAAACACAAGTTTGTTTCTTGCACTGCCAGGAAACAAGTCTTTCACCCAAAAATTGACATCTGCCTGATGTTGATTTCTTGTCTATGTCACACCCTCCATAGTCACTATCAGTGAATGCCTTGAAAGAGAAGTCAGAATTTTTGGGATACCAAAGACCTAGTTTTGGTTGACCCTTCAAGTATTTGAAAATTCTCTTGACAGCTAACATGTGTGAATCCTTTGGTGATGACTGATATCTTTCACATAAGCAAACACTGAACATGATGTCAGGTCTACTTGCAGTTAGATACATCAGTGATCCTATCATTGCTCTGTACATGTGTACACCCACTGGCTTGCCACTTAAGTCATTGGTTAACTTGTGGGAAGTGGAGATGGGAGTTTTGGCACTTGAACATGACAGCATGTCAAATCTCTTTAGCATGTCTTGAATGTACTTTGACTGGTTTAGAAAGATCCCAGCTGCAGTTTGCTTCACTTGAAGTCCTAAGAAGAAAGTTAATTCTCCCATGGAGCTCATTTCAAATTTAGACTGCATCAAAGTTTCAAATTCCTTGCACAACAAAGTATTAGATGAACCAAAAATAATATCATCTACATAAATTTGTACCATCAACATATCTTTACCAACAGTTTTGGTAAACAGTGTTTTATCAATAGCTCCTCTCCTGTAGCCATTCTCTAGAAGATAGTTTGAAAGAGTTTCATACCAGGTTCTAGATGCTTGTTTGAGACCATATAGGGCTTTGATTAGCTTGCATACCCTGTTTGGGTGAAGAAGATCCTCAAAACCAGGAGGTTGCTTGACATACACTTCTTATTCCAGTAGGCCATATAGGAAAGCACTTTTAACATCCATTTGGAACACTTGGAAGTCTTTGAAGGCAGCATAAGATAGAAAAATTCTGATTGCCTCCAATCTAGCTACTAGTGCAAACACTTCATCATAATCAATACCTTCTTCGTATACATATCCTTGAACCACAATTTTTGCTTTGTTCTTGATGACAATGCCCCTGTCATCCTTTTTATTTCTGAATACCCACTTGGTGCCAATTGGTTCTGCATCAGCAGGCAAATCAACAAATTCCCAAACTTTCTGCTTGTTAATATGAAATAATTCTTCTTGCATTATCTCTACCCAGCTGTTATCTTCTAAGGCTTCATCCACCTTCTTGGGTACTTCTTGAGACAGAAATGCAACATGCAAACAGATGTTTGCATCAACAAATTTACTTCTTGTTAACACAGGTGCAAATATATCTCTAATAACATTCTCCTGAGGATGATTCTTGTTGATTCTTCTATCTACTTGCATGGGGAATTCATGGCTTCTTCCATTTGATGGTATGTTGAGCCTAGGAAGTATGTGTTCAAGCTCAACATTACCAAATTATGATACAGGATCAGAAACTTCAACTGTTTCATGAGAATTTGTGTCTGCATTGTAGGTCAGATGCTCTAAATTAAGCTCATTTGATGTGGCATTTTCTGAATTTTCAGCTTCATTTTACCTTGACACAGTATTCTCCTTAGTTTCTGAAATGGAGTTTTCCGGTTGAACTTGAACTGGAGAAACTGGTTCCGTTTGAACTTCAACCGGAACTATTTCATCATAGATTTGAACTATTTCAGTTAGTTTCTTTCCATTGTTTTGCAAGATAGGCTTGACACTCATTGAAGAGAAGAAGATTGGCTTCTTGGTTCCAGCTTGGTTGCTTTTCCAATGATCATCAGCTGACCTATAAGAATTCTGTCCCTGCACTGATATACTCACATGCTTATCAACATTTAGGTTGAAAGCAGTAGTTAGTGCGTCAATATCAAATAACCAGGTGGGCTGAGACTCAAAATTGTTGGGTGATTTTTCATTAAAAGACACATTTATAGTTTCTTCAACAATTTTGGTTCTCTTGTTGTATACTCTGTATGCCTTAGACACACCAGAATATCTAACAAAATATCCTTCATATGCCTTTTCTGCAAATTTAGGTAATAGCTCATTGGTTTTTAATATTGTGACAGGACAACCAAATGGCTTAAAGAAGTAAATGTTTGGCTTTCTTTTTCTCCAAAGCTCATATGGTGTCTTGTTCTTGCCTTTAGGTAATAGCTCACTGCTTCTGCCCAAAATATCACAGGGAGCTTAGAGTCTACTAACATTGACCTAGCAGCTTCAATCAATGTCCTATTTCTCCTTTCAGCAACACCATTTTATTGTGGAGTTCTAGGAGCACTGAATTGTCTCACAATTCTCTTTTCCTCACAAAAAGAATTTAACACATGATTTTTAAATTTTGTGCCATTGTCACATCTAATTGTTTTCACTTTAAAATTGGATGGATTTTCTAAATTTATCACAAGAGTTTTTAACAATTCAGCAGTTTCATCTTTTGTTTTAAGAAAGGAAACCCATGTGTATATAGAAAAATCATCAATAATGACAAAACAGTATGACCTTTTTCCCAAACTCATCACTCTAGTTGGACCAAAGAGATCCATGTGCAATAGCTCTAGAGGATGTGAAATAGAAGATTCAACTTTGGGCTTGAAGGAGGTTTTGTGTTTCTTTCCCTTGAGACATGGCACACAATGTTCAGAACATGTAAATTGCTTGTTAGGAAGATCTTTAACCAAGCCAAGATTGAAAATTCTGTTCATGTTCTTATAGTTTACATGTCCTAGCCTCCTATGCCACAAATCAGATTCATCCAAAGAGGCTTTGGATATGAAGCAAGCAGTTCCACAAGAAGGTACAGCAACTGACATATCCAAAATGTATAGCCCATCTCTCCTGGGTGCTTTAAGCATGATTAGTTCATCAGGGATTTTCACACCAGGTTTGAGAACTATATCCTCCCTCTAATTAGACATTAAATTCAAGTTCTTGTCACACATTTGTGAGAAACTGAGAAGATTGAAATTTAATGTGTCAACAAAATTGACTATATCAAAACTTACCAATCCATTGCTCACATCTCCTTGTGCTGAGATGTGGCCTTTAGTGCTTCCAAAGGCAACTGGTCCTCCATTGATTCTTTTTATGTGACAATTGCAACTTCCCAAGTTAATTTTCGTTAACTTTTTTCGCTAGTTCCGTTAGTTTCGTTAGCGAGCCCGAGACCCGTTATTTGAATGATTTCGTATTTAATTATGTTTACTTGTTAATTGACTTTAGTAACTTGTTTCGTGAACTCAATTCGTGACCTTATGTGTTAATTGTGAAAATTTGCATTTTTAGGCAAAACCGGACTTCGCGCGTAAATAGAAATTTTTATGTGTAAATGATAAATTTATGTAATCCGACAAAATCATATATGTTAAATAAGTTAAAAACACTTAGAGACATTTTTAGAATGTTACCTTAAAAGTTTTAGTTAAAAACCCACTTAAAATGAGTTTTATGTTTGTTATGTTTAAAAACAAAGTTGAGGGGCCTAACATGTAAATTTACCTTAAGAGAAATCTGCCCAAATACTCCCCCTCTCCCTCATTTCTCACAAATTCATCAGCTCCATCTCTCCCTCTCTTCTTCACGATCACACACACACACACACACACACACACACACACTTGCAAGTCTCGCGAAATCAAGCATCTAGGAGCAAGATTTAGAGTTTGGAAGCTCAATCAAGCTACAAGAACACTCAATCCAGCTTCATCTTCTCCTCTTCTCCTCCTACTCGCGATTTCTTCTTCCAACTAGTAAGCCCTAACTCGTGAAATTCGAAATTTATAGGTTGCATGTGTGTTTTTATGAGTTTAGGTGCTAAATGGAGTGTTTGTATGCTCATGAAACTTGATTTAGTTTAAGTTGTGATAACTCTTGATTTAGGTCAGAATATTTGAGAGTTCTAGATCTGGAAATTTGCCCCAAATTTATGCTCTATGTGTTCTTGAGGTTAAGTGAGTGTTTGGTTATGAAATATGGGTGTTTATGCTCTTGTATGCTAGTCGCATATTCACATTTTGCTATGATTTTGATATGATCTTGTTCATGACAGAAATTACATGTTATTATGGTTAGAAAATTGTTAGTAGGTGTTAGATAATCTAATGGTAACATAGAAATTGAAATCCTAAACATTTGCAAACTTAAGATTTTTGACAGCTTTGACCAGAATTTTTGGTCAACTTGCAGTAGTCATAATTTGCTCAATTTTTATCAAAATCAGTTGATTCTTTTTCCCTAGTAAAGTATTATGTCTTAGCTTCAAATGGGCTACTCGCACACTTTCTGAAACCTCCGTTTGGTCACTCAAAACACTGCTGCAAGTTGGGTACTCAAAGCTGTCCAGTTTAGTAAAAAGTAGACTTTCCAATTTAGTTGTGCATGCTAATCTTGTTTTATTGACGAGTTTGTTAATTGTAAATGAGGTATATATATTAAGAGTAAGATCTGGAAGGTTTAGTGTTCAAACTCTACGTTTTGGACGAGTTATGTAAGTTTTTGTTTTACTTTGACTAGTTTGCTAAATGCAGAAAATGCTAACTTCCAACGTGCATAACTTTCTCATTTCTTAACATTTTTACTTAATTCTTTTTGAAACAAGTCCTAAATGATGTGTAGTATACGCCTGTAAAATTTAAGGAGTTAACTCCAAGTAATGTGGATTTTAGCTATGTCACTAGATAGGTGCTTGAAGTTTGACTTTCTGGGTCAACTTTGACTTAAGTTGCAATTACTTGATTTGCTCCCAAATTGGGACTTGTATGTGCATAGTATGACTTGATGAATGCATGAAACTTGTTTGGGTGCTTATGTGTTATTATTAGTCCTAGTGACAACTTCTAATCCAGTTAGGCCATATTTACCCAATTAGGTCGATCTTGACCAACTTGTAGAACAAAGTGCCGCGTACTAGTGCACCCTAAGGTGAGTGTCACTTACTGTTATAGTTGCATCAGGTAAAGGATGGCAGCAACACAGTAAAGGTATTTCTTTACTTAAGTAGTTATCCACCATATATCACATGTTTCACTGAATTACTTTTAATATCAAAAGTCCTTACTTTATCGGGCCATTAATATAGAATAGCGAGGTAATGTTGAGTAGATCTACTGGGGATTGATACCCCCGCTTAACGGTGCACAGGATGCACCCTCCCGACTGGCGGTCGGACTGAGACCAATATTAGCCTAGGACTACCGTGACCGGGAAAGACACGGGGAAGGCAAACTACATAGGTTATGCCTATGATACATTGTCAGCTTTGGTTTCGAACGTTCAGGTGAGCATAAGCATAGGCTATCTACCTATTGATACGGATAATACTTGCAACTTGTATAATTAGATTACGAATTCTTCCTCTACTATTCGTATGCATTTTTGGTCTACATGGTGTTGTGTAGACTGTATTAGTGAACTCACCAGCCTTTAGCTGACACTTGATTGATGGATACTTTTCAGGTCGCTAGGTGGATCATGGATGGCACAGATGGCGGCAGTACACTTGACTTGCAAACCTTTGGGGAATATGCATTTTAAACATCTAAACTTGTTATTTTGTCAAACTAAACATGTAATCTGTTGATGTGCTTCCGCTAAACTATTTAACTAAACTATGCTCCATTTTGTAAAAAGTGCTTTAACTTATGATAAATTACTGTTTTGGCTTGGTTATAACTAAAGTCTTGGATCCTGGTCTGGTTTACACCCCACATGGTTATACTCCATTAGTGGAAATTGGGGGTGTTACATTTTATGTTTTCCAGTATATGCTTATTCCCTGTCATGTGGCAAGTGCATCCATATCAACTACCCATAGGCTATGTTCACCTTTATTTTGCGCCTACACACATCAGATTTGATCAGTTCTATAGAGGACCCAAGCCTAATTGGTCTTGGGTCTACCATAAGCATCGTTATACTTGTACTCCTCGAGTACTAAAGTATTTACCACTAGAGCATCATTAAGCAAATCATCATTATCAAAGTTCAAGCTCTCATAGGGAGTGCTTGTTTGACTTGATCTCTCACGCTTGTTGTTTTTCCTCTGAGCAATTTTTCTTTCACGGTATTCCCGGAATTTTTTTCTGTTTATAGATCACTTTCTTTGGTATTTCACTTGATTAATAATTAGCTTGATTGACCAATTTGGTTCTTTCAGGTGATTGGGGAAACCTTTGGGAAAAGTTTTCAACCTGATGTGGAACACAGTAATTTCCACTTGAACTGCCAGAAAATTCCGGTTGGTTAGTTTTCTTGCCTTTTGAAAAACTTTCCCTTGAGGTGGTCTTTCCTCTTGAGGGATTTCTTCTGCCTTGACTTTCAAAAAGTTCAAACCCTTCAGCAAAGTGTACTTTTGCTTTCTGCTTGGTAGCAGTAGCTGATCTGGGTTGTTTTTGATTTTCCAGTTGAACTGAAGTTCGAGCGGAATGTTGTACCGGTTGAACTTTGACCGGAAAACGATTTCGCCTTAAAACAGAAAAACTTGCATTTCTTTCATTTTCCACCAAAATTCTGTTGGACTCAGGTCCAAAATACTTCAATGATTGGCTTTTCACAGGTGAGATTCTTCCTGTGAGCTTTCTTTGAAAATCAGTTTTTGGTTTTTGAGTAAATTTTGGTTTTGGAAAATATTGAACTTTACTCAGTGGGTTGAATAAACACATGGCATCAAGGTGCCCTTTTTCACCACGGAAAACACATTCAAGACTTTTTGCTTCATAAAACTCATTTTTCATGGGAGACTCAATGTTTGTAACTTGTTTGTAATTTAATTGACCAAGTCTCTGAGTTTGACTTCCCTTTTGTTGTTCAGGTTGTTTTCCTCCAACTTTTGACTCCTTAGATTCATAAATAGTTGGAGGTGGGACAGCAATTGAAGGTTTCAAAATTTTTGATTGTCAACAAATGCAGATGTGCTTGCATTGTTAACTTCAAGCTTCTTGGTTTCAACAGATTTCTCAGTACTTGACTGTGATGAGGTATCATCAACAGTGAGACTAAGTTTACTTTCTATTGACAGGTCTTTGATTGGTTCAATTGCGGGTGAATATTTAATTGGTGGCTCAACATTGTTGTAGCCAACACCAGTTTTCCCATACATCCCTCCCATCCACAGTTTCTCAACTTTCTTGTTAGCAGTTTGAAATTTATCACAAGTGAACAAAGCATCTTTTAGCTTTATTTCAAGAACATCAACCTCAGCCTTAGCTTCTTTGGTTTCTTTTCTTGATTTTTCAAGTTTTAACATCAAGTCATCCAATTGTGTTTCAAGAATGGAGTTGGTTTGCTTCAATTGTTCAAATTCTTCGTTCAAATTGTCAATCTTAGTGATGTAAGATGACTCGGTTTTCTTAAAGCATTCCTTCAACTCATTTAGATTTGAAATTTTACTAATCAGATCTGAATTGTGATTTCTGTACTTTGTCACTTGTTCAATGCAGGCAGGGCTACATAAGTTTTCAAGAACTTTTTAAGGAATTGAATTTACCTGATCAGAAGGAGAATCTTGCTTGGCCATCAAAGCATGGTTGATAGGCTCGAACTCAGCTAGGAAGTCTCCCCATTCAACACATTCAGTTTGGTTAGCTACAGAAGCAACCACATTCTGATGGTTTTGACTTCCGGCTGGTTTTGGTTGGGTAGGTTGTTGTCCTGAACTATGAGCAGCATTGTTGCTTGAGTTGTTGTGATTGTTTCCACCATGATTCTTCATCTGAGTTTGACCCTGATTCTGTCCTTCCCTTCTTGGCTGGGAGCATTCTCTTGCAAAGTGACCCAGTTGGTGACAGTTATAGCATTTGACCTTGCTTTTGGCTAGGCCAATGTGAGCACCTTTTGCTCCTTTGTAAGATCTACCTGTTCTTTTGTCAAATCTTTGAGCTCTTACAGACACCATAGCAAGTTGGGTCAAAATATCCATTTCTTCTAAATCATTAGCACCTATACAATTTAAGTCTTTAGGAATGAAACCTTGGTATGAGTCAGTTGCTACATAAGCATTGTGAGAGTTTTCAAAAGAATTTGAAAAACTCTCTTGACACCTTGGTGTCTCAGGGAAACTGGCTATAGGTGATTGATATGAAGAAGAGTTTAAAGATCTCTGGTTTGGAAAATCTTTAGTTACTAGAGCAATTGAAAACAGCTGAGTTGACTCATAAGATGAGTTTTGCTTAAGATCTAGTTCCATTTCATAAGAACTGAGTATGTCATGAAGTTCACCAAGCCTCATCTTTTTCAAATTTTTACACTCTGATGCTTACAGAGTAAACTGTCCACACAGAAGGCAAAGAGCGTAAAAACTTTCTGTTTACATCAACCTGATCTAGTTCTACATCTACCTTTTGTAGTTCATCAAGTAAGGAAACAAATCTCAAATACTGGTTGGTCATAGATTCACCAGATTTGTAGGTGAAGTTCTCATATTTCTGTTTTAAAACATCTTTCTTGTTTTCTTTAACTTCACTGGTTCCGGCATACATTTCACTTAAGGCATTCCACAGGCTATGTGTAATTTTGTAACCCTTAAACCCACTTAAAATGGAGTTGGGAAGTGTAGCCTGTAGAGTCCAATATGCCTTATAGTCAAATTCGAGAGCAGCATAGTCAGAATTAACATATTTATCTAAAGGTTTTGGTATTCTGACTTCAACGTCATCAGCAGATTGAACTGTGGGTGAATAAGGACCTTCAGTTAAAGAGTCCCATATACGGCGATCTAAGATCCTAAGAAAACCTTCCATCCTGAGTTTCTAGGTACCAAAGTCATAAGGAGTGAACATTGGCGGTTTGTTAGCACTACCGTTAGAACATCCCAAATCGAGTTCATTCATTTTGAAAAGCTTTTGAAAGAAAAAAACAACAAAGCTTGTAAAGTAAGCAAGTAAAGTATCAACATTGAAGCACTAGAAGTCTTCAAAGTGAGAGCCAAAGCTCTGATCCCACTTATATGATTGAAAATTAGTTAGTCTTTAACTAAACAAGAACCCTTTACTTGTAAATATAACCCTGCGGAATTAAAGTTATATTTCACTTTTCTTGAGCTGATTTTAGTTCTCTTGTATTAGGTAGTGTTTGATTTGCATAAGTATAGTAACAACGAAGTAAGAAATACTCGGCACTATTTGCATTAACTCAAAGTTACACTATTACAAGGTGATCAAGAACCGTGTGTAAACTAGAGCTAACTAATGCTATATATAGTGCAGATGAGATCAATGACAACCATTGATCTCGAACGATTTAATCTAAACCATTAACTACAAATTCAAATACAAACTACCAAAAGAATAAACTTCGACAATCGGAATATCTTGAGTGTTGACAGCAACAACCTATTTTAGGAGAGCGGCTTTGGTAGATTTAGAAGCAACCGAGAAGCTTTTGCAGGATTGGACTACTGAAAAGACATCTCAGGAAAAGTCCCGTTGAACTCTTTATCTGGTGAATAAACGAGTTCACCCAGAATATTCGCTATCAGACAAAAATGCTTCTTCCGCTTAACTGCCGGTTCCGCTTGAAGTTGAGACTTCCGCTTGATCTTCAACTTCAGTCGGAAAACATCAAAACTGGCTTTCAGCTGGAAATCTCCAAAGCGATATTTCTTACACTACCCATATCGCATCAAACTTCCTTACTGTTTTTGGTAACTTGGTAAGTATATCCATAGTAAAATGCTCCCACTTCCACTCGGGTAATTCAAGCGGCTGTAACTTGCCACATGGCTTCTGATGTTCAGATTTAACTTGAAGATAAGTAAAATGTTTCTCCACATATTTAACAATATCACGCTTCATTCGGGCCACCAAGAATCACACTTCAAATCGTGATACATTTTCATGGCCCCTGGGTGAATTGAGTATCGAGATTTATGAGCCTCATCTAGCAGCAAATCTTTCACCCCACAAGCATTAGGAACCCATAGTCGACCAAATTGATATTTTTAAGGCCATTTTCATCATCTACTAGGTCCTTAACCGTCCCTTTTATCCGCTCCTTCTTCCCATTTTCTTCCTTTATAACCTCCACTTGTGCATTCTTGATTGAGGAAAGAATACTCGATGTCATAATCAGCCTCATGGATTTCACCCTTATAGGAGTGAAGTCTCCTTTTCTACTCAACGCATCCACCACCACGTTATCTTTTCCTGGATGATAATGGATTTCACAATCGTAATCCTGATGAGCACTAACCACCTCCTCTGCCTCATATTCAACTCTTCCTGATCAACGAAGTAATTTAAACTTTTATGATCAGTATAAATGGTGCATTTAACACCATAAAGGTAATGCCACTAAATTTTTAAGGCAAAGACTATCGCCGCTAACTCGAGGTCGTGAGTAGGATATTTAACCTCGTGCACCTTTAACTGTCTTGAGGCATACACTATCACCTTTCCTCGTTACATAAGTACGCAGCCGAGGCCTAGGTGCGAAGCATCCGAATACACTACCATATCCTTTGTTCCGTCGGGTAATGCTAATACCGGAGCGTGAGTCAACCTTTCTTTTAGAGTCCGGAAGGACTCTTATTGCTCTTTCCCCCACCAGTACTTCACATCCTTTCTTGTCAATCGCGTTAATCGCGAGGCTATTTTGGAGAAATCCTAAATAAACCTCATGTAATATAACCTTCTAATCCTAAGAAACTCTGAATTTCCATTAGGTTCTTAGGTGTGCTCCACTTTTCCACCGCCTCTACCTTCGAAGGGTCCACCAAAATGCCTTTTGAACTGACCATGTGCCCCAAGAATTGTACCTTTCGTAGCCAGAAAGCACACTTCAAAAACTTGGTATAAATCTTTCTTGCCTTGGAGTTTTCAATGCTTCTCGCAGATGTTCAACAGGCTCCTCTTTGCTTCGCGATACACCAATATGTCATCAATAAATAAAATGACTGATCGATACAACATGGTTTTGCACACACGGTTCATGAGATCCATGAAAGTCGCGGGTTCATTTCGGCAATACGATGGACATTACAGAAAACTCATAATGCCCCTACCGCGTCCGAAACGTCGTCTTCGGTATATCTTCCTCACTCAATTTCAACTGATGGTACCCCGACCTCAAATCAATCTTCGAGAACCAACTTGCACCTTGTATTTGATCAAATAGGTCATCAATTCTTGGAAGTGGATACCTTTTCTTCATAATAAGTGTTGATACCTGATATGTGCGTCGTGTGAAGTATCAAGCAATGTACAAGATCAAGTGAAATTAGGCCTGGCCGAACTTGGTCCGAACCTGGAGTTTGGACTGGCCGGACTGGCCGAACCTGGGGTTCGGACAAGGATCGGCCAGCTGGGTATAAATAGTTGTTTGGTCTTTGTAATTTTCAGTTCTGAGCGTGCGAGATTACTGCTAAGTGTGTGTTTCCAAGAGTGTTCTCTGTGTCTGTATTCTGAGTGTTTCACTGATTTTAATTGTTCATTTTGATCAATAAAACAATTAGTTAATTATGTTTCGATGTCCGATTAGCTAGATCAAGTAGACGATCCGATGCTCCTGCATTTTCAAGTGGTATCAGAGCTTTCTGGTTCACTCTACTGATCTGTGGTTGCTATTTTTGGATTTTTAAGCGTTTTTCGTGATTCTCGAGTTTGTTTTCGTGTTTTTCATTAATTCTATCGAGTGTTTGGTGTCAAATCTGCTCCTAAACCATTTTCTATTGGTTTTCTGACTCACAGTATCGTGTTTCGTCAAAATCAGTACATTTTTTAGCATTTTTGAAAAATGAAATTGAGGTTCGGAGGTACCTGGTCAGGTTCGGAGTACTGCTCCAAACTTCAAGTTCGGTGGACGTTCAGTCAGTGTTTGGAGTTATCTCGGTCGAGGTTCGGAGTGATTTAAGGTTCGGAGCTAGATCGGAGTTACTTACAAGTTCGGACTGTTGATTTTCATTCGGAGCAAGTTCGGACAGAGTTCGGACTTTGGTTTTAAGTTTGGATAGAGTTCGGAGCTCAGTGATAAGTTCGGAGAGAGTTCGGCGTCCAGAATTCAAGTTGTTCAACAATGTCGAAATTTCAAGCGTTTGCCGTAATGCAGAGCGCGATGCAAACTATGCTAAATTTTGATAACGAAATCGGAACAAGTCAGAAAGTTCCTAAATTGTTGAAGTTGGAAGATTAACACAATTGGAAACAACGGTTTTCAGCTTATATCAGCACAAATAATGTGGATTTATGGATTCCGATTCGCAAACTTTACATGCATCCACAAGCTGATGGAGATTTTAAAAGAATTCAAGATTTTGATGGTGATGAAAGAAAACTCTATGAGCTTGAAATAAAAAATCCTATGGTTATCTAACAATGGCTCTACCCACTAAGTTGTTGCATCAGTTTAGTACTTGCAAAAAGTCAAAACAATTGTGGGATGCATTGTCTGCTAGATGCGAAGGAAATGATCAATACAAGAAGAGTAGAAGAAAAGTGCTGAACAAAGAATTTGAGAATTTTCAACATTATGATAAAGAAACTATTCCGGCACTTATATCCAGATTTTCACATTTGATTGGTGAAATGAAGGTGGTGAACATTGAAAAGACCGAGGAGGAATCGAGAGAGAAATTAATGGAAGCATTACCAGAAAAGTGGGAAAATTATGTTTTGTTGCTTACTCATGACAAAGATTATCCTGCATTATCATTTCATGATTTAACTGGGAAGCTTCAGGCTAGAGAGATGGAGATGATGACTTCAAACAAGGGTACTGCTACATTACAAAATCCTGAGTTGTACCATGGTGAGAATACTGCAAGCATGAATGCTAAAACTAAACCAAGCCTGAGTTCTGCACCAAGTACAACTTTCTTGACTGGAATTCCTGATAATAAGTCTTCACGGGGTTGTAGTTTTACAATTCCAAAATTTTCAAGTCAGAATGCTTTTTCTGCTGAATCAACAGATGATTGTGCTAAAATGATTTCTGCTTTGATTTCATTATCTTTTGGTTCGATTATTAAGAATGTTGCTGATGCAAAGTTAACCAGTGATGATCTTGATGCTCTTGATGATAATCAACTAACTGAATTGGATATATCTTGGCAGTATGCTATGTTATGTCAAAGATGGAAGAGATTCTTTAAGAAACATGGAAGAAATCTTTCTGGTGATAAATTGGGTTTTGACAAGTCTAAGTTAAAATGTTATAAATGTTCGCAGCTTGGATATTTTGCCAAAGATTGTCAACAGGCACATGCAAGCAAGCCTGGTTTTACTCAATCATCCAAGCCTAGTTTTACTCAACCATCTACTAGTAACACAAGCAAGACAACAGCCTTGACGGCTCAACATGATGGTGTTTATGATTGGGGTCAACATTTTGGATATGATACAACAGCATTAATTGTCACACAGGACCAAGATGATTATTATTCTGATTCGAGTTTATATGACGCTACTGAGAATGAAAAATTTGATATTAAAATTGAAGCCTTGATGAAAGAAAAAGAATTGTTGATTGAAGAAGTCAAGAGAGTTTCTGCTGACTTACAAATGATTAGTTCGGAGTTGGGAATTTCTAAAGAAAATGAGAAGGAATTGGGTATGAAGAATGAATATTTGCTTAAAGAGATCAAATTGCTGAATGATGTTTTAGAAATTTCTAAACAAGATAAACGGGATGTTGAAGCTGCAAAAGTTAAGATCTGTGAAGAAAGGGATGAGTTGGTGAAAGAAGTCAAGAAATGGAAGGATGTGGCAAACGATACTGCTAATGATTTTCAGAATTTGTTTGATAAATCCAAAATTAAACTTGATTTGCTTACAAAGAATGCTGAAGAATCTGCTGCTAAGATTGAAGCATATCAAGTTGACATGGAAAAGTTGTTAGATGAGAAGCGGGAGTTCGTTAGTGTCAGTAAAGTTCAAAAAGTAAATCTGGAAATTCAAAAACGCAATGAGGATAAATTGAAGAAGGAGTTACATGAAGGACTTGACAACCTTCGGATGCAAAAATATGAAACTCATAAATTTGCAAAGAGGTTAATAGCTACTGAGAAGGAGTTAGCTGATGCTCAACAGAAAATTTTTGATCTCAAAATTCAAGTCATTGACGCAAATCGCTTGCTGAACAATGTCTCTAATTCTCAAGTGTTTACAAGTTTTCTTACTAAGGATGGGAATTTTGAAAAGATGTTTGATAAAACAGCTTCGCCTCCTGCTCAGATCAAGGAAGTCTTCAAAGACGAGAAAGAACAAGCTGATAAGTTTGATTATTCAAAATTTTCATCATCTACTGATAAGGAAGAAAAGGTCGTGAATACAAAGAAGAACAAGAAGAATACAAAGAAGAAGGAAAATAAATCTGAGTTTCCTCCAACACCAAAACTTGTTTCTGGTTCATCATCTGCTGACAATGAGAAATCAGCGACTTCAAGTAACAAGATGGAGTTTGATGAGAAAATTTTCTACGATCAAAAGAATGTGACTGAAGTCAAAGCTGAATTTTCTCGATTGGAAAAGCATGGGCATTTTACATCTGAGGAGAAGATTTCTAGAAAGAAAGTTGGTTTGGGTTTTCATGAGAAGAAAGATAATACTGAGACGGTTTCAGCATTTGCATCATAAAACTTGAAGAAGCTTAAGATGAAGCAAGTGAAGAAGGAAGTGTTCAAAGCAGATAAAGTTCTACCTGAGAGATTCTATAAGCTCAAAGGTTCTGATTAGCTTTTCTCGGACACAGAGTTTCCTCTTCATTGTGTTAATGCTCGGAAGATTTCTGAAGTTTTTGTGACATCTCAAATTTCTTCTGAAAGTTCTCAATCTCGAAGCCCAACATCAAAATGGGTACTAGATCACAGGCATCAGGTATATGATTCTTATTCTGATCGTGTTCGAGATATTCATGTTTGTTCTTCACAGGTACATCAAAGATGGGACAAAACGAAAAGAATTTTTTATATTTGCCGTCGCCCAGGGAATATGGCAAAGGATTGTCCATCACCTGTTGTTTCACCCTAAGGGTTTCATAAGAAACCAATTTTTGGTAAACCTGCCAACACAAAATTCTTTGATAAACAAGGCAAAGTTTTTGATGACGTTGAACCTACATTTTTTCATAAACAAAAACGTTTTGTTCCAATGTTTTCAAAGGTTCAAAGTGTAGGTTCATCATCACAGTCACCTGTGATTGTTTCATCAAAAACTGAATTACCGAAACAACAGCAATGGAAACCTAAGGTGGTTTCTAAACAAAACAAGGACACTGGTCGACCAGAAGCGATTCGCTTCGGGTCATTTTTGGACTAATTAGTTTGACCAGTGTGCAGGTACTTCTAGAAGACCTATCGACGATTGCAAAGTTGTTGATGGAGGAGTATTCTGCTTAAGTTAAATTTCATGATAAATCTTTCTAACCTGCAAATTTTATGAATTTTAAATCTGCACCATATCCGTGTTGATTGATCACTTTTCTTTGTTTTCCAAGTTTTTCCTCAAAAAGCCAAAAATAGAGTCTTGTTTTTATGTAAAATGAAAATCCAAAAATAGAGTTTTCATTTTAAGGGGGAGAATTGTAAGTAAGGGGGAGTAATTGAGAAAATTAATGCATGTTATGGGGAGAAGGTGAATACATGTCAAATATATAATGAAGGAAGGTGAATACATGCAAAATATAAATTGTGAGAAATTGATCATTGGGAAATGATGGTAGATGAAAGGGCCATAAGATCATTGTTTGATATGCTTGGTAGGCTCGGTAAATCAGAAAGTATTCAGATGTGATATACACTAAATACTAATGCTTGACCATGTGGATAACATCTTGATGCATATTTCATGACACAAAAAGGAAAATAAGTCTGAAATTCAAAATGAGAAGTCAGTGTGTATACATGTGTTCATTTTGCAAAAATTTAAACTTGTTTGATTTTCTTTATTTTGTCAAACGATCAGACTTTCTCTGCGTATCGAAAGATCGACCTGATTGTTGTTCGTTTGACGTTCTGCTTTATTTTCTTTGGTGTTTCGTATAACTCATCGGACTTTCTCTACGTGTACGGGAGTACCGACCTGATTGTTGTTGGGTTATACAATTTCAACTTGTTTTATTTTCTTATTTTGTTAAATCCGAGTCCTTATCTGCGTATCGAAAGATCGACCTTAAGGTAGACGATATAACGTTCTTATTTCTTTTTGCATGGAACACAGTTGACGATATCATGAAACTATTATGCATTGTGAAAAATCACAAGTGCTGTCACACAACGAAAAAGAAAGAAAAACTGAAAATGTCTGACTATGTCTGATAGTGTGGGATACACTGGTCAAAGCAAATCTAATAAATACTTTAACATATCCAGATGTTATGAGTATGATTCTGCCTGAGTTTAAGTTGGACAAATTATACCAGCAATCAGCATGATTTATGTGCTTCGATAAATTGAAATTGAAGTGCAGTTCAGTGCGTTATGTTCAATATGATCCCATATAGTGATCTTTCTCATACCAAAAATAGTGTCTGATTTTGTATTGCAATTTCATTTCTTTTAGGAAATTAACAAAAAGATTTTCGGTGTGTTTTAGCATAAACTTTAAAAAATCAAAAAGATTTTGTTTCTGCTTTATTTTCGATCTGATTAACACGTGATACAAATCAATTTTTAAAATCATATCTTGGAGTCTCAAAGAGACGTTTTGCCCCAAGATTATTTAGATGTTTGAGCAGGTTGCTATGTGCAAGATATCACAACTTCAAGTCTTCTGAAGATGTTGATAAAAGACCAGAGATACACTAAAATGTCATCAAGTATTCAAGATCAAGCTATGATCGAGTTGAGGAGGAGTTTTTTTGAAGATTCATTTCATTGAACGAACGGATTCTACACTTGAGGGGGAGCTTGGTTGAACAAACAAAATTGATGATATTGAAGAGATACTGCACACGACGAGGGGGAGTTTGTTGATACCTGATATGTGCGTCATGTGAAGTATCAAGCAATGTACAAGATCAAGTCAAATTAGGTCTGGCCGAACTTGGTCCGAACCTGGAGTTCGGACTGGCCGAACCTGGGGTTCGGACAAGGATCGGCCAGCTGGGTATAAATAGTTGTTTGGTCTTTGTACTTTTCAGTTCTGAGCGTGCGAGATTACTGCTAAGTGTGTGTTTCTGAGAGTGTTCTCTGTGTCTGTATTCTGAGTGTTTCACTGATTGTAATTGTTCGTTATGATCAATAAAACAATCGGTTAATTACGTTTCGATGTCTGATTAGCAAGATCAAGTAGACGATCCGATGCTCACGCATTTTCAATAAGCTTATTTAACTCACGGTAGTCTATACACATCCTTAGACTCACGCCCTTCTCATTAACAAAGAGTACTAGCGCATCCCAAGGGGACACACTTAGTCGAATAAACCCCTTGTCTAGCAGTTCTTGCAATTGCTTCATAAGCTCCTGCATTTCAGTAAGAGCCAATAGATACGGAGCCTTAACCACTGGTTTATCTCCAGGTACCAGGTCTATACAAAATTCCATATCCCTATCCGGTGGTATACCGGGCAAGTCCTCTGGGAAGTTACCTGGAAATTCTTGTACAACTAGTACTTCTTCCATCTTCTTACTTTTCATCTTTTTATCCACCACATATGAAAGATAAGCTTTACATCCATGCCGAATGTACTTTTTTACCTTCGCCACCGAGCACAAATGTAACTCGTTCTACCTCTCACCTTGCACACTTTCTGCTTCCCGCTCCGTGACAATAGATGAATCACCTTACGGTTACACACCATACTGGCTTGGTATTGCGAGAGCCAATTCATTCCCACAATCACTTTGAACTCCCCCATCATCATAGGAGTTAAGTCAATAAAATATTCTTCATCTTTAATAGTGAATTTACAGTGTCGGCATACATCAAAAACTAGAACACTCTTATTATCTACTATTTCAACTTTTAAAGGCACGGATAATTTATCAATAACAAATGAAGGATGACAAAGAAAGTCATGTGAAAAAAATGACCTACTTGCACGCATATCAAACAATACATATGCAGGAATATATTTAAGAAGGAAAATGTCACACTCTGGTCAACGGGTTGGGTGTGAGCGCGATGCAATCATAGTCGCGGATACATAGAACGACATCTAGTAGTTTCAAACGTTATGAAAAAACATTACATCATTTATATTGCAGCGAAAAGAGTGGTGAAATGACAATGTCTTACATTTGAAAGCATAAAGTCTTAATTTAATATTAAAAACATAGTACGATTTATTTAGGATAGATTAGGACTACGACTTCGGAAAAGTATGTCCGATAGTACGGTGAACCCCTATTTGTATGTCTTCCATAATTGCTCAATTACCTGAGAAATCATGAGTTTAAAAGGAAAGTTGGTGAGGTTCACAAGTTTATGACTCTACATTTAAGGTTTGTAAAACAGTTTTGGCATACTTAAATATTAAGTTGGTTTACAGTTGTGGTTGTATGAACTCACCTGAACCTTGATTTCAAATACTAACGGTTTACCCACCCATGGTATCTCGCCCGGGAGATACCGAACAGAGCAGAATAACTGACGTGTACCCCTTGACAATGTACTGAGTCAGGATTGGAGCGACCAAACCGGGCAGGGTCGTCAACCCAAATAAATCTATTCACTAACTATCATTTCGTACAGAACTAATTGAAATCAATTAATGGTGGGATACAGTTGTACAAACGTCTATAACGATAATGTACTATAGTTGGGCATCAGTAAGAGAACAACTAGTCATACGGCTAACAGATAAATCATAATATTAACTAAAAAGCATTTATCAGTTCATGATTTCTCCCCTAAGAGTATAAAACAGTTCAAAAAGAAAAGGGGTCATGAAACTCACCTGATTAGTAGGTGAATGAACTAAACCGGAAAGTAGTAATAGCAAATAATGTCCTAAATAAATAATAAGACAATTGCATAAGGGTCTAATCATTTGGCAACTATTTGTCACCCAAGGGATACCGGACAAGTCTTGACGTTTAATCCCGTTTGTATTTGTTGAAAACCCGTTAGTTGGTATTTATTAGTATAAATAAATACGTACGTGATGATTTATATTTGTGTCCAATAAATATAAAATAATAAATATAATCATTAAATAAGTCAATCAAGTCTTGAATATTGTGTTAAATAATAATGTTTATTATTATTTTTTTAAGGTTGATTGGTTATTTATTTAAGTTATAGTTGTTATTAAAATAATTATAGAAACTTGTCGGAAATGTTTAAACATTGCAAGTCAAAAGTAATTAAAATAATAATGGTAATTTATCATTTATACTTATGTAAAATCATGAGATCCTTAGTTAATATTTATAATTATTACCCAATAATTAAAGTCAACTAATCTTGGTGAGTTTTAAATAAAACATAGCTTAGACTTTTTGTAAATAATTATAATTCAAAGAATAATTATTTAAAGTTTAACCACGTCGTAAGACGTTTATCATTTGAATCTTTTAAGGATACATTTCGAGTCAAAACGTTTAATATTCTAGAAAATAGAAACCGTTTAATATTTTATAACTAAAATATTCATTTCCATTTTAGAGATTTAAAATATTATTCATAATAATATGTTGAGGATACTTGGACTTATAAAAGTTTATTTGTTATAAACTTTTAGGTTGTTTTTAAGAAAACAAGAAAAGTGATTTAATTTATAGTTCAAACGTTTACGTTCTCGCGTATATCGTCGTATGGGTCCCGATTTTATTACTACGCAACGTATTTTTGTTTTCATTACTTTGGTTCATCAAGGAAATCATACGATTTCCCAAACATGTAAGACTTGGTTATATTTTTATAAAGTTATTTATTTTTATAAAAAATATATATTTAACCGAAAAGACAAAGTCTTAGATTTTTGCTTTTTATAGAAGTTTTAAATAAATCTTTTTATGTTCAATTTTTCTAATAAGTCCAAGTATTTATGTCAAATAATCATTTGACATAAATGATGTTTTTGCTTTTTTTATATAAAGTTTATAAACTTCTATTTTTGAAAAGAAAATATTTTATCAACACACAAATGTGTTACTTTAAACAAAAGATTTTTTCCCATGGATTTATATCCAAATGTTTTATGTATTCAAATTGTAGGTTAGACTTTTATAGAAAAATCCATGACAATTTATACAAAGTTAGTGTCTATATTTTATTCAGCCTTTTTATTCCAATCCATTATCACAAATAAACCAAATGTCCATATCATGATCTATGTATTTTCCATCAACTAACACTATGTGTTAGGACCAAATGTTCATTAACTTCATATATATCTACTAACACTTATAGTGTTAGGACCACATAACATTATTAACACGAGATATAAATAAATCATCTAACAATCTAACACTTAGTGTGTTAGGACAAACTAAGCATGTGATTAGAATAAGATTTAACACCCATTTTTGTTTACCCATTTAGTTAGTCATCTCTTTATAGTTTAAATGATTTTACTAACACAAAATGTGTTAGGATAAATAAACCATATGACATGAAATAAAGTAATAAATTGCAAGAACACAAGAATCATGGTGCACACTAATTACTTTCACTTGGATTTCATAAGTGTGTTTCACCACATCCCTTGGCTATTTTAAGACTTAAGACACCAAGAGGATGTTTTGATTCTTGAAGAATGAGATAGAGAAGAGAGATTGTTAGATGATTTGTTTAAGAAAAGTGTAGAGATCTAGGGATGTTGTCAAGACTTGGTGGTTTTTCCTTGGGTGTTTAATCATGTAAAGAAACATAGAAGAAATGGGGTTTAGAAAACTCACAAGGATTTGTGAGAGAAAACCGATAAGGGAGGAGGAGGGTGGCGGAAATGGCTTACGGCGGTTTCCGGCGTCCGACGGCGGCTGGGAGGGTGGTCGGATGTGGCTGCTCGGTGGCGGCAAGGAGGGGGCTGGGTGGTGCCGGCCGAAAGAGGGAGAGGGAAGAGTGAGTGTGTTGGTTTGTGGTGTGATGGATGATGAGATGTGGCATCCTCTTATGGTCAAATTTTTGGTTAAAGACCATTAATCTTTTGTTTAACCCCATGTACAAGTACTTGGACAACTAATGGATTGGATGGCTAGTAGATTAAGGTGTAAGAGGGTGATGTGGCTTCATAATCACCATGCTAATTTACTAACTAATAGGTGGTTTTTTTATAAAAGACGTGCCATGTTAATAAAATGACAAAGCTTTTATAAAATATGAGGAGGTTAGTGATGTTTAAAAATCATAACTTTTATAAATATAACCCAAGTATAATAAAACTACAAAGGTGGTAATTTCATAAGGTTGATGGGCTAAACTTTTTTATAAAAGTTTTAGTGGGCTTAGGTTATAAAAAATCATGGGTCAAAACAATTTAAATAAATTGTTTGTGGGTTGGGGCCGAAGCCAAAATGAAATAACAAGGGAGTCGGTGTCAGGACCGATTTCACGTTAAGAATCTCGACATTGAGCAAGAACGAAGATTAGACGCGGAGACGAGATGATGAGAATCTAAGATAATATATAACAAGAAATGATAAATCAAACGATTAATTGATTATTACTGAATGATTACAACGAACCGAATGATTACAAATTCATCATAGGAAATGATAGCTCACATCACTCAAGATCATCCACAATCTAACAAATGAAGCTATCACTCTCTTATATAGAGAGCCCATGTGCTCACTAGCCCACTAACTAGCAAGACACAAATACAATGAGCAAAATTACAAATAAAAATAAAAAAAATAAACAATTAATAATTAAATCAAAATTGATTTAATTAGTATGAAGCTTCACTCGCTCGAACCCGATCTTCCGTTGACTTTTATGTTGACTGTTGACTCGAACAATTGACTTTTCAAGAAAACATCTTCGGTCCAAACATGCAAGCATCAATCATCAGAACCCGCGTCTTTGAATCATTTCATAATGGATTCTTCAACCGAATTATTCGAGAATAGATTTGATGGCGTCAGTCACACTTATTTTTTGTTCCAACATATTCCCCCTTGACTGATGCTGTCAAATCTGTCATACTAGTGAAAAACCGCTCTGTTGTACATCTACGAAGAACAACTGATAAACTCGAATTTTTTTGTTGTAAAGATTCCCCCTTTGAATAAGCTTATTCTGTTCTTGTTTCTCCAGTTGAGAGCCAAGTGCTGCAGCTCACTCGGTTCACACGGTCGTGTACAATACTAAGAATGCTGAACATCAGAGTCAAAATCACAACAAACCAAATCAGATAAACCAATAAATTACTGAAAAATGCTCCAACTTCTGATAATCGACCCGATAATCTAGTTCTATTATTATTCCCCATTTTCTCTAGATCCCTCTGAAAACATCCGATGCGGAAGCGGAAAAACAGATGCAGAGAGTGGAACCGTTCCGCTCAGTTCCATAGAGAAAACGGTAAAAAAATCCTGAAATCGGACAATCTCGCGAAAAACCGGAAGCCAGATGCTGATAGTTGTGAATGATCCATAAATACTGCACTTTTTCCGCGTGACTGGGTTAGATGCGAAAATAAAATTTCAAATCGGAGAAAAACTGAGATCACAAGCGTAAACGCGAAAATTATTCATAAACGGAGTCGTAATTTTGGGTCTCGAAAAACGAGCTCGGAAAAGTATTCCGTGAAGATCTCTGAGTCAAACGGTGCAATCTAGAAAAATTATGAGAAACCCGTCAATTTTATTGAAGTAATGGGCCTTCCGTTAGAGATTTAACGAAATATTCCAATATTTAACTGAGATTCTAGTTAATTCAGTTAGATGACATCAGCGTTGCATCAGCTAAACAACTTGGAGTGAGGCATAACGGAAAAATCACATACTTAACCGAAAAGCAAAACTAGTCTGTCAGTGGTCGTTAGCTAAGGTGGTTTTGACGTCAACAAACAAGAACCCCAATAAATAATTAGAATAATTCCTTAACTAATAAAAATATTCCACAATTCCGTTGCGGTGTTATCTCGTTAATCTTCTAAAGACTGATAGAAAAAACCCTGCATTTAATGAAAATAATGCTGAAAATTTATTAGTGGAATTATATTCCTCAAGAAAACCATAATTCGTGTCAAATCTTAACAACCAATCAGATTTAAGCCTGCCAAGACCACAATCCGTGTGACTGGAAATTAGCTAATTAGAGATGACTATAAAACAGATCCAACGCCACAAGTTGAAGCTGATCTAGGGCTGAGAATAGATGATCCGTGTGATGATGTGCAAACCAATAAGAAAGCGACAGAGAAAAGAGCATTTCAACGGATCTTTCTTCTTGTGGACCCACCGCCTCTCTTTCAACCAATCACAAGTCGAAAACCAGTAAAGGAATTCTTAGGTTGACCGGACATGAGAGAGAGAAAACATTCCTCTCCAGCCAATGATCTACCGCCACGTCATCCTGTCAATCATCTTCTACCTCCAAAACCCTAGTTCGGTCGAAACTCCACCGGAATATCGTAATCCGCTGGAAAAGCGCGAAACACTCATAACTTCCATGATACGGAACCAAATTCGATTATTTTTATACCCACGAACTCCTTATTCGATGCTCTATCATTCTAGACGATCAAAAGTCACTGAAACAAACTCGAACGAAAACCCAGATGTCGAGATCGCCAAGGCCAGGCGCCAAGTTGCGAAGAGCAATCTCAGATTGCCAAGTACAGTGACCAGATTGCCAAGACAAGCTTCATGGACACTCGAAATCGCCAAGAATATCTTCAAGAACAATCGAAATCGCCATGAACATCTTCAAGGACTTTCCAGATCGCCACGAACATCTTCAAAGTCTGCGAAATCGCTAAGGCAATCTTCAAGGAGAAATATGAACACCAAGAACACCGTGAAACACACACTAGTGTGTTTTTTCTAGATCTTCCCAAACTGTTGCATTTTAGACAAAACTGATGCTCCCAGTGGATCCGGAATGTGTTTTCCATCAAGATTGATACTTTATTTCATCCAAAAACACTGATATAACACCAAAAACTCAAGATCAAAGCTCAAAAATCTTCAAAAGCCCCCAAAACGGGAAAACTCTAACAGTTACGTTTTTTCTGCTTGAATCTCACATTTCTTCATAGATTTGGACATATGGAGCATAAAATCACTTCCAAATGAACCCAATAACATGAATACATCATCAGATTCATCCAGAATCAATCAAACAGCTCCAAAAATGTAGACAAAAGTAGAAAAAGTCTCCTAAGTGGGTTTTCCAAACCGCACTTCATTCAAGCTCAAAATCAAATTGTGAGACGAAATTTGATCGGTGCCCGCTCTGATACCATTTTTCAGGACCGATTTCACGTCAAGAATCTCGATGTTGAGCAAGAACGAAGATTAGATGCGGAGACGGGATGATGAGAATCTAAGATAATCTATAACAAGAAATGATAAATCAAACGATTCATTGAATATTACTGAATGATTACAACGGACCGAATGATTACAAACACGTCATAGGAAATCCACGGTCACAATGGGTTGAGCTCAAACCCAATGTGAGACTCTCTCTCTAGAAATGATAGCTCACATCACTCAAGATCATCCATCTTACAAATGAAGCTATCACTTCCATATATAGAGAGCCCATATGCTCACTAGTCCACTAACTAGCAAGACACAAATACAATGAGCAAAATTACAAATAAAAATAAAATAAACAATTATTAATTAAATCAAAATTGATTTAATTAGTATGAAGCTTGACTCGCTTGAACTGATCTTCCATTGACTTTTACGTTGACCGTTGACTTAAACAGTTGACTTTTCAAGAAAATGTATTCGGTCCAAACTTGCAAGCCTCGATCATCACAACCCGCGTCTCTGAATCATTTCACAATGGATTCTTCAACAGAATTATTCAAGAATAGCTTTGATGGCGTCAGTCACACTTATTTTTTGTTCCAACGGTCCGGCCGGGTTTCTCGGGTTGGGTCGCAGAGAAAAAAGGGCGCTGGTTGGGCCATGGGCCGGGTCCCCCGGTTCGGGTCGGATACTCGGTTATTCGGGTTCGGGTTAATGGGTAATGTTACGAGTTTTGTTTTAAGGTTTCGGGTTCGTTGGGCTTGTTGGGCCGAACTGGGCCCGAACGGGTCGTCGGTTCTCAGTTTTGGTTAAGTCTTGACAACGAAGAGGTTTCATTATATTTTTAGTACATAAAAATATTTAAGTGGAATTGGTTATCTCAGTTTTTCAGAAAGTAGATATTATATACAGTTTCTCATACGCGTGATTGCTAACGAATTTTTATTTCGTTGTTTCGCGTCCGTTTTAAGCTCGATCGTTAGTTTATTTAAAACAAAGTTGTTTTAAATATTTATAATCGCTTAACATTGTGTTGTTGAAATAAATCCACGACACCAGTTTTTGATAAAATATAAAAAGTACATTTATATATTTAATTTTTATTATTGAAGTTCCATATTCATCATATGAAGACTATTATATTTTACGAGTATATGTTTTCAGTACAAACGCGGGATTTATTTACGTTTTTAGTTATCAGTTATTGGTTTTCAGTTTTTAGTTTAACTTAGTAATTTAGACAGTTTTATCATAACAATTAATGCACGTAAATACTTAATTAAAAGTCAAAGTAAAGAGGTTTGACCTGGGTTTTGGACGAGGTTTGACATTCTCCCCCAGTTATAAGAATTTCGTCCCGAAATTCAGTTCTGGTTACTGGTAGATGCGACATTTCCAAACAGACGAGGATACTTCCGACGCATTTGGTCCTCGTGTTCCCAAGTGTACTCTGGTCCTCGTCGAGAGTTCCATCGTACTTTGACTATGGGAATGCGGCTATGCTTCAGCTTCTTGATTTCTCGGTCAAGTATCTCGATAGGTTCCTCAATAAAGTGCAGTGTCTCGTAGACTTGAATTTCATGAAGTGGGACGACAAGCGTTTCATCAGATAGACATTTCTCAAGGTTACTAACGTGAAAGACATCATGCATGCTGCTTAGTTCGGCACGCAGGCGTAGTCGGTAAGCTACAGGTCCGATGGTCTCAGTGATCTCAAAGGGACCAATATAACGAGGGTTGAGCTTTCCTCATTTTCCGAATCTAATGAAACCTTTCCAAGGTGATACCTTTAGCATGACGCGATCCCCTTTTTTGAAAGACAAGGGTTTGCGACGATTGTCGGCGTAGCTCTTTTGCCTATCTCTGGCAACTTTCATATGATTACGGACCTGAAACACTTTCTCAGTCGTTTCAAAGAGTAATTCGGGACCAGTCAACTGACTGTCACCAATCTCAGTCCGGCAGAGTGGTGATCTGCACTTTCTTCCATAAAGTGCCTTGAATGGTGCAACTTTAATGCTAGTGTGATAGCTGTTGTTATATGAGAATTCGGCAAGAGGGAGATGCTCATCCCAATTGGATCTAAAATCAATCACACACGCTCTCAGCATATCTTTGAGTGTTTGGATTGTTCTCTCACTTTGGCCATCTGCCTGTGGATGGTAGACAGTACTCATATCGAGACGAGTACCCAAAGATTTCTGTAGAGATATCCAAAAGTTAGCGGTGAGACGGCTATCACAATCAGATATGATGGATATTGGCACACCGTGTTGTGACACAATTTCCTTTATATAGATCTTGGTTCGTTTCTCCATATTGTCAGTCTCCTTGATTGGGAAGAAGTGAGCGGATTTCGTTAATCGATCTACAATTACCCAAATGGCATCACAACCTGATCTCGATTTAGGCAACTTTGTGATGTATTCCATGGATATTTCTTTATTATCTATTGAGGAATGACTGGCTGAGTTAGCAGTCCAGACGGTTTCTGGTATTCGGCCTTGACGTTAGAACATGTTAGGCATTTACCGACATAGGTGGATACCTCGGCTTTCATGTTAGGCCAATAAAATTGTTCCTTTAGACCGTGATACATCTTATCTAATGGGGGATGAATGGAATATCTTGACTTGTGAGCTTCATCGAACACCAGTTACCCATAGTCTATCCATGAAGTTCTTGGTTCCATCAGGTTTCTCGATCAGTTGTTTCTCCATTCTACGTAGGCCTTGTAGGTTTTCTGGCTTGAGGGCTTCGATCTGAGCGTCACACACTTGTGATGTGAGATCCGAGCGTATGATCATACTTAATGCTCGAACACGAAGTGGTTTGACGCGTTCTTCTCTACTCAAGGTGTCAGCTACAACGTTAGCCTTTCGTGGGTGATAACAAATCTCGTATTCGTAATCATTTAGTAGTCCAACCCATCTTCGTTTCCTCATATTCAATTCTTTTTTATTGAAGATGTGCTGGAGATTCTTGTGATTAGTAAATATGGTGCATTGCGTACCATAGAGATAATGCCTCCAAATCCAGAGCAAAGATAACGGATCCAAGTTCTAAGTCATGGGTTGTATAATTTTTCTCATGGATCTTTAGTTTTCTTGAAGCGTATGCGATAACTTTCTCTCGTTGCATTAGAACGCAACCCAAACCTTGATGCGAAGTATCGCAATATACAATGAACTCATCGATTCCGTCTGGTAAGGATAGGATCGGGGTATCGACATAGTTTTTGCTTCAACAACTGGAAAGATGCTTCAGTTTTTGCATCCCATATGAACTTCTTATCCTTTTGGTTCAGAGCACTCAGGGGCTGGGCTATCTTCGATAAGATTTCAATGAATCGGCGGTAATAGCCAGCGAGACCTAAGAAATATCGAATCTCGGTTGGAGTCGTGGGCGTACTCCAATTCTTGATTACTTCAATTTTTGTGGGATCCACGTGAATACCTCGATCGTTGATCACATGACCCAAACAGTGTACCTCGCGAATCCAAAAGTCGCACTTGGAAAATTTCGCGTAAAGTTCTTCCTTCTTTAACAATTCCAGGATAAGTCTTAGGTGTTGTTCATATTCCTTCTTGCTATGGGAGTAGATGAGAATGTCGTCTATGAACACGATAACAAATTTATCCAGATATGGTTTGCATACGCGGTTCATTAAGTCCATGAACACTGCCGGTTTGTTAGTCAAACCAAATGGCATAACGAGGAACTCGTAATGACCATAGCATATTTTGAATGCTGTCTTCGAAACATCTTCGTCTCTAACCCTGAGTTGATGGTATCTTGATCTTAGATTGATCTTTATGGTCAACTTGTTCAACTCTCTGTAGTCTATGCACATCCGGAATGTTCCATCTTTCTTCTTAACAAATAACACGTGTGCTCCCCATGGAGAGTGGCTTGGACGAATGAAGACTTTATCTTGTAATTCTTGTAATTGACTAGATAACTCTTGCATTTCAGATGGTGCCAGTCGGTACGAAGACCTGACAACGGGGGCGGCTCCATACGAAGACCTGGCAATGCGAAACTGTAACACCCCAACCGACGGCGGAATTTACGTTGGGGCGCTAAGATTGTCCAGATGCTCACAACACTATTAAAGATGTTATAATTAATCATGCCAATTTTCATAAAACAACCAACAAAGTCTAACATAACATGCCACAAAACATTGAGTCCATACATCTCATAAAAGTTCTAGTTTTATTTAAAAGGTCTACTAAGTCCCATGCATAATCCTAAGGCGTCGATATCAAGATCAAACAGCACCACCTGCAACATGTAGAAAATATGATCAACTACAAGATTTGGTGAGTAATCATAGGTTTAAATACGTACATGATAAATAGTACAACATGCGATTATATGTTAAACCATGGACACAAGCATAGTAAACCAGAAATGAAACATAGCACATGGGGGTCGACGTAACCCAAGCCCTCGGCATTTAGGCTTTCAATCACAAGGCGCCACACGCGAGGCAGGCCAAGTGGGTTGCCAGACCAACGGATCCATTATTGTAACCCCGGCTCAAATGAGTTAATGGGAATACGTCTATGAACATGAACATGAACATGAGAAACACATAAGTAGAACACACACAACACAATCCATAGCAATGATCATTCAAGTTCACGCATACTAGGCACATAGATCTAACACATTAGTCGCATGCGGTTTTGAGAAATAAAGTTCAAGAACATGATTTGAATACGGTACATGTTGCACCCCAAAACTTAAAAGAAAAGGGGCTTTGATACTCACCTGATGGTGAAACAACGAGAGAGAGACTGAAATAGCGGCGCGGAATCAAACCCGGAGATCACCTTAACGATCGAACATGGTAGTGGAACACCGACAAATCAAAAATAAATAATTAAGTATTTAGATAAGACGAGCAACAGGAAACGACACGATAGACGTGATCTGATACGTGACTTGTTGGTGAATTAATCAAATAATAATATAAGAATATGAATATTCAAGTGGTCAACCTTAATCTAGATTAAATGTTTGGTAAAATAATTATTTATTCAAATAGAAACTTTACGACGTCTCAAACTTGATTATTTTCCATAAAATCAACCGAACTATATATGGCCTTCAAAAATTAATTTTAGATCAATCTAAGCATGTGTAAACACCCATAAAAATTACAGGTCCTAACTCCAATGTTAACCCAATGATTTAGTCAAAATTAATTATTTTTATATTCTAATAAAAGTACTAGTTAATTTAATTAATTAAACAACCAAGATTTCATTTTAATCAAGCATAACCCTAGATCTAGGTCCAAAGGCATCATTCCATGACAAAAACCCTAGGTCTAATCATCTTAGCTTAATGGTAACATCATCAAACCAAGGTTTAATTAAGATCTAGTCATGATAAGATAAGAAAACACATAAAAATTGCCCTTTTTCATCATGAAACCCTAGATCTATATACATGGTGATGATTTCTTCATGCCATACTCTAGATCTATCTTTGAGATATCATCCATATGAAGATTCAACAAGGTTAATGTGAAAGAAAACTAGATCTATGAAGATCCAAAGAAAATAATGAGAAAAAGATGGACTTTTAGCATAAAAATCAAGTTTTTATACTCCAAAACATTAGATCTATTGGTTATGGTGTTTATCCATGGCAAAACATGTATAAAAATGTATTCTTTTCCAGCCCAAACTTAGATCTAATAAAATCTTTAAAGATCTAACAAGTTTCTAACAAAAGGTGTTATAAAAATCCATAAAAATTAATAAAAATCCATCCTTTTTGTTAAAAATCACTAGATCTAGCTTTGAAATGCAAGATCTAGGTTTAGCAAGGTATAAAAATTAAATCTTGATGATGGAGAATGAAAGATTCAAGAAGATGAAGGTTTGGTTTGATGATTCTAACCTTTTATACGAGAAACCGACACGAATCGAGGCTCGAAATCACCAAACTTGGCTTGGAAATCTTCAAGAAACTTGATGTGGGATGAGACCAGCCGTTTTAGGGTTTTATGGTGGCTCAGGATGAGAGAAATGGTGGCTAGAATGGGTTTAGGTGCTTAAATAGGCGGATTTTTAGGTCAAAATCGCGATCAGCCGACTTTGGTCGGTGGGCGTACCGCGCGGACCTGGCCTTGGGCCGTCGCGTACCGCGGCATGTTTCTTGGCTGGGTCGCGCGATGTTCTCGCTCCAATTTTCGCGTTATAACTCCGTTTTTACCCCCGTTTTCGCCCAAATTCCTCATTTTGATTTTACCATCATACCAACCACATTTAATCCACTCAATTTGATATATTATATGACCCATAAAGATTATCATTTAATAAATTAACACACGAAATGCATTTTTGGTCGTTTTTGTCGTTTTTATCGATTTTTAGGAATTCACCAACGTTTTGCGATCCGATCGAGTGTGTGATGACTCATGACTTAGTAAATGATCATATGACTCATAAAAATGCTAAAATTGACATACGAACTCAAAAATGTGATCTCCCGGTTAAAATCGAAATCGCGCGGGATTTACCGAACTTTCACCGTTTTCGTTCTAGACCTTGAATTCACACCAACCTTCACTTGTATTCACTTGTGTGCTTAACTAGTATCACACCCAAGTGTCATACATGTTTAGATTGATCAAATTCCCGGTTAGAACGTAATTAGCGACATGTCCGCGTAAAATCCAAAATAGGGGCAAATCATCTCAATAAACATAATAATGAACCAAAATCACATCAAATGAGGTATAAAACATCATATAGAACATAACTCTTCTATGGATTATCGATCACGGGGTTTTATTATAGGAACTCGGGTCGAATCTGACAAATCGGGAAACCCGAAATGTTACAGAAACTCTACTTGTCGTGCTGGGGGCAAACCTGGCAATTCCTCGGGAAAGACTTCCGGGAATTCGCAGACAATAGGAACATCTTCCATACGTTTCTCCTTCGGTTTCTTTTCAGTTACGTGTGCTAGGATGGCATGGTATCCTTTACGAAGGAATTTCTGTGCCTTTATACAAAATACGAGGTTTAGCTTGGCTCCACACTTTTCGCCTTGCACGTTTAGAGTGTTTCCTTTTGCAAATGGCATTCTCACTATCTTCTGATGACACACAATTTCAGCATGGTTCTTTGATAACTAATCCATCCCAATGATCACATCAAAACTTCCTAACTCAACAGGCATTAAATCGATACTGAAGGAATTCTTGGAGAGTTCTAACGAGCAGTTTTAATTATAGATTAACCCATTCTCTACTAATTCACCGTTTGCTAATTCTACTATAAACTTAGCGTCTAAAGCACCATGAGTGATTTCAAGTAATTGGCCAAATTCAGTAGTCACGAAGCTTCTATCGGCACCAGTATCAAATAAAATAGAAGCGTAATGATTATTTAGTAGAAAAGTACCCATCACCGTGTTGGGGTCATGATGAGCGTCTCCGGCATTGATCACAAAGGCTCTTCCTCTAGCCTGGTTAGCATCTTGGTTCTTCGCCTTCGGGCAGTCTTTCTTGTAGTGTCCGACGGGCTCCGCAATCGTAGTAGGTGCACTTTAGACAATCGCGTGCTACATGTCCTTTGACCTTGTAGATATTACAGTAGACATTTCCACAATCGAGGGTGTGGTGAAGGTTGCATTTGTTGCACAGGGGTGCACCACCGGTATAACCGGTTTTTCGGACAGAGTGGGTAGGTGTAGTAGCAGCATAGACCTTCGCTGGTCTCACTACTACAAAAACTGCTTTCCTTGACACGCGAACGATGACACTCGAAAATTCTTGACGTGCAATTACCAAAGTGTCAAAATAAAATGTCAATTATAGGTAATTCCTAAGAATTCATGACGCGCATTTTTGCGTGTCAAGAATATCTGTCATATTTAGAGGAAAAAAAAAACACGGAGGACACTTAAAATACGCGTGTCAAGAATTATCAGTCGTTTTATGTTTTTTCCCTCCAACCTTTTTCCCTAAATTTATGTTTTTCCCCCTCTAACTTTTTTCCCTAAATTTTCATTCCCGCTGCTCCGAAATTTTCATTCCCGCTTACTTTCTCCTCATCTTCGTAAAGCCCTAATTCCATCTCCATCCGAGCTTCTTCATCTCCATATTTGTACGCCTCCTTCAACAAATAATTTCAGCCCTAATTCCATCTACACTCCATCTCCGTACGCTTCCTTCAACAACAAAGAGTTTTGCCCTAATTCCATCTCCATCTTCGTACGCTAACAACGCTAAAAACCTCCTTCATCTCGACAAATCTCCACCTGCGGCTCCATAAGAATCGGGTCTTCTTCTGCATCTGTAACAGCGTCTCCTTTTATTGGATTTGTGAAGAGTGGGTAATATTTTCAGTTTACACAGGTAACTCGATTTCCCGGTTTCGATTGTTTAGAAACTTTCAGCTTCGCCGGTTTCTGTTGTAGTAGCTTCTAATGGGTCTGACCGGGTTTGGGGATTTTGTAATTTCATAATCATTCGTCTTCTGCCAGAGCCTATTTTATTGTAAATTTTTTAGTTCTAAACCTTTAACAGGTGGTGATGGATGAGACTAAGTTTGGAGATTTTAGTTTTCTTGCAGTTAAATTTCTTTAAATGATTTCAAAGTATTTTGTTGTTTGTTAAGGCCGTTATTTATGGTCAATTTGTTTTCTACATTACTGCAGATCCAGTCATGGTAGCTAATCAATGTTTTGCGGGTTTAACAAAGGATTTTTGGTTCATTAATGGTTTCTACAGGTAAGTGTCTTTGCCAGCTTTTGTGCTAGGACGCTTCAGGAATGGTAGTTTGAGGGTTAGGGATGACATTTCATGGAGTAACATTCCCACATTTTTAGGTTGTTGGGTTCTCAAATGATATTTGACATGTAATCTAGAGAAGTAGATGGTTGATACCTATGGTTGTGAAGTCTGATCTGAAGCAGGAACCAAAGAATAAGGACATGCCTACTCATCTTACAAAGAATACCATCATTTTTTTTTGTTATTATTCTTTAAACCTCATAGTATAGCTTTCGAAACACTTCAGGTACACTGAACTATATAATCTTTCCTAATTCCGTCTCCACTTACAGTGGTTCTTTTCTTTTTGCTCTGTTAGACTTTCATAACTAGACTAATAAGTTTTTTGGTCTACATTATATTTGGTTCAGGCCATTTTGGTTCATGGCTTTCAACTGCTTGATATATGGCTTCACCACTCAGCAGGCAACACAACAAATTCCAAAATATCAAAGCTCTTGGATATGTCAGCAGCAGGCAAGACACTGATTTTTTATTCTATTATCTGATCTTTCAAGTTTGGGGTCTGAGTGTAACTTGAAAAGGAAGTATACTATGCAACATGCACACTTTTGTTTATGTGTTGACCTAGATCTCATGTCTCACTTTCTTATTCTCTACATGATGCGTATGTTCAGGTTCATTGTGGGAATTGTGGGGTCTGAGTGTAACTTGAAGAGTGTTCATTCAGCAACATTTGCAAGGTATTCAATAATTATCTCAATTTGCAAGTTAATGTGATTTTTATTGCTGAATGTTGATGAATTCATAATGTTTGCTTTATTTTCTGCCAAGTTTCTTAACTTTTATACCCTTTTGACCCATTATTTTGGGTCTGGGTCATCTCATGTGGATTAACATGTCAAAACAGGTTCGGTTGAAACCGGTCATTTTGGGTATGTGTTCACTGATCAAGCACTCCCAGTGGATCTTGTCAAGAGGTAATATTTATCTTTTTGGGTTGAAAAACATACATTGAAATGTTGGTATTTATCTTTATACTTAAATTGTATATTTAACACTCAAGGGAATGGCAGTTGAGGATTTAACTTCTCCTCATGGACTAAGAGGATAGTAAGTGAACCAAATTTGTTGTGAAACCATTCATATCATTCTGTTGTCTTTGAATGATTATAAAGGATTACTATTTAGTAAATATAAAATACTTATACTTTGATTTTATTATCAACCTGTACAATGATTTAGGTGCAGTGCACAGATTTTTTAATACCTTGCTCATATTTTTCTTATGTAAATAGTAATTTTTATTTTGACTTTCATGGTTGACCTTTAAAATGTATAAACCTAAACTTATTGCAAACTATGATGAAACTTCCATTGATATAACCAATATTAGCAGATTGTTGTTGTTATGGCATACTAGATCATCCTAATGCCACAAAGGTCAAACACTTTGTTATCTATAATCCTTTCATTATTGAACATTTTTCTACAAATGAAGTCATTCATACATAGATCATTACTACTTTATCTTTGAATCTCTTTTGAATCTCTTTTATTCGAGTACACACTACACGAATCTCGGCCCTTCTTTGACCTTTGTAACCCATATGACATGGTTCATTTAGCTACCTACTTTTGTTTACAGTAATGAATTACTGGGGAGGGAAGCCTTCAAGACTGTGTAAGACTTCCATCCAACTTACTTTTGTAGTTTTGTTTAAATTTTGTAAGCTATGCCTATGGTATTTGGCTTCTATGATGTGCAAAAAAACAAATATAACCATGGCATGAACAATTGAGACTTACTGGGAATTCCTTTAAGGAAATGTAAATAAACAAGATCATTCATCATCATTGGAACTGCTGGTAAGTTATATTGCATCCACTTTGACAGGTCTTTTACAAGTATTTACTAAAAAACTTTACTGAATGCAGATTATCTAAGCCAAGTTGAGAGCCCCACTGGTGTATTTAGGAGAGGGGGAAAAACATGCTTAAAATCATGCACCTTGATTAAAGGTAAATTAGATAAACATACACATAACACAAAATTGTAGATAGATTTTACAATAGCTTAGTATTTGCTATTAAGTTTTAGGCTCTTTATTTAAGTTGATTGCTGGTGTATTTGGGCATTTCTTTACATTACTTTTGATTGGTTAACGTAGTAGGAAAATCCATAATGTCAAATATTTTTAACATGTTTCAGCTCTTTGTTGTCTTTTTTGAAGCTGCTAACTTTGACACACTCTAAATAGTTGAACTTGAATGCTCATGTTTACATCATGGCATGGCTTATATTTGTGAATATCCATAATCTAAAAGTGCTAGTTTTACTGATTTTGGTCTGTATTTGCTAACTTAACATGTTAGTGGCTTGTTTGAATTTCTGGTGGTGTCTTGTGTTACCCAGATTTCCCAGTGGCAATTGGTGATCATTTCTGGTGGTGTCTTGGACCTAGAACCAATTTAATTTTTTTTTCCTCATCATTGCTTAAGAACTAGAGTGTACATACTGGTGGTGTCTTGGACCTAGAACCAATTTATACTTGCTGTTGATGTTCATAATATAATTTGTTAGTCTTTTAGCTTGTTGTTGCTGTTTATATAGTTTATATTTAGGCTGCTATTGTTGTTTGTATTGTTATGAATTTTATTTGTTTATATAGTTTATATTTAGGCTATTATGATGTTTAAGGTTGGAACATCACAGTGAGATGATTCATGTTTGCTTTGATATATCACAGGAAATCAAAGTCGATGTTCTAACATGTTTTCATCGAGGAAGGAGCTAGAAAGGCAAAATCTTGTCATCAAGTCAAGATATGTGCAAGTACTACTTAAACAAATATGAGTTTTATTGACATTTATGGGAATAATGTAGATCGATATATATCAATGTATGAAACGTATTGGTTTGTTATATATATGAAATGCATTATTTTTCTATAAGTGTATTTTATTTTGTAATATCAGGTTAATTTATATTTAATGTAGAAATTAGTGATTCTATTAAAAATATTTTTTTTATTTTTTATTTTTACATTCTTGACGCGCAAAAATGCGTGTCATCTTTATTTATGACTGGGGCTTCCTTGACGTGCATTTTATGACGCGCATTGCGCGTCATAAAAGGCGCGTCATCGTTTGCGCGTCAAGAGCTTCTTGACACGCATTTTGCGCGTCAAGAAGCTTCTTGACCCCCGCATCCTTGACGCGCATTTGCGTGTCAAGAAGGCCCTTTCTTGACGCGCAATGCACGTCAAGAAAGCCAGTTTTTGTAGTAGTGTCTGGCTTCCTTTGTAGTGGTCTTCTCAGAGTTCTTCTCGTCATGATTCTTCCAGAATCCTCGATTCCATTTGTTGTCGGGTTTCTTGCTTGAAGAAGGAGTGGTACCAGCATCAGGGGATTTGTTCTTAGACTGTTTCGTTCTAAGGTTCACACCTTGACGATTAGCTTGATAAATAAGGTTGTGTGCTAGGCGCACAGCATCCTGAAAAGTCTGAGGGTTCTAGAAAAGGACATTCCCCTGGATGTGTGATGCAAGCCCCATATGTACCGTTCAATTTTCTTGTACGGTGGAGTGACCATAGTGGGACAAAGATGAGCAAGTTCACGAAACCTCTTAGTATAGCCAACAACATTGGCTCCATTCATGGATAGGTTCCATACTCAACTTCAAGTTTTTGGAGTTCCTCCCTAGGACAATACTCATCACACAACAGTTGTTTGAGTTTATCCCATGTCATGGCATACACTAAGTCAGTTCCCATAGCATCAGCATGGGAGTTCCACCAGGTTAGTGCGCTGTTAGTGAGTGCGCACGTGGAATATTTGACCATGTACTGCTCGGGGCAGTTGCTTATGCGAAAGACGGACTCCATTTTCTCAAACCAGCAAATTAAATCAACAGCGCCTTCAGAACCCTTGAAATTTGCGGGTTTGCAATTCATAAAGTCTTTATATGAACATTCACAGGGGCCGCGTGCCCCATTATCAGTATGACGTTGGGTTTCAGCAGCAGCAACGGTTTCTGCAATGTGGTGAGCAATCATCTCCTCGATCTCAGCAGCGCTATTGGCGGATGAGGTAGAGGAGGTGAAGTGTTCCTGGTGGTTCAGCGTCTTGGTGGCATGTTTCGCTTTAGGTTATCAATGTCAACATAAAGGAAAATTTAGATAATATGTAAATGTTACATGCTCGAGAATAACTGCCACGACATATATCAAAGATACCATAACATGACACACACAAACACAACCACGAAACATAAGATAGGAAGGAATGGTAGCGCACGTGAATATATAACATGCCATAGCGATAACAGTGATAGGAACATACATAACCATAACATAACAATAGCAAGGTCACAACAAAACAATAATAGAGATAATAATAATCATAACATACTACTACTTCCATTCCCACCATATTAACTGATAAAACATACAAAAGTCATATGAGATAAGTTTTGTCTTGGGCTCGTAGTCCCATTAATACATCATAACAAAATATATAAATATGTTTCATCGCTAAAATGGTGGCCAAAAGTCTAGGTCTAAAGCTACCTAGAAAGGTGGAGGTGGTGGGGGTCCTGGGGGCATGGTCAGGGTGGTTGTGATCTGGGATATAAGGCATAAGAATGTAAGGAGACGTCCTGCTATGAACTCGAGAGTGGTGACTCTCCTCTGCAGGTCCTCATGAGAGAGGAGTAGATCAGTGGTGGCCATGCTCACGCCAGTCATGTGAGCATGAAGGGTATCCATGGCGCCATGAGTGGCACCCATGTGTCCTGTCACATCGGCTATCCGGGTCCTAAGGGCCCTAAGGTCCTGTCACATCGGCTATCAAGCTCACTGAGTCCCTCCTCGTATCGCCTCCTTTGAGCCACGAGGAGTGGGACAGTGTCAGGTGTTGATACCTGCAGATGGCAAGATGCTGGATCAGATAATGTTTTGAAGATGTCAAGATTTCAAGTTTTTCTTATTGGCCGAACCCTGTCCGAACCCCAGCCAAAGTTTAGCCGAACCGTAGGTTCGCACAGGCAGTAGAGTTTGGACAGCGGAGGTCTTATATATAGGTCAATAGGTTTGAATTTTGTAAATAGATTTCTTATGTGTGTGTAAGTGAACGTGTTTTGAGCTATGAGTCTCTGTAATCTGATCTTGATTATCGAATGAGATTGAGTCTATCTATTTACACGTTTGTTCATCGTTTTGTTTACACAATGATAACGAGTTGATCACGATCCATCCGCTCACGCACTTTCAAGTGGTATTAGAGCTTTCTGGTGCTGCTTAGCTTGTTTTTGATCATTTGTGTTGATAAACAATTCGTTTCATCTCATTTTTCATCTCCTAAACTTTCGTTTCTGAAAATTTGATCATTTCACATCATGTTTCTCGTTTAAAAACTGTTTTTTGAGTGTTTTTTGATCTATTGATCATCTGTTGCTCGTGAGATTCAGTTTTTCTGAGTGTTTGAGAGTTTCGGAAATTTCGTTTGTCCGAACCTGAGGTTCGTCCCGATAACTGCACTGAACTTGAAGTTCGTCTCAGTAACCATTCCAAATTTGGAGTTCGTCTAACATTCGTTTGAATTTCTGTTTGTTGAGAGTTCGTATCACGTTCGGTTAGAGTTCGTTAAAGGTTCAGAAGATGTTCGGATAGAGTTTGGCACTGTTCATCATTCTAGGTTTGGAAAGAGTTCGGGTACTTGGAGTTCGGAAGGAGATATGATCAGGTTTGGAAAATCAGAGTTCGGAAGGAGTTCGGAGATAGTTCGGCTTGTGTAATTAGCTTTGGACTTAGTTCGGAAGAAGTTCGGACAACTTATTAGTGTTCGTTAAGAGTTTGGATAAACAGTAAAATTCAAAATTTCAATATGTCAGATTTGCATGCCTTTGCTGCAATTCAATCTCAGATGCAAACTTTGTTGAATTATGACAACGAAATTGGGACTACACAGAAGGTTCCCAAGTTGCTCAAACTTGAGGACTATCATAACTAGAAGAAATGATTTGAAGCTTATATCGGAACAACGGATTGTGATTTATGGATCGCCATGGATGCACCGTATGTTTATCCAGTTGACAACAACAATGTTCCTGTTATGCAAAGAAATCTGGATCTTACATAAAAGGGTCATTATATGAGAGAACAGAAAGCTTACGGACTTCTTACTCAAGCTTTACCAAAGGAGCTTTTACATCAATTAAAAAATTGCAACATTCTCATGAAATATGGACTACTTTGAAAGAAAGATGTGAAGGCAATGATCAGTACAAAAAAAGTAAGAAGAAAGTTTTTAAAAAGGAGTTTGACAAGTTCAAACATTTTGATGGAGAAGGTGTACCTGAGTTGATCTTGAGATATTGTCATCTTTTGTCCGAGATGGATACCATTCAAATAAAAAAGGACGATGATGAAAGCAAAAATTACTCGAGGGTCTTCCATCAAAATGGGAACCGTATGTTTTAATGCTTACCAATGACAAGGATTACTCAACTTTAACTTTTGTGAAGTTATTGGGAAAGTTACAAGCTAGGGATTTCGAAATGAACAATGTTAACACTACTCCTGCTGAGGTCCAAAACCCTGATGTTTATTAAGGTTCGAATGCTGCAACAATTTCAGGCAAATCCGGGAAAGCAACAAGTTCTGCTCCGGCGACTGCATTTGTGGCTGGAAATTTGTCTGGAAATGTCTCAAATTCGGGAATGGAACAAATTCAGAGAATTATGAATACATACTATGGATCTACAGGGTGTAATGTGTCAATCCCAGCAAGCAACATGATGAATACAAGCAAGATGGCTATGTCTGTTACCACAACGTAAGATTATATAGCCTTGGTATCTGCTTTGGTATCATCATACTATGGAGTTATTACTAGAAAAGTGAGCAATGCGGAATTGACCGAAGAAGACTATGACCAAGTTGATCCAGATGATTTGAAGCTCATGGATATCAATTGGCAATTTGCTATGCTTGCTCGAAGAGTAAATAGGTTTCTAAAGAAGACTGGCAGAAAAGATCTTAATGCTGATGGTCGAATCGGATTTGATAAATCCAAAGTGAGATCCTACAATTGCTCGAATTTTGGACACTTTGCACGGGAATGCCCTCAGCCCAAAAAGCAAGAATATCAAAAATTTGCTCCCAAGGCAAGTGCGTCTGGAAACAACAATGCTACAAATTCAGGGAGTTCCTCAAACTCAAACCCTAAGTCCGAAAATTCTAAAGCTTTAGTGTCTCAAGAAGACAAAACATATAATTGGGGTAACCAATTTGCTGATTCATCTGCTTTAATTGTTAAACATGTGCAAGATGAAGATGCGATGACTGAGTCTACACAAGACGGCTATGAAGCAAATGGTGAAGCAAATGTTGGGGAAAGTGATTAAACAAAAGTTACAAAATCAACTGATGATGTTCACTCAATGCTTAAAGAAAAGCTTGCATTTATGGCAAATACAAATTTTAAACAAGTTGAGTCTGATGAAATTCTTTTGTTGTAAAAGAAGATTGAAGTTTTAACTAAAGAAAAAGAAGCTTTGGTTAAGGAGGTTGAAGCTGCAAAAGCTGATGCATTGGATCCAGCAAATGATTTTGAGAATCTGTATCAGAAAAGTCTTCCTATAAAGCAACAATATGACAAGGCTAAACAAACTGCTTTGGAAGTAGTTGATAAAATGATTTCTTTACAAAAGGAAATGCAAAAGCTGTTAGATGAAAATAACAATCTCAAACAGGAGAATGGTGCCTTGAAAATAAATAATATCAAAGACTCGGTTGTCTTGATGACCGACACTTCAAAGGTAGTTTCTTCTCCTAGTTTGTGTAAGTCTTGTGATCAATTTGCTACTGCTAAGAGTACTCTCTTAGATGAAAAGACAAAGTTGAATGATCTTTTGTCTGTAGCAAGAGCTGATATGAACATTTACAAAACAAGGTGGGAAGGCACCACAAAGGAACTAATGTGGGTACACGAGCAATTACGTCTTTAGAAGTATGAATTTGTAAAATAGTCTGAATTGCTCGTGTCCACACAAAAGGAACTGGCAAACAGTCAAAAGGTTGTGTCTGATCTTAAAATTGAAAATTTTGAATTAAACAATAAAATTGACACTTTTCAAATTTCACCATCATTTTCAAACTTTTTCTATAATACTGATAATGAAAATGTGTCTGGAAAGTTTCATCAAGTTCCTGCTCTTGTGATCATTACAAATGGTCCTTCATTTGCTAAGGTTGATGAAAAGGTGGATGTTACATCTTCTTCCACAAAAAATTTGGTTCCATCTCATGATGAGAAATTTGATCAGAAATCAATTGAACAAAAGTCTGATAAAAATTCAACTGGAAAAATAGTTATGGATTCCACTGTTGATGAATTGTTTTATGATGTTTCAGACTTTGACAAAATTGATGATCTTGTTTCTGAAACAGAAATTGAAAAATTCAAAACCCATCTTTCAAACAATTTCTAAGCCAGATCATAATGATTTGATTTTAAAACATAATTTTCCTACCATTAAATTTGAGCTTAAGAAACTAAGTGAATATGAGCAAAAACAGATTGCAAGAGGTAAATCTGTGGGGTGGGGGGGGGGGGAGAAATTAAAGAATGGTGGAGTTGGATTTGTACCTGAGTCTGTCAAATCAAAACCTAAGGTTTTTTAACAAGGTTCATCTTCAAAAGTATCGAATTGTAAAAAGGCAAAGGTTGGCAATCCAACTCAAAATGCAAAGTTTGATAAAACCAAGAAATGAACAACTTATCGCCTGAAAGCTTCAATTGTTATGTATAGCGATAAGGACTTCCCGTTAAAAATAGTCAATCCAAATTTAATTGATAAGGTTTTTACGGGAGGTAATGGTCCAAAATATGATCCGAATGTGAAAAGTGTGCCTATTAGGAGGGGAGATGGTAAAGTTATCATACCAAAGGACACACTTGATTCAGAACATTCAGATCATAATTCTGATTCTGGGTTGGTAAAACGGGTGCAAAAATCTGTGCAAAATACACCAAGTGCTTTTCAATCATCAAGAGTTCATCAGAAACAAATTTATCATGAACCAGCCAAACTAAATTTCAGAAAACCAAACTCATTTTCTTTTATTTTTTTTTTGTTTTTTAATTTTATGATTTTCTCCCCCTAAAATACAAAACGCTATTTTTGGATTTTTGTAATAAGAAAAGAAACTCAACGAAAAAGAAACCAAAAACAAAAATTGATCAACCGACAGCTACTAAGCAGGAAATGTTTGTATGCCGTTGATTTGCAAAAGATATCGAAAGCGGGTTTTGTCAAACGCCTTAGTAAAAAGGTCCGCTTTGAAAATCAGTGTGGATCTTTTGCAGATCAATCAAGTGGTGATTTTCCAGATAGTTTGACTGGTTATGACTCTGGGTTTTATGATGATTTAAGTGATCATTGTGTTTATAATCGAAAGGTATTAAAATCAAAGAAACAAAAACTCGTCATTGAAACCGGTATGGATGATGACACGGTCAAAGAGATTCTCATTAACAAACGAAAATGTTTTAAGTGCAAAAACCGTGGTCATACATACCGGAATTGTCTTTTGAAGAAGGATAAAGCTGCTAAGTCTGAAGCTGAAAAATCTGATGAGGCTTTTTAGGGTTATCAAACGGAGACACCTGTTTCTGGTGTTTCCCAAAAGAAAGTCAGATTTGTGGATTACAAAGGAAGAGTTCATTTCTATGATGAATCATCTGAATTTCACAAACATCAAAATGATAAGAATCTAGATGGTGGTTTTGATAATATCAAATCAATTTTAAAGAATTCTGAATCTGGATCTACAAGTACTTCAACTGACAAGTGGAAACCTAAGGGTTCATCCACAGCTGGTAATGACTTTGTCGAAGATGACGGTCGACCCAAACCTTCGAGCTTGGGTTCGTCCCGAAACTAATCAATTTGTTAATTTATGCAGGGATCTTTGCGACAGCCTATGAATAATATTTGGGTTGTTGATAGCGGAGCATCCAGACATATGACCGGTGACATCTCCTTACTTCATGATGTTAAACATTTCGATGGAGGAAAAGTCACTTTTGCTGGAAATAAAGGTGGTCAGATTACTGGAATTGGTAAATTGAGTAATGGTGCTATCACATTCCGAAGAGTGGAATATGTCAAAGAATTGGAATACAATCTTCTATGCGTCTCCCAGATTTGTGATAAGCAATACACCACTGCTTTCACAGGGTGTGAATGTTTGATCTTGAAACCAGGATACAAGATTCTAGATAATTACATTGTGATGCGAGCACCACGTTTCTCAAATCTTAATGTTCTTGATATGAATTCAGCAAGATCGAATGTTGTGGGTCAGTGTTTCCTTTCAAAGGCTTCTAAGAAAGAATCCGTCTTTGGCACCGACGCATGGGTCACATCCATTACCGGAAGATGAATGAATTGACTTGTAGAGATCTTGTAGAAGGGGTTCCGAAGCATCAATTTGTATTCAATGATGTGTGCGTTAGCTGCAAGAAAGGGAAGCAGAAAAGAAAATCTCATCCACTGAAAAAGTACCATTCAATTGATGTTCCATTGGAATTGCTTCACATGGACTTATTTGGTCCTGTGAATCGCAAAAGCATTTCAGGACATTCATACTGTCTTGTGGTAACTGATGAATTTTCAAGATTTTCATGGGTAGATTTTCTTGTCACAAAGGATGAAACTTCAAGAATCCTTGTCAACTTGATTAATACACTTGAGTCATTTTACAAGTTGAAGGTTAGAAGGATTCAGAGTGACAACGGCATAGAGTTTAAAAACAACGTCATGAGAGTGTTTTTCTTGGAAAAAGGAATAGTACATGATTTTAGTAGTCCTTACACACCTCAGCAAAATGGTGTTGCAGAGAGGAAGAACATAACAATAATCGAAACAGCACGTACAATGTTGGCTAATGCACAACTTCGAGTAAATTTTTGGACAGAAGCTGTCAACACGGCTTATTATGTGCTCAACCGAGCGCTTACGGTTAAAAGTCTTGGGAAAACTTGTTACGAGTTACTCAAGAATCATAAGCCAAATCTCAATTATTGGAACCTTTTGGGTGTCCCTTACCGTGTTAAAGTCTGTTGGTAAATTTAAAGACAAAGTTTTTGAAGGATTATTTGTCGGGTATTCAAACTAAAAGAAACACGTGTTTAATAAGCAAACTGGTACAGTGGAAGAACATTTGCATGTTGATTTCCAATGTTACACGTTGCCACCCAAAGGCGTTGGACCGGATTGGATGTTTGATCATAAGGTTATTTTTGAATCGCTTGAATCAACACCAGCAATATCTGATGATCATCTTACTCGTTTTTATATCAATTTACAAGATGATACTCCGGTCATGTATATTGAGACTCCGTCTACTCCGAACGTGCCTGTTGTTGAAGATTATCTGACCGAAACAACAATTGACTCTACAACTGTTGCTGATGATTTATCTTCTGATGATGACAATGAGTTTCATGAAGCTGTGTCTGATCAGATTGAGATTCCTGTATAACAAGCTGAACCACAAGTTGAAGCTACCACAAGTGGTACGAGTGAGGTGGCGATAGATAATGTTCAACCTGCACAATCTGACACTAATTCAATTGAAAATGTGGTTGTTGAGGAAGATCATGTTCCTGACTTAGCTAAAACGGTCATTGTTTCTGTTCATCAGACGCTCCGGATAAAAACCTATCATCCATAAGATAATATTATCGGTGATTTAAGTGAAGGAGTGAGAACAAGACATCAAATTGAGAATAGTGCTCTTCTTACAATCAGGGAATCTGGTATTCAAGACGAGGTGTTTCATTCATGTTTCCTATCCCAGATCAAGCCAACCGACGTTAAACAAGCTTTATAAGATGGTTCGTGGGTAGAGGCAATGCAAGAAGAATTGTTACAATTTCAGAAACATAGAGTGTGGCACCTGGTTGATTTACCTGCTAATAGTAAAGAACCGTGTGGAACCGGTTGGGTATACAAGTGCAAACGGAATGATCGAGGAGTTATAGTGCGAAACAAAGCCCGTTTGATTGTTCAAGGGTTTTCTCAAGAGGAAGGTATCGACTTTAACGAAGTGTACGCCCCTGTTGCAAGAATCGAAGCAATCATAATTTTCTTGGCTTATGCGGCACATCGTGGTTTTAAAGTCTTCCAGATGGATCTGAAGAGTGCATTTTTGTATGGCAAAGTGAAGGAAGAAGTCTATGTCAAACAACCTCCAGGATTCTACGATCCTGATTATCCGAAGAAGGTATATAAGTTGGACAAAGCACTTTATGGTCTTCATCAGGCTCCTCGAGCTTGGTATGAAACCTTGTCCACTTATTTACTCGAGAACGGGTTTAAGCGTGGGTTGGTAGACTGCACTTTGTTCTGTCGGAAAACAGGGGAGGATTTGCTCTTGGTACAATTATATGTTAATGATATTATTTTTGGGAGCTCAAACGAACAACTTTCAAAGGATTTCAAAAAGTTAATGCAGACTAGGTTTGAGATGAGTTCTATGGGTGAAATTTCTTTCTTTCTGGGCTTACAAGTTTAACAATCAGACAAAGGGATCTTCATACATCAAACAAAGTATGTGAAGGATGTTCTGAGTCGACTCAAGATTGAAGACGTTCGTGTTCCCGGAACTCCGATTCAGCTGTCACATGGCCTTTGTCCTAATAAAGATGGTGAAGAAGTTGAAGCCACTCTTTATAGGGCAATGATAGGTTCACTGATGTATTTAACAGCTAGCAGACCTGACATTATGTTTGCGGTTAGTTTGTGTGCCAGGTACCAAGCAGCTCCTCAGATTTCTCATTTGAATGAAGTTAGAAGAATTCTAACTTATCTGAAGGGTAACACAGATCTCGAGATCTGGTATCTTCGTGATGATAAGTTCGACTTATCTGCCTATTCAGATTCTGACTACGGCGGTTGCAAGATCAATTTCAAGTCAACTACGGCCGAGTGTCAATTCTTAGGCGATAGGTTGGTATCATGGCAGTGTAAGAAACGGACATCCGTTGATACATCCACGGCAGAAGCTGAATACATTGCGGCTGCAAGTTGCTACTCACAGGTTTTATGGAGTCAACATCAAATGCGGGATTACGGTTTTCAATTGATCCGACCAAGCGAGAAATGATATTACATCAGCGTATGTTATCAACCATGGATAAAGTAGAAATAAAGGCTGTAGGTGCTTGTTTTGGTTAATTGAATGTGTGAAGGCAAATCTGATATATGCTAGTATGATATAAACTTAAAATTTCTGCTTGATAATTGTGAGGCACGTCATGATGGATGTTGTGTGATTTTGGAAATAAAAATGAAAATAATACAAAAACAGAGTAAGAGATGTTCTGGTGTATGCATGCTTTCATTTTGCAAAAATTTTAACTTGTTTGATTTTCTTTATTTTGTCAAACGATCAGCCTTTCTCTGTGTATCTAAAGATCGACTTGATTTGTGTTCGTTTGAGGTTCTGCTTTATTTTCTTTGCTGTTTCGTATAATCCATCGGACTTTCTCTGCGTGTACGTGAGTACTGACCAGATTATTGTTAGATTATACAATTTCTGCTTTATTTTCTATTTCTTATTTTCCTAAACAACCGGACTTTCTCTGCGTGCCCACAAGGCCAACCTGATGGTTGTTTGTTTAGGGTTCTGTTTTATTTTTTTTGCATGAAACACCATGGACGATAAATCTCTGTTGAAATTCAAATTCTATGAAAAATACAAAAATAGAATAAGCCAGATTGCCAGTATTTCAGATTGTGTGGGCTATCATATTTTCAATGCTTGTTAAATCATATCTTAACATATCAGAAAGCTATAGAAATTGATCTGCCTGAACTGAAATAAACTGAAAAGTTGTATTCTCTGCCTACTTGACTTGCATGCTGATTAAAATTAAAATTAAAGTGTGTCTGATACCTATTGGCTGATATGATCTCGCGTCTGGATCTTTCTCACAAAAACTTAATTTATTATGCGTTTCAATTCTGTTATTTCATTTCTGTTTAGTTATTTGTTTTTGAATATCTAAAAATTTCAAAAAAGATTTTAGGTGTGTTTTAGCATAATCTTGTAAAAATCCAAAAAGATTTTTGGTGTGTTTGAAAATATTATAAAAATAAAAAAGATTTTGTTTCTATTTTATTTTCGTTTAACCGATAGTGAAAAATCAAAATTATGCCCGTAACAATCAAATGGATTTGAATTCAGAAAGTTCATCATTGAATTGAACAAAGTTTTTTGCAAATTGACAAAAATAAAAACTTTTGGGGTTCAATTTGAAGATTCTTCAAAATTCAGGGTTTAATTTGAAAGTTCTAATAAATGTCCAAACCCTAAGTTCGGACATCCGAACCTTAGATTCGGATCATCCGAAGTTCAAGTTCGGACAACATTCGGATGGCCCGAAGATAGAGTTCGGACAGGGTTTGGAGAAGTCTTCAACTAAACATGAAGTTCGGAAAGAGTTCGGACATCCGAACTCCTCAGGCTATAAATATGGAAACTTGAGGTTCGGACATTCACTATTTCTCCTGTTCACAAACCTTTACCAAACCTCTGCCAATTTTTTTCAAAATTTAATTGACTGCTTGTTTACGTGTTCAGAGACCGGATTAAAGTAGGATTTGGTTTTCCGAGTGCAAGGGTGTATTTGGTCATCGTTTTTGGTCAGGTTCTATGAGATTTTGGGTTGAAAACCGTGTCGAGGGTTTTAGAGTTCATAGATCTAATATTAATCATACTTACAGGTCATTTAAGATGATAAAATTGATTCTGTGGATTTGTGATAAAAAACCGTTAAAAGGGTTCAAATCTTGAAGTCTGATTTGGTCTGAAACGAATTTTAGATAGTTTAAATTTCTTGGTGTTCGTCAGTTGCCGAACCTGAAGTTCGTCAGCCGAACCTAGAGTTCGGACAAAGTTCGTTTAGGGTTCGGACGTTGACCAAGGAGTTCGGACGTTGACCGAATGTCAACATTGACCTTTGACCAGGTCAAGTTCGGATCAGGTTCGGACATTGATTTCAGTTCGTATGGAGTTCGGACAAAGTTCGGCTCAAGTTCGTCTGACATTGATTTTTGAATAAAAAGTGAATTGTTTACGCGAATGACAACAAACTAATGGAATTGGTGAGCATTTCTATTAATCACATTAAATTTAATGAACTTTTTATTTTATGTGTTTTCAGATATGGCGAACGATTTAAAAATTGGTGATAAGCATAACATTTGTGTACATCTTGGCGTTGCTCGTTCAAAGCTTGCTAAATTTGGAGGACCAGGAATCTTTGATTTCTTACAAAGATCAAGAATTCATTATGCCGTTACACAACCGTGTGATGTCTATCATGATATTCTGGTGGAATTTTGGTCTACAGTAAGAACAATTACTAATGATCCTATCAGGATTTCTACAACAGTACAAAACCGAACTGTTGCATTCACTAAAGAAGATGTTCGAAGAGTCCTGAAGCTGACTGGTGACTCAACAATAACTCCACTTGAATTCCTCATGCTGATAATGTGGCGTTGTTGAAATGGATTTGGTACACCGATGATCCAAGTTGGGAGTGGATTTACAAGTCATCCCTCAGTGTTCCTTACAAATTCTTGGTGCATGTATTGCTGCTTTGTCTGGGGCACAGGATTTCAGGACAAAATGAGGTTGGTCAGAAGATGTTGTCATTGTTAAATGCTTTGATCATGAATCGTCCATACAATTGTGCTCGATTAATCTTTCACTACATGAGAGATAATCTGACTCAGAGGCACAAGAAAGCAGCATTGTATCCAAGATTTCTTCAGATGATTTTAAATGATTTGTATCCTGATTTAGTAAAGCTTTAAGAGCAAAATATGGATTTAAAGCATATGAATGAGACAAGTGTGGGTGCATTGGTTTCTTATCAGAAAAAGTCACCTTAAGAGCAGCCAAAATTGAAAAGATTGATTGGTCACTTGGCTAATCCAAACTATGTTGCACAAGCTAAGGGTGCAGCTCGTCATACACAGGATAGTGATTCTGAAGAATTGGATTATAGTTGGATAGAAGAACAGAATCAACAGCCACAACAATCAAGAATTAAACGACCTAAATGAAAGATTCAAACACATGTTGAACAAGATTCAGTTGTTCAAGAACCGGTAGTTCTAGAACCGGTTGTATCTCAACCTGCTGTCTCAGAACCAGCTGTTTCAACACAAGAAGTCCATGGGACTGTCACTGAAACTGAAACACCAGTAGTTAATACATTGATTGATGAAGAAGAATTAGAAGATGATGACTTTCTTGAGCCTAACTCTGAAGATGTCTCAGATATAAATGAACCGTTTGTTTATATACGGGTTGGTTCAAGGAACAAAAAGGTGAAGAAAGGTAGTGATGAGCATCTAGCTTATCGTACCAGTTTGAGAAAGAAGAATGACCGTTTTATTGGTCGTGTGTATGAAGATATTGTCCCATCTGAGTCGGATGAAGATTATGATCCCGAAGCTGATGTTGTACATGGAAAGGGAAAGCAGCCGATTACTGCTACATCTTTAGTAACTCCATTGAAAAGGAGGATGAAGTCAGTTGCTTCCGGTGGGAGAGGCAAGAAACATAAAGGTCAAAAGTATATTTTGAAACCTCGTTCTGGTGTATCTTTGTCTGATGGTCCAAGTATGTTCATCCCAAAGACTATAACAGTCCAGGCTGCAGTTTCTACAGCTCAAGCTGATATTTTTCAAGGATTGAATCAGTCTGAGTTTTTGCAAGATTTGATGAATGCAACGAGATCTGCAGCACCTAGCACAACACCTTCAGCAAGTGCTGGTGCTCAATATGTTAATTAGCCGATGGGATCAACACCTACAACTCCGGTGTTCTCAACAGCTACTGCAGCTACAGCTTCAACAACTTCAACCCCGGAAGTTAATTTTAATCTTGATCAAGGCTCTGTGTCATTTTATCAAGCCAGTATCCTTAACAGTGCTTTACTTGATCAACATGCACAAATTGACAGTTTAAAAGCTAAGTCTGATGAACAATCAAAGGTGATTACTGAGTTGAGAACCAGCAATGATGAACTGAGAGCCAGAACTGAATCTCAAGAGTAATTGATTATTTCATTGCAAGGAGATTATTTACAATTGAAAAGCGGAGAATCGGCTAAGGCACAGGAGATTCTACGTTTGAGAACAACTAGTCAGACCTAGAGTGCTATGCTTCTAGAGATGAATGAGCAATTAAATTCTTGATGCAGAAATTTAAAGCTCAGGGGGAGATTGGGTCTGGTTCTGGATATCAAGAGGATTACATTAAATATTTGAATGATGATCCTGACTGAAAAAGCAAATTATCCCCAAAGATAAATGCCGCCAAATCAGGACTATGATTAATGGAAATACAAAAGGATTAAAGGAAGTAAGAATGATTTTATTGAATTCTAGAGAGAGAAAGATACAAACGCAAGTGTAAGTGATTTATTACAAATGATATTGAATCCCTAAACTACACTATTCTTTGGGTATTTATAGGCTTTTGCTCCAATCTTCCAGCTTCGCATCTGTGTGACCGCATCTACCTGTGTCCTGTAAAGACACTTCTACAAAGCATCACGTCCGAAGGACTTGGAAGTAAGCGACCGGATGTGTAAAACACATCCGAATCATCGTTTACTTCATCAAGTCCCCAAGTTTATTAAGTGAACAAATGAGGTTAATAGACTTGCCTTTGAATATGAACGGTTACTTGCACTTCCTAGGGTTGCATCTGCTCAATCTCACACGTATAACTAACGTTACAGTTTTCGAGCGTCCATCAATGCCGCGTGTTAAAACCCGTACCCTTTCTGTTTCCTGTCACATCAGTAGTTATGATAAAGAATCTTTCCAAAATTTTTAAAATTTTACCTTCCATTTTTACCCTCCGTAAAACCAGCTATTGCAAAACCGCTCCCAAAAAATCGCTTCCTTAAACCGCTTGTTAAATAGCCTATATATAAACCCCTTCTTCTTCCCCCAAATTTTTACAAGAAAATTTTCTGAAACTTCACCATCGCTCTCTGCATTTCCTTCACCACTCCTTCCTTCCAGGTCAGTTTTTCTTTACGACCCTTTGCTTTTACAAACTTCTTTTTTCATTATTTCACTCATGGCTACTACCAAAAAACTCCCTTCTAAACATAACCTTTCCATTTCTTACCCCAAAATCACCCAAGAAGAACTGGATGAATTTGTAAAAGAATTCCGAATTCCTAAAAAATTACACCCAGTTCTTGCAAACGAAGGTAAACCCATCGATCCTTTTCCTGACAACAAATTTGGCTTATATCTAGACTCCATTCGCCTTGCCAATTACCGAATTCCATTTACCCCCTTTCTCCTTTAAGCCCTAGAATATTTCGAAATCCATCTATCACAATGTAACCCACCAGCTTTAGGCATTTTAAACCATTTTGAATTGTCTTATCGTGCACTCAACCTTGAGCCCCAACTGATAATGTTCCGAGCATTTTACGTATTCATCATGTCAGGCGACTGGTACACCTTTGAAAAAAGAAGAGATATTTCACGTTTGTATATATACCAAGAAACCACCCACAAACCGCCATTAGAAGGAGCAATTTTTCTATCTTGACAACTCATGCTTACCCTCCACCATGAAATGGCGTGATATTAGAATCATTGTTCACGATGAAATTCCGACTAAAGCAGAAGTTCACCAACACACTTACGAATTAATCAGTAAATTCATTCACCCCATCAGGAGAATTCTGGAAGAAATGTTGGTTATTGCGAAATAAGCAACAATTGGTTCTTCCCCGATATGCGACCTGTCATTTTTTTGTGGAAAAGAGAGTGCGTAGAATTATAAATCAATCGGTTCAATTTTTCATCTTTTAAACATATTATGACCTTTTTCCCTTTTTTACAGCCATGGACCTGTCAAGCGCTCTTCAATTGAAGGACTTTAACCAACTTAGGTTTAGCAAAACCGAAGCTGCAAAGAGCACACCTTCCTCTGCAGTTCCTTCCCCACCTAATGTTGAAGAAACTACCAAAGAAAGCCCATTATCCGTAGAAGCGACACACCCCGCAAGTGTATCTCCACCAAAAGAATCACATCCTTCTTCCCCAATGATTCAGAAAAGAAAGAAAAGGGCAGCGAAGCCCAACAAAAATGCCCCTAAAACTGAAGCAGAAGAAGAACCTGCACAAAAGAAGACTCGAAAGTCTCCTATTACCCGATCCAAGGCAAAATATTCTTCAACTGTTGAAGCTTTATCTGACCATCTTGAAGGTAAATTCTACCAAGGAACCCCTTCACCGTCTTCCAAAGACGGAAATGCATCTGCTTTGTCTCCACCAAGTTTGGCACATCTAGTAAGCACTTCTTTTGCTGACTTTATTCAGTCCCCCTGCCAGACCATTGATCTAACTAGCACCCCTTCTGTGGTGATTCATTCCTCTGATAGTGAGTTTCTTCAGCCTACTTCTCAAACCATAATTACCTCTCCCATTACTTTTACAACCCCATTAGCGACAAACTTTGGTTCTAGCAGTTCTACAAGTCATGGATCAACTTCCAACCCTGTCAGTTTTTCAGATGCTCTTTGGATCAAAAATGAAGCCAAACTGGTTGCTTCTCGCAACAATTCCTCCTTTGGTCCTGATAAACTTTTCATTCCTACCTGGAATATCACCAATAGGGACAACATCACTGACCCTACATGTGCAAAAGATTTTTTCCAGAAAGTGATTGGCCCTGGCGATGTGAGACAGTCCCAAGAGATGTCTGCTCCTGAATTTGCTTCGAAGGTTGTTTCCAGCTACGCAAACGTCAACACAATCATTCCTGAACTTTACATTCGCTGGATCAAAGCGGAGTTCCAACTCCAAACTCTTAATGCAAAACTGATCACAATTGCAAAGCTGGAACTTCAGGAGAAAGCCAAGGCATTTCAAAGAGAAAATTATGAACTTAATCAATCCAATCATGCCCTTTCTTCTAGATTTGCTGATGTTGAAAAATCACTGAGAAGTTCAATGACCCTGGTAGAAAGTCTTGAGAAGCAGAAGCAGGACCAATTTTCAGACTTTACCAAAACCTTAAAAGAAAAAGATGATCAACTTGCATCCCTGCAACTCCAACTTCAACAAGCCACTTCCGGTATATTACACTTTCGGATATGCTTTTACATTTTTAACAATTCCTTCTCATTTTTCATTATATCCTATTTTTTATCTTTAGAGCTTCACACCATCAAAACTTCATTTAACGATGAGAAACACATAATGGAGTTAGACAGGAAAATATTGGAGGATGAAAGGAAATGGTTGATCACAAAGGGCATCCCCGAGCAGGACTTTTCTACGCCCATGATCTGAAAGCTACTGCTGAGACTTGTGCTGGATTTGATCCTGAGGCGCCCCGCAAGCTTAAAGAGGCCAGAGAAGCATTTCCCAAGCTCACTTTTCCATTTGCCGACACTTGCAAGGAACTCTCTAATACCCCCCTCAGTCAAATCAAAGAAATACTTGCTCCTACACCAACTTCCAGCACTGTCCGTCACCCATGAAGCTCTCAGGTATGACTCATTCTTATTACCTTTTGAACAGTCAATGATAACTTTGCTCCACCGGCGAGTGGACTTGCCTTTAATGCCCGTATGTGTAGGGCTTGTCTTTTGAACAATTTACTTTAATGCTCTTCCTTACTCTATGGTTTGTATTTTGGATGACTATGACTTCATAATATTATCTTGTGACCAAATGCTTCGGTGAAATCTTATTTATATGTATGTAAATTAAATTAAGAACTTAAATGATCACATGCGTCCATGTTACTAGTTTAAGATCTCAACATAACCATACATAGAAATAAGTTTCTAAAAAAAATATATTCGACCATATCTAACATTTCTTGTCTTTCCTCACCTCTTTTTTTTCTTTAAAAATAATTGAAACACATAGTTACTTTAATCGGTCATTTAGACCTCATCCGGAATTAAGAGCAACCTTAGCCTCTTTATGAATTACTTCCGGGAATATGGATAGTGCATAACTACCTCTGATGATCCCATAGGTCGCATCTAAAAAGATGCTAATTTAATTGATCAATTTGTTTGGTTTATTAAAACCGCATATTTCATAAGACGCATGGTGGCCAACCATTTCAATGATCTATTAGATCACAATCATCACATACGTATGTCTCTTTTTTCTTAACAAGTGTTTGTTCGTAAAAACCACAAGAATAATCTTTATTTAACAAAGTGGAACACATCCACATGTATCATCTTTCGATTTCGCATATGTTTCATCTTTCGATTTCGCATATGTTTCATCTTTCAATAGTTACAAGTAATATTTTTCCAAATGAACACCATTCCAAGGTCGCACCAACTGGTTTCCATTTCCATCCTCCAATAGGTATGACCCTTTCCTTAGCACTTCCGACACCTTGTAAGGTCCTTCCCACTGAACTCCCAATTTTCCTTTGGATTCAACTCTGCTAACATCATTGTTCCTTATCACTAAATCTCCTTCCTTGAATTGATATACCTTGGCATGTGCATTGTAATATTTTCCCATTTCAGACTTATACCGACTCTCTCTAATGGCAGCCATTTCCCTTCGTTCTTCTAATAGATCCAAATTGACCCTTAACTCTTTATCATTGTCTCTAACCTCAACCATCCTCTGTGTGGGCAAACCAATCTCTGTCGGTATAATAGCCTTCGTTCCATATGTTAAGCTAAACGGAGTTTCACCGTTACTTGTTTTTGGCATGGTTCCATGCGCCCATAGCACATGCGAGAGCTCATCAACCCAACCTCCACCTGCCCTGTCCAAACGCATCACTTCCACCAAACTTCTATTTACACGCTCAACTTGACCATTTGCCTGAGGATACGCCACAGATGCAAAAATTTGTACTATACCCAATTCTTCGCACCATCCTCTAAAAGGGTCCTCTGCAAATTGCTTACCATTATCCGATATTATGTGTAGAGGCAACCGAAACGGCAGATAATATACTCCCACACGAACTTCTTTATATGTTGCCCAGTGATACTTGCCACCGCCTTCGCTTTTGTCCACTTTGTAAAGTAATCAACTGCAACAATGAGAAACTTGACACGTCCTGCAGCTTCCGGAAACTGTCCTACAATATCAATCGCCCATTTTTGAAATGGCCACGCAGTTGTGACTGGCACTAGCTCATGTTTTGCCTTTAAACTTATCGGGGCGTGTCTTTGGCAACTATCGCATTTCTGAAGCTCTTCTGCCATCAACTTATGCATCCCCGGCCAATAATACCATAATATTATTAACTTGTTAACTACCATGCGAGGCCCCATATGATTTCCACAAATACCACTATGCACTTCCTGTACCGCTCTCTTTGCCTCTTCTTTTGTTAAGCATCTTAACAATGGACCAAGATATGTCTTCCTGTATAAAGTTCCATTATGTAATTGATATTGCAATGAATTCACTTGAATCTTTCTTGCCTCCTCTCTATCTTCTGGCAGACGCCCCTCTTTCAAACATTTCACAATAGGTCCAAACCACGCCTCATCCTCCACCAATATAGCTACCACCTGCTTTGCCATAACCGATGGTTCCTCTAACACCTCCACTCTTATCTCCTTAGCTAAATGTTGAAATGAGGTTGACGCCAACTGTACTCAACACATCCGCCTTTTATTTTTTCCCCTTGGTACATGCTCCACCTCGCAAGTAGCAAATGAATTCATCAAAATTTTCACTTGCAACAAGTAGAGTGCCATAACAACACTCTTAGCCTCGTATTCCCCTTTAATATGATTAGCTACTAGTAGTGAATCCACATGCGCTTTCACATCTACTACTCCCATTTTTTTAGCTAACCGTAACCCTGCACTCAAAAATATATCATGCACATGCTTAGTTTACCCAATTCCCATTCTTGACACATCCTCCATTTTCATTTATTTTTATTTTTTTTATTACATTTACCTATCTTTGAAAAAAACAATTTTCTAGAATTGTTAACTAAAATTAACTTTAACAACCTGATAACAGTGCCTCATATTCAGCCTCATTATTAGACACGTTGAAATCAAATTTTAGAGCATATGTCAACTCATCCCCTTCTGGACTTATTAATAACAACCCTGTCAAATAAGTAAAAACACACGTATACTCATTATCACAAACTTATAAATGAAAAATATTTATTAATGTGATACACAAAACTTAAACAAACCTGCCCCTGCTCCATCGCCACTTGCAGATCCATCTGTGAATAACTTCCAAACTCTTTTTACTAGAATGCATTGCATATCGGAACTGCTATCATTCACAGCCGGTACTACACATCCAATTGGCATCTCCGCAAAAAAATCAGCAATAACTTGACCTTTAACAGCCACCCTTGGTTTAAACTGAATATCATATTGGCCCAACTCAATCGCCCACTTTACCATTCTTCCTGACACTTCCGGTCTACGTAACACTTGATTCATAGAAGACGTTGTTAACACCTCAACTGTATGTGCTTGAAAATATCTTCGCAAACGCCTTGCCGCCAACACAAGCGACAAAACCAGTTTCTCCATTGGTGAATACCGAATTTCATAGTCTTTTAAAACCTTAGTTACATAGTATATGGGCATCTGCTTTTTCTCTCTATCTGCCATTAATACTGAACTAGCTGCCCCTTCCGAAACTGCTAAGTACATATGCAAAGTCTCTCCCACAATCGGAGCAGTTAATGTCAGAAGTGCCATCAAAAATGCTTTCAGCTGCTTAAATGCCTCTTCAGCTTCTGCTGACCAACAAAATCTTGACCCTCTAATATTGGCTTTTAACACTTGCATGAACGGTAAAGACCTCTCCGCGGCCTTAGAAACAAACCTTTGTAGTGCAACTAACCTTCCATTTAAAACTTGTACATCCTTTACTATAGATGGTGACCCCATTTGCAGAATTGCATCTACCTTATCTGGACAAGCCCGAATTCCTTCATTATCCACCACCATTCCCAAGAATTTCCCTGTATCCATACCAAAGGAACACTTTTTAGGGTTCAACCGCATGTTAATTTCCCTAAGCTTCGCAAATGTCTCCTCGATATCCTTAAACATATCCTCCTCACTTCTGCTTTTAATAACAATGTCATCAACATAAGCTTCCACATTTCTCCACCACCTGCTTTTGAAAGGCCCAATCCATAATACGTTGGTAAGTTGCACCTGCATTTTTAAGACCAAAAGGCATCTTTTTGTAACAAAACATCCCTTTTCTTGTAATAAATGAAATTTTATCCTCATCTTCTACTGCCATATGTACTTGATGATATCCCTTGTATGCGTCCAAAAAACATTTCCACCAAAAACCAACAACAACATCAACCTTAAGATAGTGGATAGCAATCTTTTGGGCAGGCATTATTGTAAGGAATATTGCGCTTGGAAGATTTCCGGCTGAATGCCAATTTTACTATGTTCCCGCTGAAGTTGAAGTTGAAGCGAAATTCTCACTTCAAGCAGAACTGGCAATTCAAGCGGAAAGAAGCAGTTTTGTCTTTTAGCGAATATTCCGGGTGAACTCGATTATCCACCAGATAATGAGTTCAACCGGACTTTTCCTGAGATGTCTTTTCAGCAAGTCCAATCCTGCAAAAGCTTCTCGTATGCTTCTATATCTGATTCAAGCCGCTCTCCTAAAGTAGTATGTTGCTGCAAACACGCAAGATATTCCAATTGCCGATGTTTATTCTTTTGGTAGTTTGTATTTGACTTTTTAGTTTACGGTCTAGATTAGATCGCATGAGATCAATGGCTGTCATTGATCTCATCTGCACTATATATAGCATAGCTAGCTCTTAGTTTACACACAGTTGTCATCTTTGTTGTTATCAGTTCTTGAACAACTTGTAATAGTGTAGCTTCGAGTTAATGCAAATAGTGCCGAGTATTTGATACTTTGTTGTTACTATATTTCTGCAAATCAAGCTTTTACATTATACACAAGAACTCAACAATTGCTTAAGTAAAGTGAAATATAACTTTAATTCCGCAGGGTTATATTTGCAAGTAAAGAGCTTTGTTTAAGTTTAACTCTAACTTTTAACGATCCTACAAGTGGTATCAGAGCTTTGGCTCTTACCTTGAAGACTTTCTGTGCTTCAAGCACTACTAGAAAAAGGGCCGTTAATGACGCGCGAATTATGACACACTGTGATAGTATGACGCGCAAATGTGAGCGTCATAAAATAGCCGTCATAAATTATAAAATATAAAGAGTAGACGACCTGCATTTTTATTTGTCATAAAATAACTGTCATAAAAGAACAAAGAAAAAAATACGGATGACAGTTTTTAAATTACGCGTCATCCTTTCCGTCACTTTATGTTTTTCATTTTCCCGCCTCTAAAATTATATTCCCCCTCCACAAAAGCCCCAAATTTTCATCTCCCTCCACATACTCAAGTCTCGCTCCACAAAGCCCTAAAATTGCAATCCCGCCTCCAAAATTCTACCGGAGACTTCACCACCGTCAAACCCAAATACGATGCTCCACCACCCCGTCGCCGCCATCAGCCCGCCCCCACCATCCATTCACAGTCCCCTGAATCCGTCCCACCGTACAACAACGTGCATCACGTATGCCTTAATCGACCAGGCCGACCGGTGACCAGTGATGTTTCCTTCTCTCGCTCCATCTCTGTTATAGCCCTAATCCCCCCACAAGCTCCATCTATGCCCTAATCGACCAGTGACATGGCGATGCTCAATTTGTGCTCCTCTAGCGATGATGTCTTGAGTCCTTCCTCTAGCGACGATGATGGTGATGCAAAATTTGTTCGATGACAACTGAAATCGGTATGATGTAATTTGTGTAACCTAAGACCTAATTGGAAATGAAAATATTTGCTTAAAACATGTTCCTGATTCAATGATTTTATGCCCTAATCGTTCAGGAATTGGGGCTCGTTATTGTCTAAAACGCCTCAAAATCATCGAATATTGTATGAAAATTGAAAGCTTATGTGTTTATGATACTTGAATTCATCTCTGAGCCTTGTAATCCGGTGATTTAGATGATTTACTGTGTGTTTATGCCTTAATCTTTCAGGAATTGGCGCTGGTTCTTATTATAAGTTGTTTATAATAAGAAGTTTGAGATTGCCTGATTCTAAACTGATTAGAAAGAGGGCTTGATTTTTCAATATAGTTTTGATCATCATTGTTCGGTCACTAATTCACTATAAGATTTTAATACACAGGAGTTGAAGCCATAGGGTTTATGTATGGCCCTCCAATTGCGTTCGCTATCGGTGCCAAGTTTGGTCCGCTGCGTAAGCCCAGAAAGCTGCCAGGTACACATTGAAGTTTAATTTTATTTTCCAAATTCACAACTTGAGCCTAGAAAATCATCTACTGATCACTGTACAACAACACTAGAGGTGACATTTTTACTGAATTAGTTATGTTAGGTTGATTTCAGTCATGTTTTATTCATCTACTCAAATTCCTAGTGTATTTTTGATGAAGTAAATCTCCCGGAGGTCATTATCTTAAAAAAAATAAACTATTATTGGACAGAATATAATCTTTTGAAGTGTAATTTGCACATTCAATCTTTTGAATAATATAACAGACATACCATTTGATTTGGTGATTGGCAATGGATGGCTGCTAATAAGGGAACTATGCATCGTGATCTACCTATTGCCGGACATGCATGCTCTTGATAATACAAATTTGATTATATATTGATGAACTGTTGGTGATGTTTGATTTTATAGGTGTTTATGGAACATGGGACAAGTCCGAGAACCATGGCTAAGTTGTTAAAAGAAGGTCATCCATAAAAGGTTTCTGATGACTTACAGTTACAACTTTAGCACCAAGGGGCCTGATAGTGTTCCCAAGCCGTGTGCCCTTGAGCTAAATGGTAAATCTCTTCTGCATTCATTATAATTACTATACTTTTTGTCTTAAGCTTCTCAAGTTTACTATTACATGATACACAAATATTTATCTGATTGAGTTGATTGAAAAGATTAATGCTGCTGCAGTTTTTTTATTACCCAACATGATGGCAGCAATCAAAGAGCTCAGTCTTATAACAATTTATAATTATTGGTGTTCGGAGTTGGGACTATTGGTCATTTATGTAGACGAGTCAGGTAAAGAACTATTTTTTTTTCTCTTTCTTGAGATGTTTGATTAAAGTCTCATTTTTTAGAGGTTTAATTGAGTTGTAAATGGATGCTATTTAGCAAGTTTGAATTGTTGGTGATGTTTGGATGTGGGTTTTGAGAATTCTAATTTTGTTACATTAAGGGATAAATATATAAACATTATAACTCACTAGTTGATAGTTGTGTTTGATATTAACCTGGTTATACTCGATACTCAATACTCATGCATCTCGTTAGTAAGTCATGAACATGCTATTTAGCTGATTGAATTGTTGGTGATGTTTGGATGTGATCACATTATTCACTTCCTTTTTTTGTGTGTAACAGGTGGTAATGAGTTTCCGGTTAATTACACAAAAAAGAACAGCTTCATGACAATGTAATGTCTATGATGCAATCCCAACAACATTTTCCTTTAGGCCCCACTGTAAATAGTTAATATCGTATGAAGCTTCTCATAAACCTGCTAAGCAATGCTATTTTAACTTGTATTCAGTTTGGGAGGTGCATATTCATCACATCAACAACAGCAACATGCTCCAGTTAAAGACTGGTGGATCCTACCTTCCTACAAACACTCAAGATCTCCATTTTCATGGTTCAGAGGTGGTCTATACTACTGAATATACTCTCATCATAACCTTTTTTATTTCGACGCAACATTATAATAATCTAAAGCTGTGACATGCTATATATTTCTTTTAGGCAAGAAACTCAGGGATGCTTGCCACTGGATCAAGGCCTGTAAACTTATCAACACAGTGACAGGTGGCAGGGCATACGATCAAATGATGCAGCAATATCAACATTTTCAGAAACAGTCACAAGCTGCTATATATTAGGCTATTGTTTTCTCTTAATTAAAACAGATTAGATATAAAGTTTTTCCTAATAACCTAAATTTAGTAGTTGCTGCGAATGATGATAAGTCCGCTCACGAGGCTTTTACTTATTGTTTTGGGTTTCGAATGACAGTGAGGCAGAAGTCCAGGAAAGAAAGGCTCTCATTTTCATCACAACTACAGTTTGCTAGTCAGCCATGGTTGCATTGCTTGTGGGTTTATCCTTTGTTTGGGTCCTTTTCAAGTACTTAAACTCTATGGCATCCCCTATTGGGTTAGTTATCTTCCTACAATAACTTTGGATTATATATCTTAAGCTGCGTTTTATCTAGTCATGAGTTTTCCTGTAATGGGTTCTCATAGTTATTAATATAAAGAAAAGCAAACTTTTGACTGTTTAGCATTCATATTAAAATTTTATGTTTATTTATTTTTGATTTATCTATCCTTTTTGCTAAATTTTTCTTTCAAACTCAGGGTTTTGTCATGTGGTTGGATTTAGTAACATACTTGCATCATCAAGGCCTTGAAGACTAGCTCTAATTGCCCATATTTCAGCACCGTATATTGTCAAGTTCAAAGAAGCATGGGTTGAGAAGGTTAGAAACACATGTCATTGCAGAACTCTCTGATAGCATTTGATGTGAATTAGGTTTGCCCTAATCTTTAATGTAGGGCTGCTATGCCCAAAACATTTTAGTTATTTACAATATAGTTTGTGAAAAGCTTGTTTAATTGTATGCAATGTATCTTTTTGTTGTATATATGAAATGCATTGTTTTTCTATAATGTATTTTATTTTCTATTTGAGGTTATTTGTCATTTGATGTGAAAATTAGTGATTTTAATTTTTTTTTTTAAAAACCATGACACGCATTTTTGCGTGTCATCTCTCTTTTAGACGGGGCTTCCATGACACATACATTTATGACACACATTTATGACGCACGATGCGCGTCATAAATGCGCGTCATAAGCCGATGACGCGTTTTTGCGCGTCGTAAAAATTTATGACGGTGGATACAATGACAGGCTTTTGCGCGTCATCTAAGGGCTTTTATGACGCGCATTGCACGTCATTAAAGCCTTTTTTTGTAGTAGTGAAGGTTGATACTTTACTTGCTTACTTTACAAGTTTTACTGTTTTATCTTTCTAAAAGTTTTCAAAATGAGTGATTTCAGTTTAAGTTGCCCAAATGGTTCTTCCAACAAACCACCAATGTTCACTCCTGATGACTTCGGTACCTGGGAACTCAGGATGGGAGGTTTTGTTAGGATTCTGGACCGTCGTATTTGGAAATCTTTCACTGAAGGTCCCTACTCACCCATGGTTTCATCTGCTAACAATGCAGAAGTCAAAATACCTAAGCCACTTGATAAACATGTTGAATCTGACTATACTGCTCTCGAATTTGACCATAAGGCATATTGGACTCTACAGGCTGCACTTCCTAATTCCATTTTAAGTGAATTCAAAGGATATAAAACTGCATTTGACCTGTGGAATGCCTTAAGTGAAATGTATGAAGGAACCAATGAAGTTAAAGAAAACAAGAAAGATGTCTTAAAACAGAAGTATGAAAACTTTACTTTCAAATCTGGTGAAACAATGACAAACCAGTACTTAAGATTTGTTTCTTTGCTTGATGAAATTCAAAAAGTAGATGTAAAACTAGACCAGGTAGATGTAAACAGAAAGTTCTTATGTTCCCTGCCTTCTGTGTGGACAGTTTACACTGTAAGCATCAGGGAATGCAAAAACTTGAAAAAGATGAGACTTAGTGAACTTCATGGCATACTCAGTGCCTATGAAATGGAACTAGATCTTAAACAAAACTCATCTTCTGAGTCAACTCAGCTGTTTTCATCTGCACTAGTAACTACTGATTTTAACAGTCAAAGGTCTTCAAACTCATCATATCAGTCACATATTGTCAGTTTCCCTGTGACACCTAGGTGTCAAGAAAGTTTTTCAAACATGTTTGAAAACTCTCACAATGCTCATGTAGCAACTGACTAATACCAAGGCTTCATACCCGAAAATCTCGAGTGCATAGGTGCCGATGATTTGGAAGAAATGGACATTATGACACAACTTGCTATGGTTTCTGTCAGAGCTCAAAGGTTCTACAAAAGAACTGGTAGAACCTATAAGGGAGCAAAAGGTGCTCACATAGGCCTTGACAAAAGCAAGGTGAAGTGTTACAACTCTCACCAACTTGGTCATTTTGCAAGGGAATGCCCTCAACCAAGAAGAGAAGGACAAAATCAAGGTCATGGAGGAAGCAATTCAAACAACAACAACTCTGGAAACAACTCAGGTTCCAAACCCACCCCACCAAAACCAACCGGAAGTCAAAACCACCAAAATGTGGTAGCTGCGGTTGCAAATCAAACCTCATGTGTTGAATGGGAAGATTTCTTTGCTGAGTTTGAGCCTGTCAACCATGCTTTGATGGCCAAACAAGATTCCACCTCTGATCAGGTAAACTCTATCCCAGAGAAAGTCCTAGAAAATCTATGCAGCCCTGCCTACATAGAACAAGTGTCAAAGTACCGAAATCACAACACTGACTTGATTGATGAAGTTTCAAATCTAAATGAGTTAAAGGAATGTTTCAAGAAAACTGAATCTTCATATATCTCAAAAATTGAAAATTTAACCAAAGAATATGAACAGTTGAAACAAACCAACTCAGTACTTGAAACTCAGCTTGATGATTTACTCTCAAAACTTGAAAAGTCAAGAAACGAAACCAAGGATGCTAAGGCTGAGGTTGATGTTCTTGAGATCAAGCTGAAAGATGCTTTGTTCACCTGTGATAAATTCCAGGCAGCAAACAAAAAGGCTGAGAAATTATGGATGGGAGGGATGTATGGAAAGGCAGGTGTTGGGTATAACTGTGTTGAGCCACCAATTGAATACTCACCTGTAATCAAACCAATTGATGCTTTAAAATCTGAATGTAAAGTTAGTCTCACAGTTGATGACATTTCATCACAATCAAGTTCTGAAAACACTGTTGAGTCTAAGAAAGCTGAAGTCACTGTTGCAAGCCCATCTGCTTCAGTTGACCAATCAAAAATTTTAAAACCATCAATTGCTGTTCCTCCACCAACTGTTTATGAACCTAAGGATTTAAAAGTTGGAGGAAAGCAAATTTGAGAAACCAAAGGGAAGTGAAACTCAAAGGCTTGGTCAACTAAAATTTAACCAAGTAACCAACTTGAGTCTCCTAGAAAGTTTGAAACCAAAGTTGTTGAATGTATGTGCTGTGGTGAACAAGGTCACCTAGCTGCTGTTTGTCAGTTCAACCCAATGAGTAAAGTCAAACCATTTCAAAAACCAAAACCTGTTTTGAAACCAAAGGCTGATTTTCAAAAGAAGCTCACAGGAAGAATTTCACTTGTGAGAAACCACACTTTGAAGCATTTTGGATCTGATTCTAACAGAGTCTTGATTGGTAATGAAAGAAATGGAAGTTTTACTATTTTAAAGCAAAATCGTTTTCCGGCTGAAATTCAAGCGGAACACTTTTCCGCTCGAACTCATGTTCAACCGGAAAACAAGTTTCAACCCAGATCAGCTACTGCTCCAAAGCAGAGACCTCAAGTACATTTTGCTAATGGGTTTAAGCAATTTGAAGCTCAAGGAAGAAGAAATCCCTCTAGAGGAAAGGTTACCTCTAGAGAAAACTTTTCAAGAAACAACAAATTTAACCAATCTGAAACTGTCTTTGCTAAAAGTTCAAGTGGAAATCTCTATGTTCCACTTCAGGGGGATAGTTCAAGTCAAAACAAACACTTCCCTCAAAGATTTTCAAAGTCACCTGAAAGAACTCAGTTGGTCATTAATGAAAATGAAAAACTTAAGAAATTAACCAACAAGCAAAGGAAGTTTAAAGAATATAGGGATAGGAAAATTGTTGAAAGAAAGAACACCAAAGGTGAAAGGTCTAGTCAAACAAGTGCTCAGCATGAGAACTTCAGTTTTGACAATGATGATCTACTTAATGAAGCTCCAGTCTTAAATACTTTAGTACTCAAGGAGTACAAGTATAATGATGCTTATGGCAGACCCAAGACCACTCAGGCTTGGGTCCCCTATAGAAATTAATCAATTCTGATGTGTGCAGGTGCTAAATAAAGGCCAAAATAGCCTATGGGTAGTTGACAGTGGATGCACTTGCCACATGACAGGGAATAAGCACATTCTGGAAAACACAAAAAGAATCAATGGAGGACCAGTTGCCTTTGGAAGCACAAAAGGCCATATCACAGCACAAGGTGATGTGACAAATGGACTGGTAAAATTTGATAGAGTCAATTTTGTTGATACATTAAATTTCAACCTGCTTAGTGTCTCACAAATGTGTGACAAGAATTTGAATTTAATGTTTAATGAGAAAGAGGCCATAGTCCTCAAACCTGGTGTCAAAATTCCTGATGAACTTATAATGCTTAAGGCACCCAGGAGAGATGGATTATACATTTTGGACATGTCAGTTGCTACACCCTCCTGTGGCACTGCTTGCTTTGTATCCAAAGCCTCAGTTGATGAATCTGATCTATGGCATAGAAGGCTAGGTCATGTGAACTACAAAAACATGAACAAAATTGTGAATCTTGGCTTGGTTAAGGGTCTTCCTAACAAGCATTTTGCATGTTCTGAAAACTGTGTGCCATGTCTCAAGGGCAAGCAACACAGAACCTCCTTTAAGCCAAAAGTTGAGTCTTCTATTTCAAAACCTCTAGAGCTTTTGCACATGGATTTGTTTGGTCCAACTAGAGTAATGAGTTTAGGGAAAAGGTCATACTGTTTTGTAATAATTGATGATTTTTCAAGATATACTTGGGTTTTCTTTCTCAAAACAAAAGATGAAACTGCTGAATTGTTGAAAACTCTTGTAATTAATTTAGAAAATCAATCAAACCTCAAGGTCAAAACAATTAGATGTGACAATGGCACAGAATTTAAAAATCATATTCTGAATTCATTTTGTATGGAAAAAGGAATTGTGAGACAATTTAGTGCTCCTAGAACTCCACAGCAAAACGGTGTTGCTGAAAGGAGATATAGGACATTGATTGAAGCTGCTAGATCCATGTTAGCAGACTCCAAGCTCCCTGTGATATTTTGGGCAGAAGCAGTAAATACTGCCTGTTATGTCCAAAACAGGATCTTAATTGTCAAGGGAAAGAATAAAACACCTTATGAGCCTTGGAGAAAAAGGAAGCCAAATATCTACTTCTTTAAGCCAATTTGGTTGTCCTGTCACTATCTTAATAACCAATGAATCCTTGCCTAAATTTGCTAAAAAGGCAGATGAAGGTTATTTTGTTGGATACTCAGGTGTGTCAAAAGCATACAGAGTATACAACAAGTGAACTAAGATTGTTGAGGAAACCATAAATGTATCTTTCAATGAAAAATCTCCCAATAATTTTAAGTCTCAGCCCAGTTGGTTATTTGATATTGATGCACTAACTACTGCTTTCAACATAAATGTTGATAAGCCTATAAGCTCTTTAGTGCAGAAACAAAATTCTCATAGGTCTGCTGATGAGCATTGGAAGAGTACTCAAACTGCAAATGAGAAGCCAATCTTTTTTTCTTCCATGAGCTCTCAACCTATCTTTCCAAGAAATGACAAGAGACTGACTGAAATAATTCAAATTGAAAAAGAAATTGTTCTGGTCGAAGTTCAAGCTGAACCAGTTTCTCCGGTTCAAGTTCAACCGAAAAACTCAATTTTAGAAACTGAAGGGAATACTGAATCAGGGTCAAATGAAGCTGAAAATTCAAATGATAGCACATTAAATGAGCTTAGTTCAGAACATCTGATCTACAATTCAGACATCAATTCTCATGAATCAGTTGAAGTCTCAGATCCTGTGTCACAATTTGAAACTGTTGAGTTTGATCATAGACTTCCTCAGCTCAACATACCCTCAAATAGAAGAAGCCATGAATTTCCTATGTTCATTGATAGAAGAATCAACAGAGATCATCGAGCAGGAAATATTATTGGAGAAGCTTCAGCTCCTGTGTTGACAAGGAGCAGATCTGCAAATGCAAACATTTGTTTGCATGTTGCATTTTTGTCTCAAGAAGTACCCAAGAAGGTAGTAGATGCCTTGGAAGACAACAGCTGGGTAGAGGCAATGCAGGGAGAATTATTTCAGATCAACAAGCAAAAAGTTTGGGAATCGGTAGATCTGCCTGATGGAGCAGAACCAATTGGAACAAAGTGGGTTTTCAGAAACAAGAAAGATGATAGGGGAATTGTCATAAAGAACAAAGCAAGATTGGTTGTGCAAGGCTATGTACAGGAAGAAGGCATTGATTATGATGAAGTCTTTGCACCAGTAGCCAGGTTGGAAGCAATCCGAATCTTCTTAGCCTATGCTGCATTCAAAGATTTCCAAGTGTTCCAAATGGATGTGAAAAGTGCTTTCCTGGATGGCCTCATGGAACAAGAAGTATATGTCAAACAACCTCCTGGTTTTAAAGATCCTCACCATCCTAACAAGGTGTGCAAGTTGATCAAAGCTTTGTATGGTCTCAAACAAGCACCTAGTACCTGGTATGAAACTCTTTCTAACTATCTTCTAGAGAATGGCTATAGGAGAGGGGCTATTGATAAAACACTTTTTGTTAAAACTGTTGGAAATGATATGTTGATGGTACAAATTTATGTTGATGATATTATTTTTAGTTCCTCTAATATTGTCTTGTGCAAGGAATTTGAAACTTTGATGCAGTCGAAATTTGAAATGAGCTCCATGGGAGAATTAACATTCTTCTTAGGGCTGCAAGTGAAGCAAACTGCAGATGGTATCTTTCTGAACCAATCAAAGTACATCCAAGACATGCTGAAGAGATTTGACATGCTAACCTGTTCAAGTGCCAAAACTCCCATCTCTACTTCCCACAAGTTAACCAATGACTTAAGTGGCAAGCCAGTGGATGTGCACTTGTACAGAGCTATGATAAGCTCCCTGATGTATCTCACTGCTAGCAGACCAGACATCATGTTCAGTGTGTTGCTTATGTGCAAGATATCAGTCCTCACCAAAGGAGTCACATATGCTAGCTGTTAAGAGAATTTTCAAGTACCTGAAGGGGCAACCAAAATTGGGTTTGTGGTATCCCAAGAACTCTGACTTCTCTTTCAAAGCATTCACAGACAGTGATTATGGAGGATGTGATATAGATAAGAAATCAACATCAGGAGGATGTCAATTTCTGGGAGAAAGACTTATCTCCTGGCAATGCAAGAAGCAAACTTGTGTTTCAACTTCAACTGCAGAAGCTGAGTATATTGCCGCTTCAAGTTGCTGTAGCCAAGTCCTTTGGATCCAAAACCAAATGCTTGACTATGGGATCACATTCATGGAAACTTCTATTCTTGCACACAACAACAGTGCCATCTCAATCATCAACAATCCAGTGAAGCACTCCAAGACCAAACACATCGACATAAGGTATCATTTTATTAGAGACTATGCAGAAAAACACTTAATCAAACTATTCAAAGTTCACACTGATCATCAACTGGCAGATTTGTTTACAAAAGCCTTTGATGAGACTAGATTTTTCTACCTCATCACAGCCATTGGGATGATGAACTTTGAATAAGGCTTTTCACAATTCTAATAAAAGAGAGGCATGTTTTCAAGAGCCCGTCTCTTGATACAAAAAGAAAAAGGAAATGAAAATCTTTAGTGTTAATCGAACAATATTTCAGTTCATAGTCAGTAACTGCTGTTAAAACTATGGATAATTAACACAAATTTTCAAAAATCATGTGTTTTGGATTTCCGATTCAAGTTCAGGTTCAACCTGAGAAGACAACTTTTGAAATTCACCGGGTGAACTTCAACCGGAAAAATGCTTTAAAAGGTGTGGAAAATTATTTTGAAAACAATTCTTTCAAGCGGAAAATTTGTCCGCTTGATGTTCAGACGGAAGAATTTTTGTTTTAAAATAAAGGAGAAAATGGGTTCCGCCTGAACTTCCGGGTCAACAAAGTCAAAATTTCATTTAATTACCCGGAAGGCACAATTTTCTAAGCGGATATACATTTATTTACCCATTAAGTTTTTAACTGTTTTAAATCCGAGGTTTCAGTAAATTAACTTTTGGATAAGGACATGCTTTAACCAGTTGTAACGTATAACCCATAAAGCACCTGTCTCATCAGTCACTCACTGAACCGTCGATTTTTAACCTATCTCCTCCACGTCAGCACCAAAAAAGGTAAAAAGCCCTAATTTACCGTCAGCTTCCCCATTTTTCTCAACCCCACTCAGAAATTACTCCCGAATTTCTCTCAAACCCTCCCAGATAAATTTCTGATTAACCGTCATCATTCTCAAAATCTGTCTCAACAATGGCTCCCAAAGCGAAGGCGAGTGGCAAGAAGCCAATCGGTGATTCCAAGTTCCCCGTAGAGCATAACCTGGTGGCATACCTAGAACCACCAAGCAAAACTGATGTCTACAACGGCATGATTGACTTCATCAAAAGGTCTCATCTTTATCACGCGCTCACTGTTGAAGCCGAAATTTTCGAAGAAGTGATGGAAGACTTTTGGGTTCATGCTAGGGTTACCGAAGGCGAAAACGGTAGTTATAAAATTGTGTCAACTGTTCAAGGGAAAGATGTGGAGATAGATGAAGCAAAAGTAAGAAATTGGTTGAAGTTAAGGGATGAAGGTGGATACGAAGAGGTTGGCCACAAGAAATATCTCCGCTTGTTCAGAGATATTGGTATGGTGGTTCCTTGACAAGCAAAACCATCAAGAAAGGGCAATTACCATACAAATGGAGATTCTTGGCACATACAATTCTGGTGTGCTTGTCTCCAAAGAAAGGCGGATTTGACGAGCTTACAAGCGAACAAGCCTCTGCCTTCTATGCTGTGGTAAAAGGTGAAAATTTTAATTTTTTAAAACTCATTTTTCAGGCCCTAAAATCTAATGTCCAACCTGAATATGTTTACGTATATCCCAGATTCCTAACTTACATTCTCAAAGAAGAGTACCCCCAAATAGTTTGGCTTGGTATAATTTTGCATCAAAAACTTCTGAATGAGAAAACTTTTTCCAATCTTGCTTTAAACAAGTCTGCATTTCTTGGAAGGGACACTGACTATCCCCTACCAACTCCAAGGCAGTTTCCTGATGAACCTGCTACTGCAGAGGTTCAACCTGAAACTGTAGCAGAAACTGAGCTCCAAGCTCAAGATGACAGAGCTGTAATCCCAACAGCATCTGATCCCACGTCTGTCCCAGCTTCCTCTTCTCTCAAAGTCTTTCAATCCAAAAAGAGGAAAGCTTCCACAAAAACTACCACTGCCACTTCCTCATCCAACTCACCTCCTGTCATATTCAAAAGACAGAGAAAAGTGGTGACTAGGTCTCCTCCACCTAGTACCATCAACCAACCCGAAGCTTCTAACCCCGCCCAAGGCAAAAAGCCTAAGCGGAAACTGGTAAAATTGGGATTCTCTCTTAGGGATGAACCTTCAGTTGAGGGGGAGTCATTAGAAGCAGATGTACCATCCCCATCTGAACTTTTTCACCCGTACTACCCCTGTCACCTAGGAGTGACAGTGCTCCCAATCTTGGCTTAAATGAAGGTGTTATTAACTCACCTGCCTCATTACATGAGAACATCCTGATAAGCCAGGACCCTGTAGCACTGCAACCCCACTCCTCACCGGAGGTGAATCTCAGGAGTCGTGAAGAGATTCATGCAAAAAGGGCTGCTGCTACCCAAGGATCCCTACTGGATCTTGGTGTCAGTAGTAACATCAATAAGACCCAATTTGCGGCAATCTTTTCTGAATAAGCACCTGGAAGTCCTTTATTGGAACCAAGGGCTGCTGAAACAGATGAGGAGAATCCCTGGTGCCAAGAAGCCATGGGTACCAATGCTGATCAATCTCGGATTGATAGTTTGGTCTTTTCCAAGGATACTGGCAAAAAGCCAGTTGAGGATAGCTATACACTACCAGAATTGACGAAACTGTACCTTTCTCTGCAAGCACAGGTTGAAACTCTCAACACAACTGTTGCCAAATTGGTTCAAGCTGATCCTATTCAAACTGAAGCAGGTCCTTCAAGCCCTATCAGAGATGCTGATGAAGTTATTGCAACTGATGAAGCTGATTCTGTCAAATTGGGGGAGAAGCTACCCTCAAGACCTATTACCACAGAAATTGAAGAAGTTCAAAGGATACTGGCTGAAGTCAGAGCCACAGCTTGCCAAAGAATTGGTGTGAGTCCCTTCTCAGTTGAAGATTGTTGGGTAAACATGAGATGCAGTCAACTGATTGCCATTTCTCCTTTTGAGGACCCCAATCTTGCTGAATTAGTACAGTCATCCATGCTGGTTGTCGGTGCTCTCCCTGAGCACATCAACATGATCACAACACTCCTCAAGGATGTCATTTTTCCGAATGAAAGAGCCAGTGATCAAGTGGTAGGAAATATTGCCTCCACCAGCAAGGCAGCACATGATATTGAAGAAAGCACTGCAACAATTGCAGTTGCTACAATGACTGAAGGGAAGATGAAAATTTGATCGGTTAAGAAGAAGGAACTGAGGTGCTGGAAATAGTTGACAAAGAACCTGAAGTCACCAAACCTCAGGTGGTGACTGAAGGGCAAATTCTTATTCAACCAGAAGTTCAACCGGAACTTCAACAGGTAGTTCAACCGGAAGAACACAGGAGTGAAGGAGCAGAAGATATAGCCAAAACTTTGATAGCCTTAAGGAGCTCAGAACCAGTTCAAGCGGAAACACCTGTTCAAACTGATACTCCAAAAACCATTCAACAGGTGGTTCAGACTCCTGAAGCTGAGGGTATAGCAAAAATGGTGGAAAATGCCAAAAGGATAGCAGAGGATGAAAGGCTAGTAAAAGAACTTCAGGAGGAATTTGATCCGTATCTGCAAGATGGGGTGTTTGAAAACTTGCTTGAAGAGGCCAAGACTAGGTCTTTCAACTGGAGACTGAAGGATTATAATTTGGATGCAGTGTCTGATGCTGATAGGCACATGTTAATCTCTATTGCTTCTCAATTACCTACCAAGTTGGTAAAGAATGATGAGAATTACCTACTGCTGAAAAAGGTAAAAAGGGCCCTTGTGGTTAGAAATTTGAAGAAAGAGGAAGAGATAGCTCAGATGCGAGTTAGGGGACTTTGCAGCTTGATTGATGAAATCTTTTATGAACTGAAAGGAGAAATTGCTGCTGTCAATCCTAATTTGGTGATGCCTTCACCTTTAGAGTTGATCTTAGGTACAACAACTGCCAATGTTAAACCTGAATTTATTGAATTTGCAGATGTACCACCTCCACCTTCATATATCTACAACCCAAACCCAATGCCCATAACAGTTCCATCTATCTTACAGTCACTAGCCATCATACCCTACAAACCACCCTCCATCTCCAAGAAAGTAGCCACCAAGCTTGCCAACCCGAGATACAGAACAGACAACTTTACACCCATTATTCCCTTCAAGAAAAAGCCTCCACCTACCATGAACTTTTCTGATATTTTCCCACCTACTCCACCTTCTAGCCCAACTCCTGAAGCCAGTAAACCACCATCACAAACCTCCCTTCCTCCACTCACCATCAATGAACCCTCCACCACCATTTCCAAACCTACTGAAGCCCAAGCTGGCCCTTCTTCTTCCGACAAAGGCAAGAGACCTGTTGTGCCAGGATCTACAGTCGATTCTGATGAAGAAAGATTGGTCAGAAAAAGAAAACATATGCATGCCAAGAACAAAAGAAATCAAAGGAAAAAGAGAAAAGCTCCACCCAGTAAAAGACAAATTGTGGGTTGGACAGTGGAAGAAGCCACATTTGATTTCACTTTTACAATGGCAAGTGGCATAACTCAAGTGGTAAACGTTCACAAGGCCACTTCACAACTTACTTTGCTGCAGATGACAGACATCATTCTAAAACTTAGAGATATTTTGAATCCTTCAAGAGCTGAGCACATGTTAAGGCTTGTTATTGAGCCAACTGTGCTGGAGTGTGGAATGCTCTACAGAAGTAGTTTAGATGGTGACTCAGAAGAAGAAGAAGATGAAGTGCCTACCAGTGAAATAAAATTTATCATTTGGGAAGAGGAGGAGAAGCTCTTTTATGTTCACAGAGCTCATGGCACCTTCACAATACATGAGTCCATTTCTGTTCAAGAAGAATGGAGCGAAATGGACTGGGATTCAATAAACATGTGAAGGTGACCAAAACAAACACCAAAGAGTTGTCTCAGAACCTTGATGCCAGCATCAGACCCACGGACAAATAGGACAAGGAGAAGAAGATTTTTTTTTTGGTACAAGTCAATTTTTGAAGATAAACATTGGAATTTAACAGCATCAGCTTAGGGGGAGATTGTAAGGAATATTGCGCTTGGAAGATTTCCGGCTGAATGCCAATTTTACTATGTTCCGGCTGAAGTTAAAGCGGAATTCTCACTTCAAGCGGAACTGGCAATTCAAGCGGGAAGAAGCAGTTTTGTCTTTTAGCGAATATTCCGGGTGAACTCGATTATCCACCAGATAATGAGTTCAACCAGACTTTTCCTGAGATGTCTTTTCAGCAAGTCCAATCCTACAAAAGCTTCTCGTATGCTTCTATATCTGATTCAAGCCGCTCTCCTAAAGTAGTATGTTGCTGCAAACACGCAAGATATTCCAATTGCCGATGTTTATTCTTTTGGTAGCTTGTATTTGACTTTTTAGTTTACGGTCTAGATTAGATCGCATGAGATCTGTAGGATCGATATAAGTCAGAGTTAAACTTAAACAGTTCACTTTACTTGCAAATATAACCTTGCGGAATTAAGTTATATTTTACTTTTCTTAAGCAATGTTAGACTCTTGTATAGTGTAAATGCTTGATTTGCAAAATAGTAGAGACAACGAGATATCGAATATTCGGCACTATTTGCATTAACTCAAAGCTACACTATTACAAGTGATAACCACACTCTTGTAAACTAAGAGATAACAAGCTATATATAGTGCAGATGAGATCAATCACAGCCATTGATCTCATGTGATCTAATCTAGACCGTACATTACAAAGTCAAATCTAAGCTACCAAAAGAATAAACTTCGACATTTGAGACGACTTGCGTGTTGACAGCAACAATCTACTTTTGGAGAGCGGCTTGGGCAGATGTAGAAGCATACGAGAAGCTTTTGCAGGATGTGACTGTAGAACAGACTTCTCAGGAAAAGTCAGGTTGAACTCATTATCTGATAGATAATCAAGTTCACCCGGAATATTCTCTAAATGACAAAACTGCTTCTTTCCGCTTGAACTTGCTGTTCCGTTTGAAGTTGTAGTTCCGCTTCAACTTCAGCCGGAACTGTCAAAACTTGAGTTCAACCGGAAAACTTCAAAACTGAAATTCCTTACAATCTCCCCCTAAGCTGATGCTGTCAAATTATTCTTCTAAGTCAAAGTTCTTCTTCAAAGTTGACTTGTACCCAAAAATCTTCTTCACCTTGTTCTACTTGTCCGTAGTTCTGACACTGGCATCAAGATTCTGAGAAAGCTCTTTGGTGTTTGTTTTGGTCACCTTTACGTGTTTAATTGAATCCCAGTCCATTTCGTTCCATTCTTCTTGAACAGAAATAGACTCATGGATTGTAAAGGTGCCATCAGCTCTATGAATATAGAATAGCTTCTCCTCCTCTTCCCAAATGATAAATTTTATTTCACTGGAGGGCATTTCTTCTTCTTCTCCTGCTGATTCATCATCTAAATTGCTTCGATAGAGCATTCCACATTCCAGCACAGATTGCTCAATTATAAGCCTTAACATGTGCTCGGCTCTTGAAGGATTCATAACTTCTCTGAGTTTTAGAATGATGTCTGTCATTTGCTGCAAAGTGAGTTGAGAAGTTGCCTTGCGAACATTTACCACCTGAGTTATGCCACTGGCCATAGTAAAAGTGAAATCAAATGTGGCTTCATCCACTGTCCAACTAACAATTCGTCTTTTGCTGGGAGGACCTCTTCTCATTTGTTTTTGATTTCTTTTAGACTTGGCATGCATCAGCTTTCTCTTCCTGACCAATCTATCTTCATCAGAGTCAACAGTGGTTTCTGGCACAATGGGTTTCTTGCCTCTGTCAGATGAAGAAGGGCCAGCCTGGACTTCAGTAGGTTTGGTGATGGTGGTGGAGGGTTCATTGATGGTGAGTGGAGGAAGTGATGTTTGTGAAGGTGGTTTACTGGTTTCAGGAGTTGGGCTAGAAGGTGGGGTAGGTGGAAAGATATCAGAAAAATCCATAGTAGGAGGAGGCTTCTTCTTAAAAGGAATGATGGGTGTGAAATTATCAGCTTTGAATTTTGGATTGGCAAGTTTGGCGGCTACTTTCTTGGAGATTTTAGGAGGTTGGTATGGAATGATGGCTAGAGACTGTAACAGGGATGGAACTGATGTAGGCATAGGATTTGGGTCATATGTGAAGGAAGGTGGAGGAGGGATATCTGCATCATCAGTGATCTCAGGTTTAAGGTTTATTTGAGTTGACATACCTGAGGTGAGCTCTGAGGGTGTAGGCATCACAAGCTTTGGGTTGACAGCAGCTATATCTCCTTTTAGCTTATGAAAAATTGAGTCAATCACTTGGCATAGTTCTTTGACTTTCATTTGAGCTACCTCTTCTTCAGTTCTTAAGTTTCTGACCACAAATGCCCTTTTTACCCTTTTCAACAGTTGATAATTCTCATCAGTCTTTACCAGCTTGGTAGGCAAGTGAGAGGCAATGGAGATTAGCCTCTGCCTATCGGCTTCAGTCATAGCATCTAAATCATAATCCTTCATTCTCCAGTTGAAAGACCTGGTCTTTGCTTCTTCCAATAAATTTTAAAAAACAGAATTTTGCATGTAAAGATCAAATTCCTCTTGAATTTCTTTAGCAAGCCTCTCATCCTCTGCTATTCTCTTGGCATCTTCTACCATCTTCTGTATAGCTTCAGCCTCTGGAGTTTGAACCACCTGTAGAATTGTTTTAGGAATGTCAGCATGAACAGGTTCTTCCGCTTGGGTTGGTTCAGTGCTCCCTAAAGTTATGAGGGTTTCAGCCATTTCTGCCATTTCTGCATTACTCCTTTCTTCCGGTTAAACCTCAGTTGGTTCAGTGGACCCATCAATACCAACAACTGAATTGCCAGGGCCAGAAGTTTCCACCTGGGCAATTGAATGGGCTTCCGGTTGAAAAATATTCTCAGCTTCCACAAACACTTCCGCCTGAAGTTCCGCCTGAACTTCCACTTGGACATCAGATTGATCTTCAGTCACCACCTGAGGTTTGGTGACTTCAGATTCTATATCAGCAACTTCCAACACCTCAGTCCCTTCATCTTCACCAATAGGATTCTCGTCTTCTCCTTCAGAGATTGTAGCAACTACAGTGGTTGCAGCGCTATCTTCGGTTGCCTTGCTGTGATCACTGGCTCTTTCAGCCGGAAATATAACATCTTTCAGAAGTGTAGTGATCATATTGATGTGCTCAGGTAGAGCACCAGCAATCAACATAGAAGATTGGACCAACTCTGTGAGGTTGGAATCCTCAAAAGGTGAGATAGCAATCAATTGACTGCTTTTGATATTTGCCCAACATTCTTCAACACCAAAGGGATTTATACCAATTCTTTGACAAGCTGTGGCTCTGACTTCAGCCGGTATCCTTTGATCTTCTTCAATCTCTGTAATGACAGGTCTTGTTGGCATCTTCTCCCCCAATTTGACAGTATCAGCTTCTTTAGCTATTACAGCTTCATCAGCATCACTGTGAAGGGTTGAAGGACCTGCTTCAGCATCAGTTGGAGTAACATTCACCAGTTTGGCAACAGTTGAGTTTAGAGTATCAACCTGTGCTTGGAGAGATAGGTACAAATTCGTCAATTCAGGTAGTGAAAGACTGTCCTCAACTGGCTTTTTGCCAGCATCCTTGGACGAAACCAAGCTATCAATCCTAGATTGATCAGCAGTGGTACCCACGGCTTCTTGGCACCTGGGATTCTCTTCATCTGTCACAACAACTCTTGGTTCCAATGAAGGAACTTCAAGTGCTGATTCAGAGAAGATTGCTGTGAATTGGGTCTTATTGATGTTACTGCTAACATCAGGGTCCAGTGGGGATCCCTGGGCAGCAGCAGCCCTTTCCGCATGAATCTCATTAGTACTCCCGAGATTCACCTCCAGTAAGGAGTGTGGGTTCAGTGCTGGAGGTCCTGGCTTATCAGGATGTTCTCATGTGATGTGGCAGGTGAGTTAATAACACCTTCATTTAAGCCAAGATTGATAGCACTGTCACTCTTGGGTGATTGGGGTTGAAGTGGTGACACATGTTCAGATGGGGATTGTACATCTGCTTCTAATGACTCCCCCTCAAATGAGGGTTCGTCCCTAAGAGAGCATCCCAATTTGACAAGTTTCCGCTTAGACTTTTTGCCTAGAGCGGGGTTAGAAGCTTCAGGTTGGGTGGTGGCACTAGGTGGAGGAGACCTAATAACCACTTGTCTCTGTCTTTTGAAAGTGACAGGAGGAGTTTCAGTTGAGGAGGTGGCAGTGGTAGATTGATTGTGTGCTTTCCTCTTTCTGGATTGAAAGGTTTTTAGTGTTGAGGAAGCAGGGACAGATGTGGGATCAGTAACTGTTAGGTCTACAGTTCTGTCATCTTGAGCAGGGAGCTCAGTCACTCCTACAGTTTCCGGTTGAACCTCTGAGGTAGCAGGTTCATCAAGAAACTGCCTTGGAATTGGTAAGGGGTGGTCAGTATCCCTTCCAAGAAATGGAGATTTGTTTAAGGCAAGGTTTGAAAAAGTTTTCTCATTCAGAAGTTTTTGATGCAAAATAGTACCTAGCCAAACTATGTGGGGGTACTCTTCTTTGAGAATGGAAGTCAAAAATCTAGGATACAGGTAAATATATTCAGAATTGACATTTGATTTAAGGGCTTGAAAAATGAGTTTTGAAAAGTTAAAGTTTTCACCTTTTACAATAGCGAAGAAAGCAGAAGCTTGCTCGCTGGAGAGTTCATCAAATCCTCCCTTCTTTGGAGACAAACATACCAGAAGTATATGTGCAAGAAATCTCCACTTGTATGGCAACTGCCCTTTCTTAATGGTTTTGCTTTGCAGCGAACCACCGTAGCCAATATTTCTGAACAAACGTTGATATTTGGTGTGATCAACCATTTCATATCCTCCTTCATCCTTTAATTTCAACAGACTTCGCACCTTTGCCTCATTAATTTCTACTTCCTTTCCTTGTACGGATGACACAATCGCTTCACTACCGTTCGCCCTTTCAGTAACCCTAGCGTGTAACCAAAAATCCTCGAGAATTTCTTCAAAAATTTCCGCTTCGACAGTAAGCGTATGGTGAAGATGAGAACTTTTGATAAAGTCAATCATTTCGTTGTAGACGTATGTTTTGCTTGGTGGCTCCAGATATGCCATGAGATTGTGTTCTACAGGAAACTTCGAGTCACTGATGGGCCGCTTGCCACTTGCCTTCCCCTTGGGAGCCATTATTGACGCAGGTTGACGATTTCCGAATGTTTGTCAGAGAGGGTTTGAGAGAAAATTTGGAGTAATTTTGGAATGGGAATGATGGAAATGGGGAAACTGACGGTAAATTAGGGCTTTTTACCTTTTTCAGTGCTGACGTGGAGGAGAGAGGTTAAAAATCGACGGTTCAGTGACTGATGGGATAGGTGCTTTATCGGATGGACGGTACAACTGGGTAAAGCGTGTCCTTATCCAAAAGTTAATTTACTGAAACCTCGGATTTAAAACAGTTAAAAATTCAATGGGTAAATAAATGTATATCCGCTTAGAAAATTGTGCCTTCCGGGTAATTAAATGAAAGATTGACTTTGTTGACCCGGAAGTTCAAGCGGAACCCATTTTCTCCTTTTTATTTTAAAAACAAAAATTCTTCCGTCTGAACATCAAGCGGACAATTTTTCCGCTTGATAGAATTGATTTTTAAAATAAATTTCCACATCATTGTAAAACATTTTTCCGGTTGAAGTTCACCCGGTGAATTTCAAAAGTTGCCTTTTCAGGTTGAGCCTGAACTTGAACCGGAAATCCAAAACACATGATTTTTGAAAATTTGTGTTAATTATTCATAGTATTATCAGTAGTTACTGACTATGAACTGAAATGTTGTTTGATTAACACTAAAGATTTTCATTTTTTATTTTCTTTTTGTATCAAGAGACGGGCTCTTTGAGCACATGTCTCCCTTTTATTAGAATTGTGAAAACTAGTTGAAATTAGTCAAAATTCATCATACCAATAGCACTAATGAGATAGAAAAATCTAGCTTCATCAAATGCTTTGGTAAACAAATCAGCCAATTGTTGATCTGTATGAACTTTGACCATTCTAATCAAGTGTTTCTCAGCACAATCTCTAATAAAATGGTACCTGATATCAATGTGTTTTGCCTTTGAGTGTTGAACAGGGTTGTTTGTGATTGAAATGGCACTGTTGTTGTCTGCAAGAATAGGAGTTTCCATGAATTTGATGCCATAATCCAACATTTGATTCTGGATCCATAAGACTTGACTGCAGCAGCTTGATGCGGCAATGTATTCAGCCTCAGCAGTAGAAGTAGACACGCAGATTTGCTTCTTGCATTGCCAAGACACAAGCCTTTCTCCCAAAAATTGACATCCTCCTGAAGTAGACTTCTTATCTAAGTTGCAGCCAGCATAATCACTATCAGTGTAAGCTTTGAAGGAGAAGTCTGAGTTCTTTGGATACCACAACCCAAGCTTTGGTTGCCCTTTAAGGTATCTAAAGATTCTCTTCACAGCTAACATGTGTGATTCCTTTGGTTGACACTGATATCTAGCACACAAACAGACACTAAACATGATGTCAGGTCTGCTTGCTGTGAGATAGAGCAGTGATCCAATCATTGCCCTGTAGAGATGAACATCTACTGGTTTCCCACTCAAGTCACTGTGTAACTTATGAGAAGTGGAGATAGGAGTTTTTGAGGTTGAAACAGACTGCATATCAAATCGTTTCAGCATATCTTGAATATATTTGGATTGATTCAAGAAAATTCCATTTGCAGTTTGCTTCACTTCCAACCCTAAGAAGAAGTTCAGTTCTCCCATTGAACTCATCTCAAACTTAGATTGCATCAAGCTCTCAAATTCTTTACACAAAGCAACACTTGATGAACCAAAGATGATGTCATCAACATAGATTTGTACCATCAAAGTATCTTTGCCATCAGATTTCACAAACAGTGTTTTGTCAATAGCTCCCCTTTTGTAGCCATTCACTAGGAGATAGTTTGAGAGTGTCTCATACCATGTCCTAGGAGCTTGCTTGAGACCATATAAAGCTTTAATCAACTTGCACACCCTGTTGGGGTAATGAGGGTCTTCAAAGCCTGGAGGTTGCTTGACATACACATCCTGTTCCAAAAGACCATACAGAAAAGCACATTTAACATCCATTTGAAATACCATAAAGATTTTGAATGCAGCATAGGCAAGAAATATTCTGATTGCTTCAAGCCTGGCTACAGGAGCAAAAACTTCATCATAGTCAATGCCTTCTTCTTGTTTGTAGCCTTGAGCTACAAGTCTGGCCTTGTTTTTTATTACAATTCCCCTATCATCCTTCTTGTTTCTGAATACCCATTTAGTTCCAATTGGTTCTTCACCTTCAGGTAAGTCAACCAATTCTCAAACCTTCTGTTTATTGATCTGAAACAGTTCCTCTTGCATTGCCTCTACCCAGCTTTCATCTTCCAAAGCATCATTGATCTTTGTGGGTACTTCTTGAGACAGATATGCAGCATGGAGGCAAATGTTTGCATCAATAGACTTACTTCTTGTCAGCACGGGAGCTGACAAGTCTCCGATAATGTTCTCCCTTGGATGGTTCTTTCCAATTCTTCTATCAGGAAATAGTGGAAATTCATGGCTTCTTCCATTATGAGGAATATTGAGTTGAGGTAATAACTCAATATTGTTGGTTTGTGATACAGGACCTGAACTTTCTTCATGAGAACTGGGGACTGATTCTGAAATCAGATTCTCAAAACTACACTCATTTGAACCAGCATCCGTTGAGTCATTAGATTCATTGTTCTCAGAATTTTCTGAAAAATTGTTTTCCGTTTGAACTTCAACCGGAGATTCTACAACTACAGGATCCGCTTGAACTTCAACCGGAAGTTCGATCGGAAGAACTTCTGTATCAGCAGGAATAATTTCAGGGATTTTCTTTGAGTTGTTGGGTTTCATAGGCTTGGTACTGATGGATGAAAAGAGAGTAGGTTGCATTTGCAGATCCTTGGTGCTTGTCTTCCAGATATCATCAGCAGATCTTATGTGATTTTGCTTATGTTCCTGATCCTGCACTATTGAACTCAATGGCTTCTCAATGGTAAAATTGAAAGCAGTGGTTAGTGCATCTATGTCAAATAGCCATTCAGGTTGTGATACAAAATTGTTAGGAGATTTCTCATTGAAAGTTACATTAATGGTTTCCTCAACAATTTTAGTACTTTTATTGTATACTCTGAATGCTTTTGAAACACTAGAATATCCAACAAAATATCCTTCATCTGCCTTTTCAGCAAACTTAGGCAACAACCTATTAGTTATCATAATAGTAACAGGACAACCGAAAGATTTGAAGAAGTAAATGTTTGGTTTTCTACCTCTCCAAAGTTCATAAGCAGTTTTGTTCTTACCCTTAACAATCAAAGTCCTATTTTGGACATAGCATGCAGTGTTTACTGCTTCTGCCCAAAATATCACAGGTAACTTGGAATCTGCTAGCATAGCTCTAGCAGCCTCAATTAATGTCCTATTTCTCCTTTCAGCAACACCATTTTGTTGTGGAGTTCTAGGAGCACTGAATTGCCTAAAGATTCCCTTTTCCTCAAAAAATGAGTTCAAAACATGATTTTTAAACTCAGTGCCATTGTCACTTCTGATTGTCTTAACTTTCAGTTTTGCTTGATTTTCTAAAGATAGAATTAGTGTTTTCAACAATTCAGCAGTTTCATCTTTTGTTTTTAAGAAGAACACCCATGTATATCTAGAAAAATCATCAATTATGACAAAGCAATATGACCTTTTCCCTAAGCTCATCACTCTAGTTGGACCAAACAAATCCATATGCAGAAGTTCTAGAGGTTGAGTAATAGAAGTCTCAGTTTTGGGTTTGAAGGAGGTTTTGTGTTGCTTACCCTTGAGGCAAGAAACACAGTGTTCAGAACAGTTGAATTGCTTGTTAGGAAGACCCTTAACCAGGCGGAGATTCACTATTCTGTTCATGTTCTTGAAATTAACATGACATAACCTCCTATGCCATAGATCAGACTCATCCATTGAGGCTTTGGATATAAAGCATGCAATTCCACTGGCTGGAGTGGCAGCAGACAGATCCAAAATATATAGTCCTTCTCTCTTAGGTGCTCTGAGCAAAACAAGTTCCTCAGGGATTTTAACACCAGGTTTCAAGACTATGGCCTCTTTTTCGGTAAACATCAAGTTCAAATTCTTGTCACACATTTGTGAGACACTAAGTAAATTGAAATTTAATGTGTCAACAAAATTTACCTTGTCAAAGGTAAGCATCCCATTACTGACAGCACCTTGTGCAGTAATGTGTCCTTTTGCACTTCCAAAAGCTACAGGACCTCCATTTATGATTTTTGGATTTTCCAATACTTGCTTGTTTCCAGTCATGTGGCAGGTGCATCCACTATCAACTACCCATAGGCTCTGTTGGCCTTTATTATGCTCCTACACACAGAGAAAATAGATTAATTTCTAAAGGGAACCCAAGCCTTTGAGGTCTTGGGCTTGCCAGAAGCATCATAATACTTATACTCTTTAAGTATTAAAGTACTTTGTATTGGATCCTCATTTAACAGGTCATCTTGATCAATGTTCAAGTGTTCAGACTGTTCACTTGATTCACATTGCCTGTTTGATTTGCTAAGCCTTCTTTCAACAATCTTCCTTTCTCTGTATTCCCTATATTTCTTCTGTTTGTTGGTCAAAGCCTTTGGCAACTCACTGGGTGAGGTGTAGGTCTGATCAACACTAGTCACTAATGAGATTCTAGCATTAAGTTTTGAAAATTTGTTTGACTGGCTAGATTTCTCACTGCGAAATGCAACAGAGGCATTTCCGCTTGAACTAGAGGGAATTTCAGGTTGAAAATTATGTTTGTTTTTCACAAAGTTTTCTCTAGAGGTGGTCTTGCCTCTAGACGGGTTTCTCCTTCCTTGACCTTCAAAGTGGTCATACTCATCAGTAAACTGAACTCTGGGTCGTTGTCTAGGTGCAGTAACTGATCTGAGTGTTTTGGAGTTTTCCGGTTGAACTCTCTTCCGGTTGAAAATTTTTCCGGTTGAAGTTCAGCCGGAACTCTATTTGATCTTAAGACTGAAAAACTTCCATTTTTGTTATTCCCAATTAAAACCTTGTTTGACTCAGTATCAAAATACTTCATTGTGTTACTTCTTACAGGTGATATTTTACCTGTAGATCTTTTCTGAGTAAAAACAGTTTTGGGTTTTAACAAGTTTTGAGCTTTGCTCAAAGGATTGAATTTGCACATAGCAGCCATGTGACCTTTTTCACCACAGAAAACACATTCAAACATTTTTCTTTGGAAAGAATCTGTGTTTTTGGTTGTTTGGTCATTTGTAACTTGATGGTAAATAAGTTTGCCCATTCTTTCAGTTTCAGTTGATTTTGGCTGTTCAGGTAGTTTACCTCCAACTTTTGAGTCCTTGGGCTCATAGATAGTTGGTGGTGGAAAAGCAAGTTTTGGTTTTAAGACCTTGGATTGGTCAACAGATGCTGATGTGCTAGCATCTTTGACTTCACAGTTTGATGATGATTCAACAGATTTTGATTCAGATAGAGAAGATGCAGTGCTATCAACACTTAGACTCACACTGCACTCCTTCTGAAGTGCTTGAATTGGAGCAATAGCAGGTGAGTATTCCTTGGGTGGTTCAACATTATTGTACCCAATACCTGCTTTCCCATGCATTGCCCCATTCCAAAGTTTCTCAGCTTTCTTGTTAGCTGTTTGGAATTTGTCACAAGTGAACAAGGCATCTTTTAGCTTAATTTCAAGAACATCATTTTCTGCTTTTGCATCTTTTGTTTCTTGTCTTGAAATAGTTAGCTTGCTTAACAAGTCCTCTAATTGTGTTTCCAAAATGGAGTTAGTTTGCTTCAAAACTTCAAATTCTTTGTTTAAATTTTCTATTTTGGTAATGTAAGCAATTTCAGTTTTCTTAAAGCAATTCTTTAACTCATTTAAGTTGGAAACTTCATCAATCAGATCAGTGTTGTGTTTCCTGTATTTTGCCACTTGTTCTATGCAGGCAGGGCTACACAGATTTTCCAACACATTTTCAGGAATTTCATTTACCTGTTCAGTTGAATCTTCTTTAGCCATCAAAGCATGGTTGATTGGCTCATACTCAGTGACAAAGTCATCCCACTCAAAGCATTCAGTCTGATTAGCAACAGCTGCCACCACATTTTGATTTCCAAGTGGTTTTGGTTGAGTTGGCTGTTGTTTGCTGTTGTTGTTGTTTTGTTGACTGCTGCTGTTGTTGCTTCCATGGTTTGACCTCTGTTGAACATTGTTGTTGTTGTTCTGTCCATCTCTTCTTGGTTGCTTGCATTCCCTGGAAAAATGACCAAGTTGGTGACAATTATAGCATTTAACTTTAGATTTATCCAACCCAATTAATGATCCCTTTGACCCTTTATAAGTTCTTCCAGTTCTTTTATAAAATCTTTGGGCCCTCACAGAAACCATAGCTAATTGAGTTAAAATGTCCATTTCTTCTAGATCATCTGCCCCTATGCATTCCAAGTCTTCACGTGTGAAACCTTGTGATGAGTCAGTTGCCACATAGGCAGAGTGAGAGTTATCAAAAAATGTTGAAGAACTCTCTGAGCCTCTAGGTGACTCAATGAAACTGACTGAGGGTGAGTGATATTGAGAAGAGTTTGAGATCTTTTGAAAATCAGTTGTAACCAAAGCAGTGGTTTGCAACTGTGGTGATGCCTCAGGAAAGCTATTCTGCTTGAAATTGAGTTCCATTTCATAAGCACTAAGGATTCCATGGAGTTCACTTAGTTTAAGCTTTTTGAGATCTTTACACTCCCTGATGCTGACTGTGTAGACAGTCCAAGCTGGAGGTAATGATCTCAGGAACTTTCTGTTGGCATCAGCCTGTTCAGTTTTTACTTCTACCTTTTGCAATTCATCAAGAAGTGAAACAAATCTAAGATACTGGTTGGTCATGGATTCACCAGTTTTGTAAGTAAAGTTTTCATATCTTTGTTTCAAAACATCTTTCTTGTTTTCCTTAACCTCACTAGACCCTTCATACATTTCACTGAGAGCAATCCACAAGCCATGTGCTGTCTTATATCCCTTAAACCCTACAAGTATAGAGTTTGGTAATGCAACCTGGAGTGTCCAGTAGGCCTTGTGATCATACTCAAGTTCAGTGTAATCAGCTTCAACATATTTGTCTTGTCACACCCCCAATTTCCACTAACGGAGTTTTACCGTGTGGGGTGTGAACCAGACCAGGATCCGAGTCATTAGTTACATCAAACATAAGTTAAGGGTTCAAAATGTAAATATGTTTCCAAACGGGAAATATCAAACCAGATTTTAAGTTTAGCGGAAGCTTATAAAAGTTATGTTGCGCAAAACAAGCGCCCGACAAGTAAATAAAGTTCAAGATAAAGGTTTTAAAAACAAGTTCCCAAAAATAAAGTTTAACCAGCGTACGTGCCCAAAAATCCGATTCTCCTGGCATCCTGCAAAGCATGCATAAGAGCAAGTGTCAACTAATGTTGGTGAGTTCACATAAGCACTTAAGTATAACTAGTATAGTTATGCAGTACGAATACAACAGTTTTTATTCGTATATAAGCATGTATATTAACAGTACAATCCATATCGTAGGTAGCGAGCCTAATTTCATGTCACTAAAACGTTCGCAACCGAAGCTGACCAATTAGTTGTAGGAATAATTCCTTACGTGGTTTGCCTTCCCCGTGTCTACTCGATCACGGTAAGTTTAGGCTGACATTGTCCTCAGTCCGACCGCCAGTCGGGTGGTGCATCTCGTGCCCGCTGAGTGGGGTTTGTCAGACCCCAGTAGTACTACCCAATATCCCCTCACTATTTGCTATTAACGGTTCGATAAGTAAGGACTTTCAAATATAAGCATTTTACGTGAACATGTGATATATGCTGGATTTCTACTTTAATCATACATAAACGTTGTCGTGTTATCACCCTAACCCGGGTGTAACGTGTTTGCATGTGTTATCGTCCAAACCCGGACGTAACGTAAAAGGATGTGAAACTCACCTTAGGGTGCGCTGCTACAATTTAGTAAGACTTCAAGCCTTGCGTAACTACCGAGCACCTATTAATTTCACATACGTTAGTGTGTGCCCGCACATGAGTAACATAGCCTAGACGATGGTTCTGACAGGTAATTCCGTAGGTGACAATTTCAAAGACGGGATAAAAATCGTTTGTTTCAAAAGCAGTAAAAAATGATATTTAATCGAGGACACAAAGATCTACAAAGATCGATGTGCGTAGGGTATTCCAACCAATAAATGTAGGGATCATCGGGTAAATGTATATGTATATATATATGTATATATTCGTAAATATAAATATTGAGGCGTAGTTGAAAGTGTGAAAAATAAAACGCCCTAAATATATATTTGTATGACGTGATAGAATTCAAGAGTTTAAAGAAAATATTTAAAACGTTCGCATGTATGTAAGTACACGACAATAAATCAAATATATATATATATATATATATATATGTGTGTTTAAAACTAATCTATTTTAATATAAATGAGACTATAAAATTTCGATTCATTTAAATCATGATGTTTTTATAGAATTAAAAACTCAACGCGTACCCTAACGGGGTCTTTAGAAACTTCACGAGTCAAGGTTTTATAGATATTTATAGATAAGTAAGAGTAGTTTCGGGTTTTAGACCATATAATGTTCAAAACCACCAAAAATAAAATAAAACAACGAAAACAGTGGTCACGGGACTCGAACCCGTGACCTCTGGGTGGAGATGCAACGACATAACAACTAGGCCAAGCCGCTGTTTGTTAACAGGTCCGCATCACAATAGTTTTATTCTTGCAGTGACACAGAAATATGATAAAATAGGGGAAAACAACAAGCGATCTGGGGGTGGGGAGATTCGAACCGGCGACCTCCTGGTCAGCAGCGAAGACCCTGGCCAACTAATCTACATTGCAACTGTGTTGGTATCCAGTTCGCAATACTTAACTTATCCCCACCGGTCATCATCTTCTTCATCATAACTCCGGTGGCCGGAGTTTTATTCCGGTCACCGGAAAATCGCAAAACCAGAAGAGAACAGAAGAGAAAGGTGCGATTAACTTAGGAAAGTGATTACCTCGAGTCGGGAATGAGTTGTGACGCGTTTTTGAAGTCGAAACGAAACCGAAAACCTCGAGTCGGATCACCCGATGGCGCTCCGTTCTCCAAATCGATGCTATAGGGTTGCTCGGCAGAGGGAGGCGATCTCACTGATGTATGAAATAGGTGGTAAAACAACGGTGGTTCGCCGGAATGTGAGTTCACCGGAAAACTCAAAAAAAGAAAAAAAAAGAGAACGAGAGCTCAAGAGCTCACAGTTTCGAATGAATGAATGGGAAATCCAATGGAATTCAAGTTTCTCCTCATGATTAAAGGGTGCGACCGATCGATTGGGTTGAAACTGTCGTGGGTTGTGATTGCGGGTTTAAGGAGAAGTCGGTTACGGGAGTATTAACGTCACTCGACCATTCTTCTAGGTTTAAGAATTAACTTTGATAAAATGGCAGAAATGGTCCCTCTCCATAATACCTAATGAGAGTCCAAAATTGAGAAATTACACAACGGTCCTTCCATGTTTTATTAAATAGAAATAAGTTTTAGAAATAGCAAGAGTGGTCCCTCAAGGTTTAGAGCGTTTAACAAACACTAACGAGGTCTAACGAAGGGTAACTTGGCAATGATTAATCGAGTGTACGTCAAACCGTATTTAACGAACGAGGTTTTATATATAAAGATGTATAATATATATATATATACATACATATACGTTACACATAAAATCATAGTTATCAATCCATAACTATACACCTTGAATTCCTATAAAAATTGTAGAAATGCTCCGCACAATTTCGCGACACATCGTCACATAAAATCATAAAAAGACGTGCGTATATTTATACATATATACCATGTGAAAATAATAAATGTAATTGCCATATAAAATGACAAAACGTTTCGTGAAATCATAAAATATAATTTATATAAAATTATAAATTATATCCATTCAAGTGGTCAACCGACGTCTAAACTCATGTGCAATGCTCGTGTAAGTATTCTAGTTAACCGAGGTAACGGACGTTATTGAAATATAACACAAGTTGTTAACGGGGTTAACCTGGAAAATTGCCGGTTGTCACATCATCCCCTTGTTAAGGAATTTTCGTCCCGAAAATTGCCTTAAGTTGCTACAGTTTCTACGGAAGGAAAAGAAAAATTTTAGGGTTGCTACATCATCCCCTTGTTAAGGAAATTTTGTCCCAAAATTTAACTCATACCTTGATTAGATGTTGAGGCTTGATCAAATAGGTGAGAATATTTCTTTCTCATTTGATCTTCTCGTTCCCACGTTAACTCCGGTCCACGCTTAGATTGCCATCTCACTTTGAAGATGGGAATTTTACTTCGTTTCAATGTTTTCTCCTCACGTCCCATGATTTTCACGGGTTGTTCGATAAATCGCAGTTGTTCATCGATTTGTAGTTCTTCTAACGGAACTATGAGAGTGTCATCAGCAAAACACTTCCTTAAGTTCGAAACGTGAAACACGTTGTGTACTCCATCCAATTCAGGAGGTAGATTTAAACGATAAGCCACCGGACCAATGCTTTCAGTGATCTCGAATGGTCCTACATAGCGGGGATTTAACTTCCCGCGCTTGCCAAAGCGTACGACGCCTTTCCAAGGCGAGACTTTCAATAGTACTTTATCGCCGACTTTAAATTCCAAAGGCCTTCGGCGTTTATCCGCATAACTCTTTTGTCTATCTCTTGCCGCTTTCATGCGGTTTCTGATCTGCACGATTCTTTCAGTGGTCTCGTGTACTAATTCAGGTCCAGTGAGTTGGCTCTCACCGACCTCAGCCCAACAGACCGGCGATCTGCATTTTCGTCCGTAAAGAGCCTCAAATGGAGCGGTTCCAATACTGGTATGGTAGCTGTTGTTATAGGAGAATTCTACCAGTGGTAAATGAGTTTCCCAGTTTTTTCCCGAAGTCGAGCACACATGCTCTAAGCATATCCTCGAGAGTTTGGATGGTACGTTCAGTCTGTCCATCTGTTTGAGGATGATACGCAGTACTCATATCTAAGCGAGTGCCCATCGCTGCTTGTAAGGATCTTCAAAAATTTGAAGCAAACCTAGGGTCTCGGTCGGAAATAATAGACAAAGGCACTACGTGAAGCTTGAGAATCTCCTTGAGATAAACCTTTGCAAGTGTGTCTGGTTTGTCATTTTCCTTGATAGCTAGGAAATGAGCGGATTTTGTTAACCGGTCAACGATAACCCAACTCATATCGTTACCGCCAGAAGTATGGGGCAATCCCGTGATGAAATCCATCGATATTTCTTCCCATTTCCATTCAGGAATTTTAGGTTGTTGCAGTAATCCTGCTGGCTTTCGATGTTCAGTATTGACCTTAGCGCACGTCAAGCACTTGCTGACATATCTAGCGATAATTAGCTTTCATATTGGGCCACCAATATAGCCCCTTTAGATCTTAATACATTTTGTCAGAACCTGTATGGATCGAATAACGAGACTTGTGAGCCTCGTCCATCACCAGTTCCTTAAGGTTTCCATGCAAAGGTACCCATATACGATCATTATAATAATGTAGTCCATCCGACTTAACTTCGGAGATTCCATGTATGTCACGTAACGATTCAGACCCGAAATTCTCCTCCTTCAGGGCCTCTTCATGAGCATCCCGGAGACTATCCGGTAGTCCCGTATGGATCGTTATATGGAGAGCTCGAACCCTTGTAGGTTTAACATGATCCTTTCTACTGAAGGCGTCAGCCATTGTAACACCTTGTAAATTTCGCTAAAATCAGAGGGACATTTTTTTTTTTGCGGTTATGAATTGGATCCAGTAAGCCCAGTTAGGCCCAACAGGCCCATTAAGGAATTCGTGGCCCAATAAAAGCCCAATCATCATAAACAATGTTCGGGTAAGTTGATTTACCGACCTTGTGGAGTTATAAAATATTTTTATGAGTATACACAAAGAATTACAGTCGTGGAAGTATGCTCGGTTAGCAAAACGGAGATGTACGGGATTCGCGTCAGAAACGCGCTCTATACCGCACATTCGACTGAATAATTAACAGATTATATATAATCTGATGTTTTAATTGTTCTGAGGTCATTTACGAGGCATTTATAATATTTTAGACATGACGGGAATCATCATGAATTATTTACTAGACGTTCTGTATTTTTAACGTGTTCGGAGATGACGGTATAATACCCGTTAATTCAATTTTTGTTTTCTCAAGTTATCTCTAAATAATAAAAGAAGGGTTTTAACCCATTCCCCCTTATTAGAAAATGCAGCCCCCAAAAACACACATGTGTGTGTGTTCGAGAACGAGAGAGGAGAAGAGAGCCCTGAGGCTCTCCCCGTTTTTCCGGCAAGCCAAGCCGGCCGACCACGGCGGCGGTCCGGCGATTCCACGGCGGTGACCTCAGGCTCCGACCCCCTTCCTTCTTCTCCGCTGTTCCTGAGTTCAAATCAGTGGTCCCCCAGGTCCGAATCCGGTCACAAAAGAAAGAACAGGCGGCGGCAGTAGCACGCGACGGCTAGGGTTCCGCCGCTGCAGCGGCGGCGCCCCTTTTCTGTCTGTTTCGCGATACAGAGGAGCAGAACCGCGGCGGCAGCTGCTCGTCGCAGCTGTGGTTACGCCGCCAGCGACGGCGCTGCTTTCCTCTCGTACTCCGGCGACCTAAGACCCATTAATGGGTAAGCTTTTGGTTCGATTTTCATGTTTCTCTTTTACCTCAGTGAGTAATCTTCTTCTTATGTTCCGATTTTCTCATGCATGTACAGATCTGTGAATGTTGTTGACATTTGGGTGGTGTTTCGCGGCTGTAATGAGCTGACCGGCGGCGGCCATGGCCTCCGGCCGCCGGAAATGATTCAAATAATGATGATGGGTGATGATTTTGGTCTAGAAAAGCCTTGGGGAATGTCTAGATCTGATTTGGGGAATGAGTTAGGTGAAATGAGTTAACTCGGTACCGAGTCAACTGAGTCGACTCGGTGAACGATTCTGGTCAACGTTTTTATATGGTCAAACGAAGTCAAATCTGAAAACTGAGCACGGATTATTACTCGTGGCGAAATTCTAAGCGGAATGGACTGCTCATTCATCAAAATCGGACATGTTTCACGATTTATGGTTAACCGGGTTCGAGTCACGTACCGACCGGAAGGTATACCGTGTTCTGATATCTCATAATTATTATGATAACCTTGTACGCGAGTATCACGACCCGCGAAGACTGTTATGAAAACTAAAATGTTGTATGAGCCGCAAAAACATTATGAAACAAGAATACTCGTCGTTATTTACAAACTTTCCCATGAAAACTAAACTAGTTATTACCAGTTTAATACAAAAGTTATGCTTAAGTCTTTGTAAAAATGTAAATGAGATAACATTTACTTGAGATTAAAAGTTTAAATATTATAGATGTTTAATGTTGCATCATGCAACAATACTTAGAAACAGAAAATTTGAGTTAAATAAATATAAAGCGGTTCATGACACACACTTTTCCATAAAATGATTAAACACTACTCGCAAATCACGAATATCAGAAAACTTAGTATTGCATCATGCAACATTAGTATTGCATTATGCAATAGTTTAGAAACAGAATATATATAAGAACATAATTGGCAGATAATGTCATAAACAGTAATGATTATAAATATTTGTTTTAGGTTGCTTTGCTAGTAACGCTATTGCTGCAAATATACCATCAAGTTGAACTTGCCAGATTAATCATGTGAGTTCCGTTGACCTTGTCCTTGTTATTCAAAGTTTTGGCCACTATGATTTAGTGTGCAACAAGTTGAATGCTCTCTGACTACTTATTGCATTGTGGCGTGTAATGTGCAATAATCACTACGTAACTAGTATGCTAGATCATTTGGTGCATGTGTTGTACCCCTGTGACTTATATATATCTTACCGGTTGAACTCTAGTCATTACATTGCAAAAATATGTATTCAGAAGCATTAAAAGATATATGACAGGAATGGTACGGCTCACCAACAACTTCATAGTTGTTGATACAAGTTGATTCACCATTTTGCAGGAAATCAGTAGAGATCCTCGAAGTAGGTGACTCTACAGGAAAAAGCGAACAAGTTCAAATAGTCATCAAGAACCTTCGGGCCCAGTGACCTAGTATTCTATTTAGATGCTAGAAACAAATCTTACCATTATTACTATCAAGTGATTGTAAAACCATATCAGGCTGTCTGTAACAAATTATTGTTGGTTGTTTAATAATACATTATCTGTTGCTTCCGCGTGTGTCTGATATTGACAGCCTGTTTTCCACAACACCTCCCCCGTGCCTGACTGGGTGACAGGTGGTGCGGGCGGGGTGTGACAGGTTGGTATCAGAGCCACAGGTTCCAGCAGATTAGGTGTTCTTGTAGAGCCCCTAAGCTCGAACCTAGATCGGACTTTAAGACCAAATCCCGTTGTTAAGTCTTGACTTAGGCTGAGATTTGTGCATTAGGCAGCTATCGAAGTTTAGTGTAAGGTCGGTAGTAGTTTCAGCCTGGCCAACTGCCATTACTACCCACAGGTGCACTAAAGTTCGGTGAACCCTCCTAGTGGGCACATTAAAGCTGATAGTCTTCCTCATTATGTGTTAGAGCTCTAAGTTGTGACCATTCTTGTGTAAGTAGGGTTCTGTACCCTAGGCTTTCATTGGGAATTTGATATCCTAGTTATATACTAACATTGTTTTAAGCATGCACCCAACACAAACATTTGGATCTGGCAAGTCTTCTTCTGCAAATAGTAAAGGCCGCACTTGATGTGATAACAAACGTTGACAAGAATTCCCAAGAGGAGAAACCTGAAAAGGAGAAGTCAAAAGTCTTGAGCGCGCGTCTGTGATAGATATTTCAGAAATCTTCAGCTGAACTAGAGATAATGAAGACAACGATTGATACAACACAAGACAACAAGGAAGCGCCTCAAAATGAGGAGGATGTCTTACAACCACAACGATCATCAAAGCGTGTTAAGGAAGTAATGTCAGCTTGGGCACACTGGTAACTACCCCTCCGAATGTCATTCACATCACGTCTACGCGTCATCAGCTTAAGCAGGCATTAAAGGTGGACCAGATGAGTCAACTTATATGCAACTGAAGCTAGTGATCAATTTACTATAGGTGGGCAACTTCATGGATGTGACGGTTGACGATCAAATCACTGTTTTAGCTGACAACCTCGTGAATATTTATCATTCACTATGATTCTTAAGCCGAATATGGACGACAAGTGTCTAACAGTTACAGTTTTCCACGTCTGCAAGGAATCGACAATTTGCATATTTCATCAAATCCCCTACCTATTTGAATCGTACAGGATTGGTCTGCTATCTTAACCACACCAGTCTCATCAGCAGCAATCATACCAGTTCAACTACTTCATCATTTTCAACCACAGTTATTACACCATATTCAACCACAACAATATATTTTCACCATAATCACCATATATGGAGCTTTATCACTCATCAATTTCTGATCCTAGCCACAAATTCATGCATCCTTTACCAGGAGCCGGTAGAATCTAGTATAAGATCACCGGTTGCAAGCGTGCTAATGGAGGAAAACCGCGTGTTGGCAAGGGATATAGTAGAGCACAAGAAGAAGAAAGTAGAGATGGCGAAGGCATATAAGAGGACGACATCTGCATTAGTAAACTGGTCTCGATTGAAAAGAGACAAGAAGCATTGGCATGGTGATACATTCATGGAGGGAGAGGAAAATTTTTGCTACATGATTATTTTCTATATGCTTATTATTAATTATTTCATGTTTCAAAATTCCCTGTTTGCATCTTATTTGATAAATGTGCTATGTAAGGCCATATTTGTTCTCCCAATATCTGCACTATGTGAAACTATCTCTTTAACCACAGTTAGATATGACCAAAGTTAATGTTATTATAGTAACTATGAGGTTGCAAATAGGTGCCAAAATATGCATTTAAACATTTATTATATATTTATACGATCGAAGTCTAGACATAGACTGTGGCCTTAGGAGCCCAAGTGATTGCCTAAAATTAGGATCCAATTAAAAGTTCGCACGCTTGTGCGTTTATGTTCATAAAAATTGTCTTGTGCAAACCGGCATAAGATCGACGCGACAAGTCAATTTTGAAAAATAACGCAAAGAACACATGATCCTTACAACAGCAATAAGGAAAATTTTGGTCCACGTCTGAAATGCATAAGAACAAATCCTGAAAAATATTCCTAAAATTGTTTTCCATTGTGGCAAATTGCTTAACTCTCCACTGGAGACAAAAAGCTATGACAAATAATCATAATGATTAAGTAACCCATTTAGTACAAATAAGAATTCAATTTATGAACAATTACGTCAGAAGACGGAGGATGGTGGTAATTGTAAGATTGGTAGCAGCTGTACAAGCTACGGCGATAGTTTTTAATTTTAAAGCTAAGGAGAAAGAAGTAAAGCAAGACTCAGGATTATTGTGAGAAATCAAGATTGTATGAGTGCAATCGGAGTTGGTATTAGCCATTCGAAGAAAGTTACTATGAAGTATTACTCTTGTCCCACTAAATATACTGTCAGCTTTAGGAGCAAGACTAGAAAAGTCTATCAAAGTTGAAGCCCTCGGCAACGTTCTGAGGATTCTGACTGGAAGGAAAAGAGTTGGTTGAATAAAGAAAAGAGTAGCCGTAAAAAGAAAGGTCGTACAAAGCATTCGTGGCTTGCAAATCTGGTAACTTCAGGGATGGTGTGAGTGAATCCCAATTCAATCAAGTCCAACACAATCAGATAATTATTTTCAAGGATGGTGAGATAGTTGATTGTTCTTAAGGATGATAAAATGCAACTGAAACACTCAATAATTTAGAATACGTTGAAGTCAATTAGATTTTGTTATATTTAAATTACAATTCCTTCTTGGCTGATGAAACATAATAAAATTGGCTGATTTCATGACTATACTAGGTAGTATGGATATCATAGTAAAGAAAAGTTGACCATTTAAAATGGTAATTGATACACCGAAAGTACAAATGGAAAGAAAATTGAAGAAATGACCTTAAATGTTTTAAACACTGGCCCCTAACTAAAGAAGCTTGAGGATTCAGAAGTGAAAGAAATCATTTTATCTACTAGTTCGGGACACCGGCGATCACCTGGAAGAGAGTAAGATCCGATTTGTATCCAAACCCTTAAAGGACACTATTATGACATAACGGAAAAATGTTGATGTATACCCTAGAAAGAGAAATGGAATTCTGAAAGAGAAATGGGATTGACATACGCAATCTAACTGTTCAGGAAATTTATCTATGAAAATAAATCTGAGAAGCTAGAAGAATTCAATGGAGTGCATGACGTGTTCCATGTCCCAGATGGAGGAAATTATTTTAAAATCAAGTGGTTTAATGAGTTCGAGATTATCAAGAACCAAATCATCAAATCACTGGTACTTCACATGACGGATGCTGAGAAGAGATAAATTAGGAGACATACTTAAGGCATGGATTCAGCACTTGGAGCGGATGTGAGATCAACAAGGCCGAGGACTTTGAAGATCGCAATGGACATAGCTTAAACTCTAAGCAAAAGATTAGACTAGGATCCTTCTCCTGGTTAATTTTCCTCATCATCAGATTGTGAACTTCGTTCGTTTCAATCTATTGAAAGGCCTCTTCACCATAAATTCGTATTTCTCATTCGTTTATGAAATGATCTATATCTCTTTGTTCTTCTGGTGAATTGGCCTAATCATTAAGATACATGAATGGAGAACTTATAGGGCATGTTTGTAAGGCAAATAGACGACTACGGTTCTAGAACGTAATCGTGAATTTGCAAATACAAATGTGCGCTTCTGGAATCCTATTGTGTTGATTAATATTCCTTGAAATTTCAAAAGTTTACATTCACAACCCCTCCACAACATGTTTGATTGCTCAGTTTCGGTTCTATGAACCTACAATCTAGATCTATCTTTTAGTCATCATGCCTTCGTTAGAAATCGATAAGACCTTGAACTCTTCCGTTAAAGGGCTTAAGGCTCTGAGCTTCCTATCACGTGGTTGTGCAAATTCCAAGACTCAATAAAATTCTATATTTTTAATCATAACGTGTTCGATTATTCATTCGTCTCCTAAGTCTCGAGCAAAGTGAAAAACAAGGATTGAAGATTTAGCTGTAGGAGCATTATGACAAGGATTTTATGAGGATCAACACATTTCTAAGGAAAGCACTCGTACTCATTAAGAAGAAGCTACATGGACTGATACCAATATACACTGACCTTATAACCTCGATCGTGTAACGATCAAGAACGATATCCCTACACAAAATCGACGAAGTATTTGTTTAACAGCAAGGAATCACTTGCCTCGTTATTTGATGGATATGAAAACTTCATAATAAAGTTTGACGCATCAATTAATTGATTTGGGTGTATACTCACGTAATGAGACAAGGTAATTGCGTATGTCATCAAGCAACTTACGATGCACGAAATGAATTACACCACACATGGTCTGGAATTAGGCATAGAAGTATATGTTCTGAAAAATATGGAGATATTAGTTGTGCGAAAAGAAATTGTGGTGTACCCTGTTCATGAGAGTTTATAACACCTCATAAATCACAAAGAGCTGAATATGCGTCAAGGACGTTGGATGAAGATATTAGGTGATCGTAATTGTAAGATTAAATACCATCCGGGGGAAAAGCTAAAAATAGTGGCTGACGTTCTAAGTAGTAAAGAGATACCAAAATCGATCTAAGTAAGAGCAATGAGGATTGATATAAAAGTAAGTCTAACTTATGAGATTAGAGAAGTCCATGAGGAAAACATTGGATGTGACATAATACAAAGCTATATGGTTACTCCTCCGATTAGGCGTTGCGAATTTCGGGACGAAATTCCTTTGAGGAGGGGAGAGTTGTAACACCTTGTAAATTTCGCTAAAATCAGAGGGACATTTTTTTTTTTGCGGTTATGAATTGGATCCAGTAAGCCCAGTTAGGCCCAACAGGCCCATTAAGGAATTCGTGGCCCAATAAAAGCCCAATCATCATAAACAATGTTCGGGTAAGTTGATTCACCGACCTTGTGGAGTTATAAAATATTTTTATGAGTATACACAAAGAATTACAGTCGTGGAAGTATGCTCGGTTAGCAAAACGGAGATGTACGGGATTCGCGTCTGAAACGCGCTCTATACCGCACATTCGACTGAATAATTAACAGATTATATATAATCTGATGTTTTAATTGTTCTGAGGTCATTTACGAGGCATTTATAATATTTTAGACATGACGGGAATCATCATGAATTATTTACTAGACGTTCTGTATTTTTAACGTGTTCAGAGATGACGGTATAATACCCGTTAATTCAATTTTTGTTTTCTCAAGTTATCTCTAAATAATAAAAGAAGGGTTTTAACCCATTCCCCCTTATTAGAAAATGCAGCCCCCAAAAACACACATGTGTGTGTGTTCGAGAACGAGAGAGGAGAAGAGAGCCCTGAGGCTCTCCCCGTTTTTCCGGCAAGCCAAGCCGGCCGACCACGGCGGCGGTCCGGCGATTCCACGGCGGTGACCTCAGGCTCCGACCCCCTTCCTTCTTCTCCGCTGTTCCTGAGTTCAAATCAGTGGTCCCCCAGGTCCGAATCCGGTCACAAAAGAAAGAACAGGCGGCGGCAGTAGCACGCGACGGCTAGGGTTCCGCCGCTGCAGCGGCGGCGCCCCTTTTCTGTCTGTTTCGCGATACAGAGGAGCAGAACCGCGGCGGCAGCTGCTCGTCGCAGCTGTGGTTACGCCGCCAGCGACGGCGCTGCTTTCCTCTCATACTCCGGCGACCTAAGACCCATTAATGGGTAAGCTTTTGGTTCGATTTTCATGTTTCTCTTTTACCTCAGTGAGTAATCTTCTTCTTATGTTCCGATTTTCTCATGCATGTACAGATCTGTGAATGTTGTTGACATTTGGGTGGTGTTTCGCGGCTGTAATGAGCTGACCGGCGGCGGCCATGGCCTCCGGCCGCCGGAAATGATTCAAATAATGATGATGGGTGATGATTTTGGTCTAGAAAAGCCTTGGGGAATGTCTAGATCTGATTTGGGGAATGAGTTAGGTGAAATGAGTTAACTCGGTACCGAGTCAACTGAGTCGACTCGGTGAACGATTCTGGTCAACGTTTTTATATGGTCAAACGAAGTCAAATCTGAAAACTGAGCACGGATTATTACTCGTGGCGAAATTCTAAGCGGAATGGACTGCTCATTCATCAAAATCGGACATGTTTCACGATTTATGGTTAACCGGGTTCGAGTCACGTACCGACCGGAAGGTATACCGTGTTCTGATATCTCATAATTATTATGATAACCTTGTACGCGAGTATCACGACCCGCGAAGACTGTTATGAAAACTAAAATGTTGTATGAGCCGCAAAAACATTATGAAACAAGAATACTCGTCGTTATTTACAAACTTTCCCATGAAAACTAAACTAGTTATTACCAGTTTAATACAAAAGTTATGCTTAAGTCTTTGTAAAAATGTAAATGAGATAACATTTACTTGAGATTAAAAGTTTAAATATTATAGATGTTTAATGTTGCATCATGCAACAATACTTAGAAACAGAAAATTTGAGTTAAATAAATATAAAGCGGTTCATGACACACACTTTTCCATAAAATGATTAAACACTACTCGCAAATCACGAATATCAGAAAACTTAGTATTGCATCATGCAACATTAGTATTGCATTATGCAATAGTTTAGAAACAGAATATATATAAGAACATAATTGGCAGATAATGTCATAAACAGTAATGATTATAAATATTTGTTTTAGGTTGCTTTGCTAGTAACGCTATTGCTGCAAATATACCATCAAGTTGAACTTGCCAGATTAATCATGTGAGTTCCGTTGACCTTGTCCTTGTTATTCAAAGTTTTGGCCACTATGATTTAGTGTGCAACAAGTTGAATGCTATCTGACTACTTATTGCATTGTGGCGTGTAATGTGCAATAATCACTACGTAACTAGTATGCTAGATCATTTGGTGCATGTGTTGTACCCCTGTGACTTATATATATCTTACCGGTTGAACTCTAGTCATTACATTGCAAAAATATGTATTCAGAAGCATTAAAAGATATATGACAGGAATGGTACGGCTCACCAACAACTTCATAGTTGTTGATACAAGTTGATTCACCATTTTGCAGGAAATCAGTAGAGATCCTCGAAGTAGGTGACTCTACAGGAAAAAGCGAACAAGTTCAAATAGTCATCAAGAACCTTCGGGCCCAGTGACCTAGTATTCTATTTAGATGCGAGAAACAAATCTTACCATTATTACTATCAAGTGATTGTAAAACCATATCAGGCTGTCTGTAACAAATTATTGTTGGTTGTTTAAAATACATTATCTGTTGCTTCCGCGTGTATCTGATATTGACAGTCTGTTTTCCACAACACCTCCCCCGTGCCTGACTGGGTGACAGGTGGTGCGGGCGGGGTGTGACAGCCATAACGTCAGCCTTGCCTGGATGATACTTTATCGCGAGGTCGTAGTCGTTTAGCAACTCGACCCACCTACGTTGCCTCATGTTGAGTTCTTTCTGTTCAAATATGTGTTGGAGGCTCTTGTGATCGGTGAATATCATACACTTGGTACCGTATAAGTAGTGTCTCCAAAATTTCAAGGCAAATACGACTACGCCCAACTCTAGGTCATGAGTTGTGTAATTCTTCTCATGAGACTTTAATTGCCTTGATCTGTATGCGATGACTTTACCTCTTTGCATCAAAATACATCCGAGTCCCTGGATTGATGCGTCACAATAGACCTCGAAGTCGTCAATCCCATCAGGTAAAGATAATATAGGTGCAGTACAAAGTTTCTCTTTCAAAGCTTGGATGGTTGCCTCTTCCTTATCACCCCATCTGTATTGAACCCCTTTTGTGCGTAAGCGCGGTTAATGGTTGAGCTAACTGAGAAAATCCCTTTATAAAACGACAGTAGTAACCCGCTAAACCTAGGAATTGGCGAATTTCCGTCGGAGCTCTAGGGGTAGGCCAACTTTTAATGGCCTCTATCTTGGCTGGGTCAACGTGAATACCTTGTTTGTTGACGATGTGACCCAGAAATTGAACCTCTCGGATCCAAAAATCGCACTTGGAGAATTTCACATAGAGTTGTTCTTTCTTTAACAATTCTAAGATTAACCGCAGATGTTCCTCGTGTTCTTCCTTTGTCTTGGAGTAGATGAGGATATCGTCAATAAATACTATGACGAATTTATCCAGGTAGGGCTTGCACACACGGTTCATGAGATCCATGAACACAGCCGGTGCATTTGTCAGCCCAAAAGGTATGACCAAGAATTCATAATGACCGTATCGCGTTCTGAAGGCTGTCTTTTCTATATCCTCATCGCGGACTCGAAGTTGATGATAGCCAGACCTTAAATCAATCTTGTAATAGTAACTGGACCCTTGAAGCTGGTCAAAGAGATCGTCTATTCGCGGAAGAGGGTATCGATTCTTGATAGTGACTTTGTTGAGTTCGCGGTAATCAATGCACATCACTGAATGTGCCATCCTTCTTTTTGACGAACAATACCGGTGCTCCCCATGGTGACGAGCTAGTTCTAATGAAACCCTTATCTAGCAGTTCCTGCAGTTGTGCAGATAGCTCATTCAATTCGTTCACTGCTAGCCGATATGGTGCACGCGCTATAGGAGCTGCTCCCGGTGCAAGGTCAATCCCAAATTCTACTTGTCGAAACGGAGGAAGGCCAGGTAATTCCTCAGGAAATACCTCTGGGTAATCGCGTACGATCGGGAAATCTTTGATTTTTCTCTCCACCCTGGTTTGGTTCGTAACCGTGGCCAAGATTGCCACGTGTCCTTTCCGAAGGCACTTCTGCACTTTAAGGTATGATACGATTCCGGAGACAGCACCTCCCTTTTCGCCCTGAATCGAGAGTACTTCTCCTCCTGCTACGGGTATTCGTATGACTTTTTCTTGACAAACGATTTCCACCGTTTCTACCAGATAGTTCTAATGTGCAGTTTTCAACCAAGTGAGTGGTGTCGAGAAGGTTAACATTTGCTAATTCAACCCTATACCTAGCTCTTAGTGGAGTTTGGGTAGCCTTAATCAGTTTACAGAACTTAGTCGAGATAAAACTTTTCTCAGCACCAGTATCAAATAAGACATTGTGAAGTAGTTGTTTAGAAGAAACTTACCGGTAATGACGTTGGCATCGTTTCTTGCTTCACCAGAACCCATCACGAAAGCTCGCCCTTTGGCGCCATCTCTACCGTTTCTACCACCATCACCGCCGTTGTTATTGTTGTTACGGTGGTTGTTTTTGTTGCCAGCATTGTTATTATTATTCCTTCGGAGCTGCGAGCAGTCCCTCTTTAGGTGCCCTGGTTTTCCACATTCAAAACACCCACTAGGGCCTTCATTTTACTGCCTCTGGTTCTGATTCTGATTCTGATTCTGATTTTGATCCTGATTCTGATTAGGACCGGTTTTGAGCCAACCTGATAGCATTCTGCACATTTGTAGAGTTTGAGGCAGTAACCGTTCTCTTGATTTGTGGAACTAACCCATCCACGTACCTTTCAATCCTTTTGAAGTTAGCATCAACCATCGTAGGACATAGCACCGAGTACTCGTGGTAGGGATCGGTGTACTCTTCAACTTTAGAACCCAACATTTTGGAGTTCTGGAACTCGATTTCCAACCTTTTGACCTGATCGCGAGGACAATACTCCTCCATGGTGGCATCCATGAATTCCTGCCAAGTCATAGCATTTGTTGTGTCAAGCCCTAACATTTGAATTTGCGCGTTCCACCAAGTGAGGGCAGCTCCCTCGAGTGTAGCAGTTGCGAAATTGACCCGATTCGCAACTGGGTAGTTACACATTGAGAACACCTTTTCTGACTTCTCAGGCCATCGCAATAGACCCACGGCTCCCACATCACCCTTGAACATGAGCGGCTTACAATCCATGTAAGTTTTGAAGGTGCATTGAGCTGGGCTTGGATTTGTTTCATGAAATTATTTTAGAAAATAATTTCTGAGAATGAGAGAAAAAAAAATGTAGTCAATTTTTCGTCTGTGTTACTGACCACTGTTGTTATTCCCTTGCACTTGAGTCGTGGCGAGTGGTGTCGCGACGTTTTCATTTATCAACGCTTAGACCTGAGCTGCTGTGAGGTGTTCAGCCATGATTTTGTTTTCTATGCAAATCATTTAAATGATTAATATACCCAATATTAATTTTATTATATACGTTAGCACGCATACAATCCAATAATTAATATATCCAATATTAATTTTATTGAGCACTAAACAATTATTCATGCATTCGTCCATCACACGAAATAATTTTTAGAAACACATTGGTAAAATAAAGATGTAATATCCATTACAAAAATTTAAAATCCAACCATAAGGTATCTCAGCATTTGAAAGCATTCAAAATAAAATGAACACCCAGTCAAATTTATTTCAAAGTAACAAAATAGGAGAAAAGAAGACGGATTAGATCATGGATCAATAACATCTGGTTCTTCCTCCATGTCCTCTTGAGGCTCCTCCTCAAAAGGTTCTTCTTCGAAAGGTTCCTCCTCTTCATCCTGAACAGGAGCACCTTGAACCTGCAGGGCTGCCATCTGAGCTTGGAGGGTGGCAACCTGCGCCGCAAGTGTCGCGTTGGAGTGGTGAAGAGCTGCATTGGAATGTTGGAGTTCAGCAATCTGATGTTGTGCTAGATGCAGTTCATGCTCCAAACCTGCTGGATTGGGTCGTGACTCAAGCTCGGTGACCCTATTACGGATACCCAGTACCCCCTGGGACAAGTTGTAGTGGTAGGTTTCATGCTCCCTTTGATCAGCCCGCAATCGCTCAATTTCTCTATCGCGTGTGCGATTGCTGATGGAATTTTGTCTGGTTTCTCCAAGAGTGTTGTCATACGCTGCAATCAATCCCGCAACGACCCGTTGCAAATCAAAGGGTAAGTCATCCCTGTCTGGTACATGAAACATATCAAGCAACCGATATGTTGTCGGATTCAGCCAGCTGTAATCGTCTGGTGCACGTCTATCAGGACGTATATGCTGATCCCGAAGGAAATCCATTATCGTGTACTCAGGCTGCTCAGGCTCGCGGCCTTGCTGGTTGGAGAATGATGACTGTTCGTTGGCAATTTTCTTTCCCTTACCCCTCGTGTTATCATGTGGTGCCATACTGTCAAAACCCAGACAGTCACAAACAAAGGAAAAACAACCTAATGTGAGTAATCGATTTTTGGCACGCGAAAAGAAAACGTTTTTGGGAATTGTTGTAACTAATGTTCAAAAACAGTTACAGTTTAGAATTTTTGAAAATTCTAGTTCTCTGCAACCAAGGGCTCTGATACCAATCTGTCACACCCCCAATTTCCACTAACGGAGTTTTACCGTGTGGGGTGTGAACCAGACCAGGATCCGAGTCATTAGTTACATCAAACATAAGTTAAGGGTTCAAAATGTAAATATGTTTCCAAACGGGAAATATCAAACCAGAGTTTAAGTTTAGCGGAAGCTTATAAAAGTTATGTTGCGCAAAACAAGCGCCCGACAAGTAAATAAAGTTCAAGATAAAGGTTTTAAAAACAAGTTCCCAAAAATAAAGTTTAACCAGCGTACGTGCCCAAAAATCCGATTCTCCTGGCATCCTGCAAAGCATGCATAAGAGCAAGTGTCAACTAATGTTGGTGAGTTCACATAAGCACATAAGTATAACTAGTATAGTTATGCAGTACGAATACAACAGTTTTTATTCGTATATAAGCATGTACATTAACAGTACAATCCATATCGTAGGTAGCGAGCCTAAGTTCATGTCACTAAAACGTTCGCAACCGAAGCTGACCAATTAGTTGTAGGAATAATTCCTTACGTGGTTTGCCTTCCCCGTGTCTACTCGATCACGGTAAGTTTAGGCTGACATTGTCCTCAGTCCGACCGCCAGTCGGGTGGTGCATCTCGTGCCCGCTGAGTGGGGTTTGTCAGACCCCAGTAGTACTACCCAATATCCCCTCGCTATTTGCTATTAACGGTTCGATAAGTAAGGACTTTCAAATATAAGCATTTTACGTGAACATGTGATATATGCTGGATTTCTACTTTAATCATACATAAACGTTGTCGTGTTATCACCCTAACCCGGGTGTAACGTGTTTGCGTGTGTTATCGTCCAAACCCGGACGTAACGTAAAAGGATGTGAAACTCACCTTACGGTGCGCTGCTACAATTTAGTAAGACTTCAAGCCTTGCGTAACTACCGAGCACCTATTAATTTCACATACGTTAGTGTGTGCCCGCACATGAGTAACATAGCCTAGACGATGGTTCTGACAGGTAATTCCGTAGGTGACAATTTCAAAGACGGGATAAAAATCGTTTGTTTCAAAAGCAGTAAAAAATGATATTTAATCGAGGACACAAAGATCTACAAAGATCGATGTGCGTAGGGTATTCCAACCAATAAATGTAGGGATCATCGGGTAAATGTATATGTATATATATATGTATATATTCGTAAATATAAATATTGAGGCGTAGTTGAAAGTGTGAAAAATAAAACGCCCTAAATATATATTTGTATGACGTGATAGAATTCAAGAGTTTAAAGAAAATATTTAAAACGTTCGCATGTATGTAAGTACACGACAATAAATCAAATATATATATATATATATATGTGTGTGTGTTTAAAACTAATCTATTTTAATATAAATGAGACTATAAAATTTCGATTCATTTAAATCATGATGTTTTTATAAAATAAAAACTCAACGCGTACCCTAACGGGGTCTTTAGAAACTTCACGAGTCAAGGTTTTATAGATATTTATAGATAAGTAAGAGTAGTTTCGGGTTTTAGACCAAATAATGTTCAAAACCACCAAAAATAAATAAAACAACGAAAACAGTGGTCACGGGACTCGAACCCGTGACCTCTGGGTGGAGATGCAACGACATAACAACTAGGCCAAGCCGCTGTTTGTTAACAGGTCCGCATCACAATAGTTTTATTCTTGCAGTGACACGGAAATATGATAAAAAGGGGAAAACAACAAGCGATCTGGGGGTGGGGAGATTCGAACCGGCGACCTCCTGGTCAGCAGCGAAGACCCTGGCCAACTAATCTACATTGCAACTGTGTTGGTATCCAGTTCGCAAAATACTTAACTTATCCCCACCGGTCATCATCTTCTTCATCATAACTCCGGTGGCCGGAGTTTTATTCCGGTCACCGGAAAATCGCAAAACCAGAAGAGAACAGAAGAGAAAGGTGCGATTAACTTAGGAAAGTGATTACCTCGAGTCGGGAATGAGTCGTGACGCGTTTTTGAAGTCAAAACGAAACCGAAAACCTCGAGTCGGATCACCCGATGGCGCTCCGTTCTCCAAATCGATGCTATAGGGTTGCTCGGCAGAGGGAGGCGATCTCACTGATGTATGAAATAGGTGGTAAAACAACGGTGGTTCGCCGGAATGTGAGTTCACCAGAAAACTCAAAAAAAGAAACAATAAGAGAACGAGAGCTCAAGAGCTCACAGTTTCGAATGAATGAATGGGAAATCCAATGGAATTCAAGTTTCTCCTCATGATTAAAGGGTGCGACCGATCGATTGGGTTGAAACTGTCGTGGGTTGTGATTGCGGGTTTAAGGAGAAGTCGGATACGGGAGTATTAACGTCACTCGACCATTCTTCTAGGTTTAAGAATTAACTTTGATAAAATGGCAAATTGGTCCCTCTCCATAATACCTAATGAGAGTCCAAAATTGAGAAATTACACAACGGTCCTTCCATGTTTTATTAAATAGAAATAAGTTTTAGAAATAGCAAGAGTGGTCCCTCAAGGTTTAGAGTGTTTAACAAACACTAACGAGGTCTAACGAAGGGTAACTTGGCAATGATTAATCGAGTGTACGTCAAACCGTATTTAACGAACGAGGTTTTATATATAAAGATGTATAATATATATATATATACATACATATACGTTACACATAAAATCATAGTTATCAATCCATAACTATACACCTTGAATTCCTATAAAAATTGTAGAAATGCTCCGCACGATTTCGCGACACATCATCACATAAAATCATAAAAAGACGTGCGTATATTTATACATATATACCATGTGAAAATAATAAATGTAATTGCCATATAAAATGACAAAACGTTTCGTGAAATCATAAAATATAATTTATATAAAATTATAAATTATATCCATTCAAGTGGTCAACCGACGTCTAAACTCATGTGCAATGCTCGTGTAAGTATTCTAGTTAACCGAGGTAACGGACGTTATTGAAATATAACACAAGTTGTTAACGGGGTTAACCTGGAAAATTGCCGGTTGTCACATGTCTAGTGGTTTTGGTATTTGCACTTGGGCATCATCAGCAGATTGAACAGTTGGATTGTAAGGACCTACAGTCAACCTGTTCCAAATGCGTCTGTCTAGGCTTCTAACAAAACCTTCCATCCTGAGTTTCCAAGTATCAAATTCATCAGGAGTGAAAATTGGTGGTTTGTTAGGGCTGCCGTTCAGTGAACCAAGAGTTAAATCAGTCATTGTGAAAAACAGTTTTGTAAAACAGAAAAGGCTTAAAGAAAATAAGTATGCAAGTAGAGTATCAGCTTTGAAGCACTAGAAGTCTTCAAAGTAGAGAGCCAATGGATCTGATACCAATTGTAGGATCGATATAAGTCAGAGTTAAACTTAAACAATTCACTTTACTTGCAAATATAACCTTGCGGAATTAAGTTATATTTTACTTTTCATAAGCAATGTTAGACTCTTGTATAGTGTAAAGGCTTGATTTGCAAAATAGTAGAGACAACGAGATATCGAATATTCGGCACTATTTGCATTAACTCAAAGCTACACTATTACAAGTGATAACCACACTCTTGTAAACTAAGAGATAACAAGCTATATATAGTGCAGATGAGATCAATCACAGCCATTGATCTCATGTGATCTAATCTAGACCGTACATTACAAAGTCAAATCTAAGCTACCAAAACAATAAACTTCGATATTTGAGACGACTTGCGTGTTGACAGCAACAATCTACTTTTGGAGAGCGGCTTGGGCAGATGTAGAAGCATACGAGAAGCTTTTGCAGGATGTGACTGCAGAAAAGACTTCTCAGGAAAAGTCAGGTTGAACTCATTATCTGATAGATAATCAAGTTCACCCGGAATATTCACTAAGTGACAAAACTGCTTCTTTCCGCTTGAACTTGCTGTTTCGCTTGAAGTTGTAGTTCCGCTTCAACTTCAACCGGAACTGTCAAAACTTGAGTTCAACCGGAAAACTTCAAAACTGAAATTCCTTACAAGATCAATGGCTGTCATTGATCTCATCTGCACTATATATAGCATAGCTAGCTCTTAGTTTACACACAGTTGTCATCTTTGTTGTTATCAGTTCTTGAACAACTTGTAATAGTGTAGCTTCGAGTTAATGCAAATAGTGCCGAGTATTTGATACTTTGTTGTTACTATATTTCTGCAAATCAAGCTTTTACATTATACACAAGAACTCAACAATTGCTTAAGTAAAGTGAAATATAACTTTAATTCCGCAGGGTTATATTTGCAAGTAAAGGGCTTTGTTTAAGTTTAACTCTAACTTTTAACGATCCTACAATTATTCACATCCTTAAAGTCTATACACATCCGCCATGAACCATCAGGCTTCTTTACCAGCACCGGATTCGACACCCAATCCGTGTATTGTATTTCCCTTAGAATTCCAGCTTTTACCAACTTTTTTACTTCTTCATTCACTACCCATGCCCGTTCATTATCCATCCCTCTTTGTCTTTGTTGAACTGGCTTACTACTAGGGTATTTAGCTAGCTTATGCTCGGCCAACGATCTTGTACCCCCGTCATATCCAAAGGCTCCCAAGCAACTACATCCACATTCTTTTTTTAACAAAACATACAGTTTCCCCCGTCCTTCAATTGAAAAACCATTTCCCACCTGTAATTTTTGATATGGAAACTTCGAATTAATTGCCCATTTATCACTTTTTATCTCTCCTTCTAATCAATCACATCTGCACCCACTCGCATTTCCACATCATGTACCCATACACTCGGATTTGTAACCAATATTGTGACACCCACTGGTGTTGGAAACCTAATCATCCCATGCATAACCGATATCACAGCCCCTAACCTTCTCAAAACTAGTCTCCCCAAAATAACATTGTGTATAGATACTGCCGACACCACCAAGAATGTCACATCAAGTTGACGTACTTGTAACCCATTACCTATGGTCATAGGTAAAGTTATTTCTCCTATCGGCTTAACCATTTCCCCTGCGAAACCTATCAGAGGAATAGTAGTCGATCGCAATTGTGAACACACAGCAGGTCCCATCTGTCGAAAACATTGTTCATACATAATTTCAGTTGCGCTACCACAATCTACATATACTCTTTTTACCAAAAACACTCCAATTTTAGCAGACACTATGACCGGTTCTTTTGTCGCCATTTGCTCCAATATTAGAGGAAAAGTAATCTCCTAGTATTTCCAATCCACATACTTATTACTCTTTCCCCTTAAATTTCTACACTGATCCGACTTTGGCATCTGTATCATATTAATCACAGGTGCATCCCCCTGTACATTATTTCTAATTATTTTTACCAAATGTCCCAACTTTCCCGATCTTACAGCCTTATCAATTTCCATCTTCAAGGTCCAACATGTATCCGTAATATCCCCTCTATATTTATGGTAGTCACAATACTTGTCTAAATTTCTTGTGGGTGCATTTCTCATTTTTGGTGGCATATGCAGATCCACCATCTTAGTTGCCAATATCTGTGTTGGGGTCTTAACCAACTCCACAAACTTTGCACCTCGACAATCTGAATACACATTCCTCGAAGTACCCCAAAATTCAACCCCTGGCTGGGGGAACCCTTAACCACTTATTTTGTGGAACCAAACCTGCACCTCTTACCGGACCTCCATTCCCACACCCAAAAGGCACAAAACCTTGGCGCATCTGACCAAACCTCCCATCACTTCCATTCAAGTAGGCACATGCATTTTTGCCTCTCACAAAAGCCCTTGCCTTATCCATCAGAACATCCATTGATCTATGTAAGTCCTCATGCAACTTTTCCACTAATCATGCACACCTTACCCCTTGACAGAATCCTGATATTCGCAGTTGGTCACCTGCCCCTTCTACCCTCATACTCTCCTTATTAAACCTTGTGATAAAATCTTGAATTGACTCATTATCCTTCCTCCGAATATTTTGCATCTCTGTCGGATCTTTCATACATCTTTTCTGCTGACTAAACTGCCGCAAAAACTTGTTCTTTAAATCTTTAAAACTATCCACCTGACCCGCTGGTAAAGAATCAAACCAGACTCTTTCTATTCCGGTAAAAGTTTGAACAAACATGTTGTACCGGATTTCTTCTGTCCAATGTTCTAGTCGTGCCGCAAAATAAAATTCAAACACATGGTCATCCGGATCAGCCAAACCTGCATATTTTCCCATAACCGAAGGTAATTTCACTTTTTCCGGAAATATTGCCTCAGAAATCCATGGCGCAAATTTAGAATGCGAAATCATTGATTGAGGCATATATGGAACAATTATATCTGTTATCACAACATTTTTCAAAGAACACACAATATGTTTTAATATAAAACATCATTTCTAGACATATGCTTATAACATAATGTATGCAACATCATGAAACAAACATGATTCTTAATAATAAACACTTGCATTCATGATCAATAACTGTTTAGTAAACATGTACCTTTCATCGTAGCTCCTTTACCGAGACCACGTCTATCCAAATTATCGAAAGAATGATCTTTGTTAAAAATGTGCTCCTTCTGACGCCTCTGACCAGCCCATTCCTTTGAAAACTCTTCTACTTGCTGCTCACTACGTCTCCTTTCTGCATTCTCTTCTATTCATTTAACATCCTCTCTCAACTGTCTTTTCTTCAATTGCATTAATAATGCCTTATTTCTAATTAAGAATTCAGCATCAAACTCAGCTAACTCGTTGTGCTCTTTTACGTATGAATCCTTATTTTCTTCGTCCTGAGTCACTATGACAAAGTGTTTCTATAGGCTGAAATCATTACCGTCTTCTTCGTGCACTTTTTTACCAGAAGATCCAGAACCTGGTATTGTTTTAGAATTCGGTGTAATTACATCACGTTCGATTTGTGACACTGCCGAATATTTCTTCCTAGGAGTAGAAGCAAAATCTATCATTACGTCTTACTTGGACATACTTTCTTCTACATTCTTCCCCCCCCCCCCCCCCGACGAAGAACCAACCAATGACTTCCTCAAATCGGCAATTGATTCCATTACGTTTCAATTAAATCGAGTCACTATTCGGATGGCGCCACTGGAAAAGCAAATTATCCCCAAATATTAATTTCCGCCAAATTAGGATTATGAGTAATGGAAATACAAAAGGATTAAAGGAAGTAAGAATGATTTTATTGAATTCCAGAGAGAGAAAGATACAGAGGCATGTGTAAGTTATTTATTACAAATGATATCGAATCCCTAAACTACACTATTCTTCAGGTATTTATTACAAATGAGTCTCATGCTAAGGAAGTGTCTAAGAAAGTAAAAGAAAAGGAAATACAAAAGTCAAAGAAATATGTGAAGAAGGATCTTGCACAGGTGTCAAAAGATACAAAGAAGCAGCAGTTTTGTTCATGTTCTTTGAATTTTGATGGTTCGATTTCTGGAGAATCGTCATGTGGAACTCCATGATTTACTTTGGTGTTTCTGGTCGTTCATCAAACAGGTTTCATCATGATAATTTCTTTGATAATTTCATCATCCAGTTCATTTTGGTCGATTGTACGGTTTTATGATTCGCCAACTGTGCGACCTGTTCATAAACCGCCGAGATCATACAATTCACGAACACGTAATGAAAACATTTTTGATTTCAAGAAACATCATAGATTGTGTTATGTATACCGACAATACGGGCACTATGCTGCAGATTGTTCATTGTCTACAAACTACAAATCTGATGTTAAACAATTTCTTCGTGAAAAGAATGTCAAATATGTTGATGCAAAAGGTCAAATTTTTTATAAACCGCAAAAACCAAGAAAGTCTATTGCTTTACCTCCACGGGTTGATGAGACTTTGGTTATGGACCCAAAAATGCTAAATCATTTTCAACGGTTATCAAAATTTTTTCATCACAAATTTGGAAACCTTTAAAGGTTCAGGCCAATAGTGACTATGTGGAGGACACCGGGCAACCCAAGGCTATTGACTTGGGTCGATCCAAAAAGATCTAATTTTTATCCGGTGTATGCAGGTGATCCAGAAGACTAGTTGGTGATATTTTGTGTTACTAACTGTGGTTGCTTGCATGTTAATTTAAACTTATTGACACATTTTTAAAATCTGATTTTCAAAGCTGATGTTTTCACAAATCGTGTCGAATGTTGATCGATAACTTTTATTTTATTTTTAATTGTTTTATTTTCTTTCATTTGTTAAGGAGGAGAAAATTTGAAAATTCAAAAAATAATGGTTATTTGAATTTTAGGGGGAGAAATTTGAAAATATAAAAATTAGAAAATTTAAAAAGAGAAATTGATCCGATAAAATGTGAAAGATGATGGTACATCAGCATATACGTTATCTTCCATGGATAAAGTAGATGTAAAGGCTGTAGATTATTGCTAAAATTGAGAACATGCATGACAAATCTGATATGTGCAAGTACGATATCAAGATAACGTCTGCCTGATAGCTGTGGTTTTTCATCTAGATGGGTATTGTGTGACAAATCTGCAAAAATAGAATAAGAGATATCTGTAGGGATCAATTTAACCCTCACGCGATATCAATGCTTATTAATCTCGTGCGGAATCCGAGATTAACAAGTGATTCAAGTAGAAGTCGGAAAAATATAGCAAATACAAGAAAACACTTGGAAGAAACACAAACCAATTTGCAAAGCTTGAAGAATATCCGATTACTACACTTGAGAACTACGAATTCACAAAGTGAAATCGGTACACACTTGAATCCGCAAAACACCCACAAAACCCTAGAGAATCAACCACCTAAACACCTAGATTAGCTAACCTTATATAGGAGAGTCTAATACTTGTTAAATAAGCAAAATAATTCGGCCCACATGGCCTATACTCGATCGGACTCAAGCCCACTAATAACACCCATAATCTAATTACCCCAAACACAATTAGAACAAGCCCAAAAGATTACTAATGCAAAAGCCTCAAACAATTATGGTCTCTACAATCTTCCCCTATGCTTTAGCATTAGACAGCAGTCTTCACATTCTGAACTTCTTAGATAACTGCACCGTTGCTGGATCATACCACACTTCTTTGGCCACAATCTCTGCAACAGCTCGCGTGTAACATTTAGCATATTCTCCAGTCTTTGTGTTGCTTTCAATCTGATGCTTGGCCAGAACCAGAATATCTTTCTTGTGAAATCTCATCAGATCATGAACCTCCATAACATTCATAGTCTTTGATTCACAGAGAATCTTTGCTTCACCAGAGTAGTCACTGTATGCCCAAGTTTGAAAGTCATGTAGACAACCCTCAGGATGATGCATTGGCAGAGGTATTGTCTTTGTCTTCTCTGTTGGAGGGTACAACACATTAGTAAATTTCTTCTTAGACCCACTACCTTTCTTCCCATCCCACTTGAACACACCTCTATATTTTTTAACATATGACTTCTTGTGGGGAAACTCCTCAAACCTTTTGAATTTGCTAAGCATTGCATTCTCCAATTTTCGGTAGAAGTACTTAGCCTGATCATTCTGTGATGGGTTTGTAAACGGAGCCTTATACAACATTGTCAGATCCACATTCTTCCAGGAATAAAACTGGGTCCAGCTTTTGTAATATTCTAGAGGATACTGACCCTTTCTTCTAACAACAAACATATTCTTCTCATCATCAAACATCCAGGATTTGATTTCTTTAGTAATTCCTCTTGTGTCATGATAATGCTCTCCCAGCTGAATCAAATATCTTTCAGGAGGATAAGCATATGTCTGAGCCTCCCAACCTCCATCAAACTCTGAAGCTGGCACAGTCATGTAGTCTCTGTCTCTTGTGTCTTTATCAGCTGCTTCAGGTAATACCAGGGATATCTGAATCAAAGTCAAATACCGGTGATTGAGACGAACCACTGGCACCTGAACTCCCTTCTTTGTTACCTGGATCTCCTTTGTCATCTTTCTTTGGATCACTTGTACCAGCTGAAGTAAGCTGTTTTACCATTCTATGCAATTCTTTAAGCTGACTTGAAAACTGTCTGTTGACCTTCTTCTGATTCTCCAGTTCCGTAGCATGAACTTTCTGTATGTCAACAAGATCTCCAATCAGCTCACCTTGGGTAGTGTTTTGGGCTTTTAATTGTGCAATTTCAGTTTTGAGTTCCTTCTCCAATCTGAACTTGGGGGTCTCTACCGCTTTTCCTTTGTCTTGGGCGGTGGGTTGTGAAAATGATTGACCAGCACCGGCACTGGTTACTGGTGGTGCACACGGATCTAATCTTCTTCTTCTAGGGTCACGTGGAGTTTCTGCGGTGTGTTGTGTAGTAGTCTCTACTTCATCGGTCTACTCTGTAGTAGCAGAAGTACCAAGGGGAGGCTCCTCAGTAGCTTTCCGCTTTCTTATCAATGGCGTCTCAGCAATCTCAGTCTCAACATCTTCAATAGTGATGTCATCAAGGTATGTATCATAATTGATATAGATCTAAGGTTGTTGATGCATAAAGTTGATGACTTTGCATGAGATCTATGATGAAAACTTGATTTCGGTTGCCATGCATGCAATATCTTGAATAAAGGCATATGATTGTTGTTAGATATGCTATGTGAGTATGCAATCTAGGTTATTGGATGCATGAAGGTGTATAAAGTTGTGAACTTGATAATCAAATGCATGCGGATAATTTTAGAAAAATTATTTACAAGAAAATACGTTGAAAATAGTCGATTAGGGCAAGTTAGCTTACATGCATGTGGTTAAGAATCTATTATATGGTTTAATACATGCTAAATGATAATCTATGTGATTGGTATGGGAGAATGATGTTATGTGAACATGGATTTAGCCTATATGTGGTAAATATATATTTATCAGAAAATAAATAAATTGGAGAAATTGCATAATTATGAGCATAAAGTTACTTGGCTATGTGTTTGCATGTGATATTATAAATTGATTATGAGTTATACGTGTATACAAGTCCTAAGTCTCCTACCTTGGTTGGAATGACAAGACTTTGTAAGATTGTTACGTCGATCGTACATCGTATACGCGGGATAATGTCGTAAGTCATCGTAACACATATATTCATCATAATACAATCAAGTTGTATATGAGATACATTTTAGGTTAGGAATAGGAAACCTAAATGTGATCACCAATATGTTCTCAAGTCCACTTATCCAATGTACGCGAATTATCGGGATGTTCGGTCAAACACGGTCAATACATAAACGGTTATCTATCATAGGTGAAGTCTAGGAGGTCTTCACCACTTCTCAATGGTTTGTTGATTAGAATAGCTTATTTTCACCCTAAGGTGAGTTCACGACCCCACTTTTACTATTTAACGCTTTTGGGGGAGAAGACATGTGGTAAATTTTTTTGGTTTCCGAACTGCTTTATTGTTTTATATACTAGTTAGTAAATAGTAGACGAAAGACATGCAAGGGAGTCCTTTCACTAATAACGTAAGCCATTTTATATCAGTGATAAGGGGGAAATGTTTGGTAGATCTACTGGTCTGACAAACCCTGCCCGTGCTAGCCGTAGCCGCACTAGCTCCTATTGGCCCTTGGAGTAGAGAGGAACAGGTATAATGTTGTCCTAACTCGGTGTTGTGTTCTGCATTATAGCACAACCGGAAGGCAAAAACTTAAGTCTGTCAGTTATGGTGATTACGAATTTCCTACTAGTTTATAAACGATGTGGTCTAGCTAACCCAGGTATATAAAATACTATGCAATAAAAATGCAATGTTTTAATAAACTGATTTGATTAAACTTGTTTTCGGGAATGGGATTCCTGATGGGTTACGTCTCGATGAGAGTAACTAGATAAACTTATATTTTCTGGAAAATGATGTTTCCTACTCTTAAACTCTGTGAATTCACCAACCATGCGTTGACTCTTTACATGTTTCTTCTCAGGTCCTTAGGAGGAAGTCGCTTAGGCAAGCACACTTAGGATCATTGGTATTTGGTCTGCATTGTCATGTTTTGTTTTAAACTTGCTAATATCGCCTTGGGCGAAAGACTTATTAAACTATTTATGTTTTGCTTCAGCAACGTTTGTTTTAGATAACTAATGGTATGTCGCTTCCGCAAATCTGATAAAAACCAACTTTGAAACTTGTTTTGGTTATTGAGTCGAGCATGTAGATGTTCGATGTGTCTGACGACTCAGATCCTGGTGGTGGTCGCGGCAGTCGTGGTCGCGCCCAGGTCCGCGAAGCCCCCTAGGGCGACGGGTTTTTCGTGGGGTGTGACATATTTCAAGTGATATAATATATTCGCAATCTCATGCATGCAAGTTTCTATCTTCTATGATCACGTTTCGTATGTTAAGAATAAACATTTATTTAAATATATTATTTTTCATGCAAGTTTTCCATCAAGCATCAACTTTAACATCTGATTCGCTTCCAACAACATAAATGAAGTTTATCAAATATGTTACGTAGAGCTTGTGACTTTATCGCATATCCATCATAGATCTAACATCATCTAACATCATCTAACATCTAGAACATGATCCATGCATAAAAATCACATCTTTATCAACATGCAAGCATGCAAACACTAGATCTAAACTTAGATCATCATATCATCATGAAAAATCACATTTTTCATATAAATATCCAAACTTTATTATCCTAGTCACTAGATCTAACCAAGATATCATCATATCATCATGAAAGGAACATAGATCTAGCATAAAGATGAAAACTTGATGAATTTTAAGCAAGAACCAAGCAAAGAAGCACATACCGAATGATCAAGAATGATTTTGATGATGATTTAGAGCTTAGATTCACCCATAAACTTAGTGGATCTTGAAATATGATGATAGTAAGTATTGGGACAGAATATAGGGGTTGTGGGAGAAGCTTAGGGCGCGTTTAGTTGTGGAAAACAGAGGGTGTTTTCCATTTCCGATTTTTAAGAAAATAAGGAAAACAGAAAATGCGTTCAAATTGTATTTTTTAGAAAACGTTTTCCAGGAAAACAGAAAATAGTGTTTTCTAAATTTTAACTAAAAATGAAAAACATTTTTTTTTACTATTTTCTGATTTCTATTTTCGTTTTCCAAATATATACAAAAGAAAATGGGCGTTCATTTTCTAGGGTTTATACGCACAGCTGCTCGACCTCTCATACGTTAAGAAATACTTATTATTTTAAATCTTTTATATATGTATTGTCTTTACTTTATATGTTTTATTTTAATATTTTTGTTCTTTAATTTGTCATATGTAAGGAAATCTAATGAAATGTAGAGATAGAAAACAAATAGAAAACAGTTGATTTGAACATGTTTTCTAGTTTTCTAATTTTGAAAATGAAAATTCCATCTTTCAAATTTGAACGCGTTTTCAAAAACTTTCATGTGTTTTCTAGAGATGGAAAACTCATTTTATTTTCTAGAAAACTAGAAATGGAAAACTAGAAAACATTTTCCACAACTAAACGGCCCTTTAGGGTGCAAGAAATGAGAGTATTTGCGGATAACAACGTTTATATAGCTGAATTTTAGTGTTTTCTCGATCATGTACCATTTGTGGACCGCTAGTGGGTTCACCAGCAAACTTTTTGGTCCACGAACCACCCTAGTCAGCCTCCCCGGTTGACTTTTGTTGACCGGGTCCAGTTTTGTCTATTTTTCGCGTTTTTGAGTCCGGTTTTCTACGTTTTCTTCCATTTTTATTTCACCATCATTTGTATCATATCAAATCCACTAAAATCAAGTATTAAGATGCCACGTATCATATCAGATCGTATATTCAAATTTACGTAACAGTTTCACACATAATTCACAACATGTATCAGTTTTCAATTAATCACCAATGTTTCGAGAATCCAACTTGCTTGTGATGTTTATAAAGTGTTTTAAGGCTACTAGACTCTTCTAATACCTTATTTGCCATACTAAGTCTATATACGCATTTCCTGGTTTGCCGGTTTTATCAGTTTTTTAAGACTCGGGTCCCACCCGAAGGACTAGAATGTCACAACACTTGCCCATGAATGTGGTGAAATAGCATTGTTTTAAGATCTCATGCTTTATAAATTTAAAAGCTTAAAAATTCAAGGTGTCACTAAAATTGCTATATTTTTATATACACCATATGCACACCACACAACCCGTGTTCGCTAATAGAGATATTCCCTGGAGATCAACTGCCAAGCACGGCCCGTGCCCCTAACCAAGCACGGCCCATGCTCGATTCCAATTCTACCTATAAAGTCGGCCCAAGCTCCATTTGCGAACCGCTCAATTCTTTCCTTT